>VUYV01000024.1:4159826-4648789 GCA_008711295.1 Anarhynchus alexandrinus
TCTAGTTCCTCCTGCTTGTTCCCCATGCTCCGTGCGTTTGTATAGAGGCACTTCAGCCTTGTCTTTGTTGAGGCTAACCTGGTTGGAGCAGCTGTACTTACCTTGCGCTGCTCTCCAGGCGGCATTCCTTTGCCATGTACTAACGGTGCCTCCCCATTGGCTCCTGTTGGTCCCTACAAGGGAGCTTTTGCATTTTTTTTCCCCACACTTCTTCCTCGCTATTCCACCCTGATCCCTCTCTTTCCTTTTTTCTGATCCTTCCCCTAAAGGAAGGACCTTCCCATAACAAATCTGACACATGGCCACAATCTCGTTTAAACTATCCCAGAATAGTCTTTCTCCTCCATCAGATAATAAGTCCTCTACCATCATACCATCTCATAATAAGTGCCTCTACCATGCTCTACCGCTACCAACCCCCTGTGGTTTTCGTGGTTTTACAGGAAGGGAGAATTTCTTTTCTATTTGTGTCTGCAAGCCCTGTGTTGGCAGGATTCACACCAGGGCTAATGGTCAAATCACTCTCCTTGATGGACTTAAGGGCAGCTGATTTCATGGGGTGGGCTTCATTGGTCAGGTTACTCAGGCTCCCCAGAGCCTTTATTACTTTATAAAGACAAAGCTTTTTGAATATCTATGAGAAGTATACAAATAAATACTTTATCTGGGAAAGACAGAACTTTGATTAAAATCTTAAAGTCTTTTCTAAAATTACCTAGAAAATACCTTATTCTGTTCAGTAGAGTCACCTTTTTTCCCCAATATACGTGTCATTGTTTAGGTTTCTTTAACCCTATGTCTTAAATTGGAGGGTATGGCAATTGTTGCTATAGATAATAAAGACACACACAAGATTTCATATTAAATTATTTGCATGACATTAACATGATACTGAAAGATGTACATGTAAAGGGAAGGAATACTCTCTGAAACTTCTGCTTCCTTTCACTATGAACTCACTGTTCCTTCTATCTGGAATTGCAGAGAGAAGTTTAGACCATTAGTAGTTATTTTGAGAAATCATAGAAGACGGGTAATAGTACCTGAAAGCTGGAAAAGGGCAATTTCCTTTTAAAACAAGTCAAAAAAGGGAGGTAGCATGATTGCAGGCCTTGAAGGCAATGGAGAAGCAGGAGACATACCATGTTTTAATTAAGGTTTATGAAGACTGGCTGAGAGAGTTGGGGTTGTTCAGCCTGGAAAAGAGAAGGCTCCATGGAGACCTTATAGCAGAGTTCCAGTACCTAAAGGGTGCCTACAGAAAACCTGGAGAGGGACTTTTTACAAGGGCATGTAGTGATAGGACGAGGGGTAATGGCTTCAAACTGGAAGAGGGGAGATTTAGATTAGATATCAGAAAGAAATTTTTAACTGTGAGGGTGGTGAGGCACTGGAAGAAATTGCCCAGGGAAGTTGAGGATGCCCCATCCCTGGAGGTGTTCAAGGCCAGGCTGGATGCGGCTTTGAGCAACCTGGTCTAGTGGGAGGTGTCCCTGCCCATGGCAGGGGGGTTGAAAGTAGATGATCTTCAAGGTCCCTTCCAACTCAAAGCCTTCTATGATTCTATAATAATGTTTCACATGAAATTTTTAAATGGTACATTTTTATAACTGATGGAATTATTTTTGAGCATGATTTTTTTTCCCCTGTCGAAAATGAAGTTTCCTTGGCAGTACTATACAGTCTTTTGTAAGTCTGATACCATTCAATATGTGTGCTGTTGACTTCCATGTTGGTATAGTATCTAAATTTATGACATATATGCATGATACTGAGTTGCACTGAAAAAAAAGAAAAAAAAATTGAATGTGTAGCATTTTTACAGAAGGCATATATACATGGTAATATATGCATATGGACAGGACTCAAAAACTTTATACTTTGCAAAAAGATGAAAACATATTATGATTTATAAACAGGCCGCAAGATATATCCATTGTACTAACTAGTGGTGAAGGCAACAGCTGTTCATTTATATTACCTCATTTTAAGACATCCATGAGCACAAAGCAAAGAATATGATCAGATTTGGGAAAAGCATGACTTAGAATTAAAGGAAAGGCAAAATGAGTTTTTAGTAACTTCATGAGAAAGGGTCCTGAAAAGAATGGGTTTCTATTTACCATATTTTTTTTATTTATCTTGTCCACAATGGTTAAATAAATACATAATAGGCTTAAATTTAAGCAAAGGAAACTAAGGTTAAAGCGTAGATAAACTTTCTACTAGTACACACAGTAAAGCAAACAGATACATTTCTCTAAGCAGTTGTAAATCAGACTAAAAATTATCAGAAATACGGCACATATAACATTCTTGCCATGGAGTAGAGAGATGAAATAGATGACCTGTTAAGTCCTGTGATTTTCAGGACTGGAATTTAATTAAGAAGAACATAATTGGAAGAAGGCAGCGGTATATCATAATTGCTTCTTTTATAACCAATATTGGTTGTAATGTGATAATGATTGCTGCAGAATGATAGACTGATAGAGAAATTTAGGAAGAGCTCTCTGAAGGTCACTGGGTCCAACCTGCTGCTCAAAGCTGGGCCGACTCTGAAGCTACGTCAGGTTGCTCAGTCCTTTTTGTTGATTTTTAATATCTCCAGGGGTGGAAATTCCATAGCAACTAGTTTCAATGTTTAACCACCCACATTGTGTTATATTTCTTCATAGTTGGAATTTACCTTGTGGTATAACTAGTCTCTTCATTGCACACTGTAAGTGTCTGACTCTATCTTGTCTATAACCACCACAAGGAATCTGAAAACAGCAATTAGATTTTCCCCATCATCAAAATCACATTTGACTTCTATATAAAGTATTGAATATCGCAAGTAAGCAAGTGCTAATGATTAGCCACCACATTTTAATTTCGTTTCAATATAAAATTACAACTTATCCCAGATGAGTATTGACTGAGTTCATATAATTCCCAAAGTGATGTGTCTTACTAGACTTAAAGCTGTCTTCTGGAACTTAACACTTTAAGGCTGGTGAGAGTTCCGGAGAGGTCCAAAGGGAATAAGTTGGTTTACAGGCAGGTAATTTGTTGAATACTTGATAAACTATGAAAAAAACCACAAAACCACCCAAGCCCAAGCTACAGTTGTTTATTACAGATACTCTTCCCATCCTTCTCCCCTGAGATCACAAAACATTCAAATCATTCAAGATGTGCAAGATGTATGTCTGATATTTTAAAAGTGAACAGCTGACAGATGTGCTGTGTAGGGCAACCCTGACTTGAGGTCTATCACCATCGTTTGTTTGATAGAGAAGTTCTTTTATAAATACAGTTATAGTAGCAAGATTACTTTTTGTGCTACTTTAACTTAACTTGTCCAAAGAACTGATTTCTATTATGTTTAGAGACTTCTTGTTTAGGAGGGGATAAAAGCCTGGCAGATTTTCAGTCATGTTCTGATACTGGCTTTTAACCTTTGTCACAGACACTGATAGATAGGCAGCTCTTAGTATTGTGAATCGAAATAAAAGACAAACCCTTTCTTCCAGAATACTCTGATACAGGAGAGTGCCCGTGAGGCAGAAGAATAAGAATTAATTATTTGTAAGTCATTAGGAGAAAAATAAACATCAAAGCAAAGTGCTAATGTACGTCTTGTGTTTTAGACTATTATTGAAGAAAAAATTGATGTAAATGACAGACACATGAATACTAAGATTTCTGAAAACAGGACATTCAGAATACATTTTTAGGAGTCATTGGTAATATTTAAATATCATTTTAATTTGTAAGAATTGAGGAATTAGTCTATATCTGGTAGAGTCAGTCCTCCTCTCTGGTTCTTTTCTTTTTTTCACCCTGTATGTTCCACAGACTGATTGTTCTGTTTTGTTGGTCTGTCTTAATTTTATTTTTTTTTTAATTATATTAAGTTGTTTCAGAATAGTGCTGTTTTCATTATCAAAACTTTTGTAACTCCATTAGCTGTGGTTATATTAATTATGTCACATGTTTGAAAGATATTTTTGAAGTCATACAAATCGCCTCAAAAAATTATGTCCTGAAAGCCAGTATTGTATCAGCTATGGATGTGAATTCTTTTCTGTAGGCTGTGTTGAAGACATGTTGGAAAACACTCATTAGTTGTTGACGTGATTAAAAGAATTAGAATGATTATTTATAATCGCAAAAGCTGTTTCTGTTCAAGAGTAAAATTTATATAATTGTCAAAAGCACTTGAACATTTTTCTTTGTTCTTGATGTAGCAAATAACAAATGCTATTAAACATCTCTGACAAAGGCAAGTACTAGAAAGTACAGAGTGAGATATGTCCTGTTGAAACAGGGACTCACTGGAGTCTGCTGACCACTCTTTATTTCCTAATGCATACTATTCCATACAGTGAGCAATAAGGAAAAATAGTAACTATTATTTCAGGTCAGGAGGAAGAGCTTTCAGTACCTTTAAGGAAAAAAAATCCTGTTCATAATAGCTCTATCAGAAGTCCTCTACTGCTCAATTTTTCTGAGTCCTCCTCTTCTGAAACAAAAATAACTAACCTGCTCACTTCCTTCTGCTCTGGAAACCTGTTGAAATTTGCCAGTTCATTCAGGTCCCTGTGCTACTTGTCAGTGACTATATATAATAAAAACAGCTGTTCTTCTAGGTATTTAAAAGGTTGACGACCATGCTACAAGAATGTCTTTCAACTGAACATGCAGCATAAGCCTTTAGAAGATCTGGGGAAGACAGAATGTGGCTGGCATAAGAGAGGAACTTAAATCAGGATAGAATGTGATCATTTGTGTGGTAGAAATGAAGACGATGAACAGTTCTCAGACTTATGCAATATTTTTCATCTCTACATAGAATTATAGAATGCTTTAGGTTGGAAGGGACCTTAAAGATCATCTACTTTCAACCCCCCTGCCATGGGCAGGGAAACCTCCCACAAGACCAGGTTGCTCAAAGCCCCATCCAGCCTGATCTTGAACACTTCCAGGGATGGGGCACCACAACTTCCCTGGGCAATTTCTTCCAGTGCCTCACCACCCTCATAGTGAAAAATTTCTTCCTAATATCTGTTCTGAATCTCCCCTCTTCCAGTTTGAAGCCATTACCCCTCATCCTATCACTACCTGCCCTTGTAAAAAGTCCCTCTCCAGCTACAAAAAGAGCAAATATTATTCCCATTGTAGAGATGGAGATAAAGACTTTCTGGTTTCAGTAGTCAGGCTTACTATGCCATGAACAGAGGTAATTTCAAATCTGAAATGTAATTTCAAACTAACACAGAATATGGCTTACAAATCCAGGTTTTCTTGGTTTCCATCCCAGTGTCCAACACTGAGCCAGTGGCTATGTAGGTGATTTTTTTCTTCTGTTACTGTTTTTCTTTCTGGAAAAAGTAGTAGATAATGTCCCAGCAGAAGACAGTGTAATCTCAGGTCTCATGTAAAGATGTAAACAGAAAGTAGAGCAGACAGTTATAGATGGTTGTGCTAATAAATACTACATATAAATTTCTTCTTTTTGCTGCTCAGTATTTGTTCTATTTGTTCTATTGTTCTATTTGATTATAACTGTACTCATGGTATTAAAAAGCTTTCAAAACAGACTTCAGTGGTGAAAACGTTAAGCTTTGCTCAGAGATATTCTCAAGGAAGGGCCTTCAACTCTAGTAGTTTATAGAAGCATGCATCTCAAGGGAGAGAACAGAATCTAGATCATTAGTAGAACACAAAAAAAAATACCCAACCCTCGAAAGAGAGCTATGAGAGATATTTTCTGAATAATATAATATTATAAGCAAAAAAACCCAACCCAAAACAAAAACACAAAACATACCTGGTCTAGGTACCAGTAAATTGTTTTTATGCAGATGTATAGTGTTACAGACTTGACTGTTTTTAGGAAAGTAATCATCCCCGTAGCTCCTGGGGCAAAGACGCTAGAAGTTGCCTAATAGTCAAGGTTCAGGCTATTTTTTATGAGGAGATCATCGTAGCCTGTGTTCACCTCTGTAAATAGATCAGCATTCCCTGTTTCTATCAGTTTTGGAGCTGCAAAAATTTTGTTTAAAGATGCAGAGATGCAGTATTTCTCATTTGACTGTGGGAGTGGTCCCTAGTATTTGTATCTCATATGTAAGAAGTGGATTATACTTCCGAGAAAAAGAGATACCCTACTGAGATCAAATACCAGAGAATATCAATGAGATTCCATGTTTCATTTTGATATACTGCACAGTAGTCTTATCAAGCAAGTGTAACAGAGAAATAAATGGAATTTTTAGTGAGTAAATTATTTCCTTTTCTTCTCATCTATCTATTTATGATGATGATTTAATTTAATCAGAACGAAGTAGAATTTGCTTTAATTTCTGTGCAACATGCTGTGTTTCAATGGCTAAAATTTATCCCCCAAGATTGTTCCCACTAACTAGCTGCCACAGATCACAGAAACAATGCTTTTCTCTGACCTCATCTAACTTCTGCATAGGAATCTCAATGTTCAAAGAAAGAATAAAGAAAACTTTGAATCAAGAGTCAACATGAAGATCTAATGACTCAGTAGATCTGTTCTCTAGATAGCATGATTTGCAGAAGGTGAAAATTATCTTTAAATTTTTACAGTTCTACCCTCAGTTCTTCCTAAATTCTTTTACTTCAAAGAGATGTTTGTGGTTTTGTGGTGGGTTGACCCTGGCTGGATGCCAGGTGCCCACGAAATCCACTCTATCACTCCCCTCCTCAACTGGACAGGGAAACAAAAATATAATGAAAGGCTTGTGGCTTGAGATAAGGACAGGGAGATCCCTCAGCAGTTACTGTCATGAGCAAAACAGACTCAAGTTTGGGAAAATTAATTTAATTCATTGCCAATCAAATCAGAGTAGGATAATGAGAAATAAAACCAAATCTTAAAAACACCTTCTCCCCACCCCTCCCTTCTTCCCGGACTCAACTTTACTCCTGAATTCTCTACCTACTCCACCCGAGTGGTACCAGGGGATGGGGAATGGGGTTGCGGTCAGTTCATCACATCTTGTTTCTGCTGCTCCTTGCTCCTCAGGGGGAGGACTTCTCACACTCTTTCCCTGTTCCAGCATGGGGTCCCTCCTACAGGATACAGTTCTCCACAAACTTCTCCAATGTGAGTCTTTCCCAGAGGTTACAGTTCTTCATGAACTGCTCCAGTGTGGGTCCTTTCCATGGGCTGCCGTCCTTCAGGAACAGACTCCTTCGGCATGGGTCCCTCATGGGGTTACAGGTCCTGACAGAAAACCTGCTGCTGTGTGGGCTCCTCTCCATGGGTCCACAGGTCCTGCCAGCAGCCTGCTCCAGCATGGGCTTCCCATAGGGTCACAGCCTCCTTTGGGCATCCACCTGCTCCGGCATAGGGTCCTCCACGAGCTGCACATGGGTATCTGCTCCACCATTAACCTCCACGGGCTGCAGGGGAACAGCCCACCTCACCATGGTCTTCACCACAGGCTGCAGGAGAATCTCTTCTCCAATGCCTGGAGCACCTTCTCCCCCTCCTTCACTGACCTTGGTGTCTGCAGAGTTGTTTCTCTCACATATTCTTCTCTCTCAGGCTGCAATTGCTGTTGGCAGGTTTGGTTTTTTTTCCCCTTCTTAAATATGTTATCACAGAGGCACTACCATCGTTGCAGAAGGGCTCGGCCTTGGGAAGTGGCATGTCCGTCTTGGAGCTCGTTGGCATTGGCTGTATCGGACAGGGGGTAAGCTTCTAGCAGCTTCTCACAGAAGCCACCCCTGTGGGCCCCCTGATACCAAAACAATGCCATGCAAACCAAATATGGGTTTACAAAGACTTCTTGATTTATTGCTTCATAAAAGATAGTATGTGCTTAAAAATGTGGGACCCTTTACGAGATCAGTCTCCAAAGACTCTAGTTCAGCTTTGAACATTTTTGTATGGAGCTTGCAAACACAAAAGTGAAAGCAATTTAATGCAAAATTAGGCTGCTATTTAGAATATAGTCTCTTGTTAATAGCTTCATAAATCTTTTCTCTGACTGCAGAGCCAAAAGAGAGGTTTTGATACTTTCAGCAGGTTTTCATTTTACTTCCAAGCCTTTCCCTCCCCAAAAATTTCTATTGAACACAGTAATAAAAAGTCTCTGTACAGGAATTCTAGTAGTAGAATATCTAAAGAGGATTTTTTATATCTTCCATTAATAGATTTTTTCCCTTATTTGGCACTCTCATTACCACAGGTCACCTGCAGAAGATACTTCTATCAGGCTGTCTGTGGGCCCTGTACACTCCTGTTATAGTATTTGATGGCATCTGAGCAGTTGATGTAGAGAGACTTCAGAACCTTGAGGTTATTAAAATTCACAAGTACTGTTACGTTCTGAGTAAAATGTTGAATTTTTTCCCTTTAAATTTTGCTGAATAATATAAGCCTCACACAGAGCAGGGAATGGTAAAATTTGTGAGAAGACATCTTTCTGAAAAGGATTTCTTCAACACCATGTACCATACATATGCACAAGTATGCATTCAAATTTTGTTATCATGTCACAGGTGGAGTTCCAAATCTGCCATCTTATTTCTGCTTTTTCTTCCATGTTCCAAAAAAAAAAAAAAAAATCACATTACTGTAAGGGCTTGAAGATGCAAAGTACTACAGATCCTGCAGTATTATTTTGAAATCTCTTTTGTGTATTAGAGTGTTCTAGTAAGCAGTGTATTATGTAGCTGTCTTCTCTGTATAATTGCATTGCAATAGCATGCTGATGCTCAAATTAAAGGCTGGGTGTCCACCGCCCTAGGACTTGATTTGATTTGACGCCGTACATACATATAATACAAAGAGATCCCTAGCGTATTTCTTACAACATCCTGGGAGACAATCCTGGGAGACAATAGAGAAGAAAAAATGGGAGAACACAAGATATGGAAATAAAAACTAGCAAGGTTTCTTGTACTTCTTGTACATGAAGGAAATGTAATTTCAAGCTGGGTGTTTTTCAGCTATGTCTTTTGACTTCTATGAACTTCATGAGTGCCTGACCTTGCTTTTATATTAAGCATATCAGGTCACATGTCCTTAGCATGTTCTTTGCATATGGAACTGCTGATAGTACAAAATAAATTATGGAGAAATAATCTGCAGCTTTCCTTTCCCCATTTTGCACCAACTTCTTTAAAAGAAATATTTTAGGTAGGACTACACCGTATGATTCATTTATGTTGAGGATATTTTGTCTGTTTTGCTTCTAAAATTGTAGACTCCCTTTACAAATGGAACTTTCTGTTTTCAACTTAGCATTATCACTTTGATGGCATGAAAATAGGGCAATAAGTAGAAACGGGAGCAAAATGGCTGATTATAATATACAGAAAGTGTATATGGTTTTAAAAATTGATTCATGGAAATGAATTATGCTTTCTTTTAATATTCTGAAAATGACTAGGTAAAAATCCTGTTTTATCAAGTTCTGTGGAAGTGGTTAATTTCATGGGACAGGATCCTTTCTGTATGGTCCCTCCCAAAATCATAACTCTCCAGAATGTGTCTGTTATTCTTACTCTATTTATATGGCATAATCATGTGGGGTTTTAATCTTTTCAGTGTTCCTGATATGATGTCAGTGGAGTTAAACAGTCTATTATCTTTTTAATTTTGAAAAAAAAAGGTGATGCAATACTCATACATTACATATTGGTCATGGTTGATCTTAGTTAAGTAAATATTAGTATTTTGATATAATAAGAGGACTTATGATTGATCATCAGTCAGTATCAGGAACAATATACTAACAAATAACAATTTATTCGGACACAAAGCTAGAACTAGTCTTTATCCTAAATCAAGTGTTAGCAAGTTCAATTTAGCTTATTAGTAAAATAAGATTAGAGCAATATCTTTCAGTTTACTAAGAGTTGTCTTCCCTTGATCTTTTCTTAACAGTTTTATAGCTGTTTTATTTTAGCATATTTTTTCTGCTTACCAAGTCTGCTTTCTTATTTACATATGTCACAGTAATAAAAATAGTAACTGCTGTTCTCAAAAAATTAAGTTACAAAAAGTAAACAAGCACCTTCTTATCATGTAGTCCTTTACCATGATCAGTGAGCTATCGAATATCTCTTAGGATAGCTTTTCTTTTATTTTAGATATCTTCTTGGTGTTTGTATGGTACAGAGACCATTCATCAGCCAATAATGCTGTACAATAAAATACTAGTAGAATTTATGTAATTAAACTCAATACAAATAAATTAGAAGAACTTCCTTTCTGATGATTTATTCAATAGGTTAAAATGTATTTGTAATTAAACATATTCTGTATATTATTAAAAAAGCAAAATATCAGATAACAATGCTAGGTGGTTTTTTTGATATAGCATGAGACATATTTTAGCCATGAATCCTCTCAGGCAGTTACATCTTTGGTAAAACTTCATGACTCTAAGAAGAATACTCAAGAAATGCCATTACTTTGGATAGTTCACAGAAAAATGGCAGTCAGCTGGGCTTTATTCTTGTGCCTCACAAACATTCAGGGTTCTTCATCATAGTCTTAATTAAAGAAATGGGATTTTGGTACGTAATCAGAAACAATTATTATTTCAAGGTGGAGTCAGAATGCATTAGCAGCCTCTGGTCACTTTGAGATTGCTGGATCAAAAGTACCATTTCACCACAATAAATTCTTTGCAACCTTTTTTCAAACTGTTTGATAATATAGTTAGGGAATAAACATCTGCATTCATGACACATATATGAGAATAAATAGCCCGCACTGTGATTCTTGTTTTTAAATGCGTATCTTCCATTGATAGTATTGATACATATTCTATTTACAAACCTTTATGCATGTAACCATAGTCTAAAATGAATTTAAACCCTGTTTTATTTAGCACAGTTGAAATAACCTGTTAAGTAACCCAAGAGTTAATTCTGTATTTCCACCTGAGAAATTGCACTGCCTCTTTCCTTTATAATGATAGATACCTGAAGTTATCAAAAAGGACAAAACACATTATCATGGGTACAATAGAACTGGCATGTCATTAAACTGCTCCTCATCGGCTAATTTGGGAACTGATTGAATAAATGCTGCAAAAATCTTTTCCACCTCAAAGGAAGGAAAGTTAATTCTGCAGCTATTGTTGATGGACTCATGACTAATTGGAATAGGCAATAATAATCAGGTGTACCAGTTTATAGAGTCTACTGGGATAATAAGCAGCTTTTATATTGACATTTTCAAGCTATGCCAATCTCCCTCTCTGCGGTACTTTCCCATCTGTATCAGTATGTAGACGTGCTGGCTGGTGAGTGCCTGTCCAGTTGGTTGTGGGTTCTTTGTGTTTTCTCCCTCATGTGAGTATTTCGACAGTATGGTAGTAAGTTCTTTGGGCTGCTTGAGGTTGTGGTTTTCTTTCTTTCAGGTTTTTTTTTTTTTCTTCAGATTTTCACTGTTACTGTACCTGCACCCTCATAGATTGATTTTACATGTGGAGAACTGTCACCAAAGTCAGTGGGAGTTCAGAGTACTTAAAGGCTATGTTATAAACTAGGGAGATAAAAAGGCTCATTTTTTAAATCTGAGGGTAAAAATACAATTACTGTTCTTTGTTTATAGAAGGGGGGGAAGAATCACACCAACAAATACTTCTGCAAAACTTATATGAAATCAGTGACTTTAAAGGAGATTTATTAGAGTTTTCTACCTGAAAAAGCAATTCTTTTTGTTTAGAGACCTCAGAAATATCTTTTTTTTTTAGTTTTTTTCCCAGGAAGGACAACAAATCATGCACAGTTTTTATTTCTTTCTTAAGGTCCCTGTGGCTACAAACTCTGTCTACTTTTCATACTTTCAAACAATAAAATTCCCTTAATAGGAAGATTTTTTTTTCATAGCTTTTTTAACACTTTGATGACTTGAGCCAATATGCAAAAAGCATGAAATTTTCTAATTAATAGGAAGTAGTTTTATTTAAAGTGGACTCCAACTACACAGCGAAAGCAACTCTTGTACAGCATATTTCAAACAATCTGTCTTTCAGCAGATCTATGATAAGTATTCATTTTAAGTAGTAGTAATTTTCAGAAATTATGATTGAATTTCAAATTTATTACTAAAACCAGTTTACTTGTCAGGTCTTTTCTGACACAATGTAAAGAATGCCATTGTGGACTCATAGGACATTTCCAGTGATAGGAGAGACCTAGTGTCCATGCTTTAAAGACTGCCGCTGCATTTACTCAAACAACTGTTTTGTGTAAAAAAATGTATTAAAAGTAATAGTGTCAAGAGTGGAACTTAATCCTCCGTTATAGGCAATAGACATTTTTTGTCTTTTTTTTTCTTTTTTCTTTTTTCCTTACTTCTCCGTGGAGCTGTTCAAGACAACTGTTTTCTGAAGTGGGGCACAAGAGGATTGCAGAGGATCCTCCCTGTTTTAGAAGTGCCTAAAGCACAGAGATTAACAAACTGAACGAGTGGACTGCATGAATGCACTGATGTTTCTGCACCCTAGGCTAATATAGAAAGGAATTGTTTCCTAACCATATTTTTAAGAAAACGGGGGTGGGGATGGGGGTGTGGTGTTGTTCTTTTTTGAGGGGCGGAGTGGAGAGAATGGAGAATCCCAACCTTTTAAACCATGCTAGATAGCTTTTCAAAAGATCCAGTAGATAAAGCTTCCTCAAGGAGTTTTGATGAAAGAGCACCATGTTTCTGGACACAGAAATCTGTGGGGCTTTTAAGTCAGATACTGATGGAATTGGGTGTTGCATACAGATAGTTGCAGAGCAAGGTATGCAGGATCGCATCACAACTGGATCTCAAACTTTATACATGTGCCCGGTTCGATGCACCTAGGACCTTTCATGTATTTGGCATTCCAGGCTCAGATATGATTTAGGACAGATGTTCTTCCTCCTGGGCTGTGAACACAGAGCACTTTTTTCCCTCTGTGATTGTCTACTACAGGAAAGTGGTCTCTGTTTGTAACTTTGATTAGAAGAGAAGTTTTGGAGCAAGAAGCACAACCATAGGAAAAGCCACAGGTCTCCATTTAAGAATATCATCTAGTGTTTCTAAAATGACTTCCTGTATAGCTGCGTTTGATTTGACAGTGGTAGAACAATATGGTGGTATGGGATGTGAGGCATTAGATGAGAAAAGCGAATCAAATTGTCTTACCTTTGATTTTGAACTTCCTATGCTGCCAAATGCAAATTTCTTATGTAGAGGTAATTGTAGTTGGAGCTGAAAAAAGTTCTGTTACATGTCATCTTCCCCCCAGTTTCTGCCCCTAATATTCTGAGATAGCATTTGAAACCAAGGATTATCCATTGACAGAAACACCAATCAGTGTGTTGACGTTCCAGTGTTACTGGTATTCTTTCATATTTTTTTTGAAAGAAAATAGCTAACTCCAGTAAGAAAAACTATATAGTGCAGTATTGAAGAATTAAAGGCAAACTAAAACTCCTGAACAAGTGAAGAGGAAATCTCATGTTTTACTACAAAAAATTTTTCGAAGAAGCTTTGAAACAAATTTCATTTTCTGTGAGAAGAAAATTAAGGACGCCATCTGGTTCTTCTTTCTACTAAGGAAAGCAGGACCAGGTGAGGAATACGTGTATTATTATTACTATGTTGACAGGCTTTTTCATTTAAAATACATTTAAATAACAAATACTTAAATACTCAGTTCAAATGAATTGGAGTGAGGTGTTTAAATAAAGTCATACGGTGACAAACTACTGTCACCGTACAATGCCTATCTTAATCAAATTATTTTCTCCTGAGGCCAGCTATAACTTTTGCAGGAAAGGCAATTTAAGAATACAGCTTGAGTTTTGGTGATTTCAGAACACTTTCAAATCACAAGGGAATAGGATTGCATATCTTATTTGAAAGCTTGTGGAAGCTGCCTGATTGGTAAGAATTAATATATCTTATTTTTTCTTTATGATGACTTGAAAAGTCAGGGATTGCTTCTAGTTCTGTTAGATGTCAAAAAACCCAAAAAAACCAAACAAACAAAAAATCCCCCAAACCACACAGCAATTTGGGAAGGAAAAGTACCAGTCATAACATCTGATCAGGAGCATGTCCATTTTTACATTAAAAGTGATAGATTTTTGGAGGGGTTGTCACAGAAGTCTCTCAACCTCTATGCATGACTTTTTTAATAAAGAAATTGTAATCAGCTCCACTTTATTAAAATTAAAAGTTTAAATTTAATTACTTTGACATATTAAAAAGTGAAATCAATGAGTAGCTATGTATAACTATATATATTCTCTCTCAGTAAATGTATCTATAAATATGTTTAAGCACCTTCTAATTATTTAAAAATAGAAATGACAAATCTTCCTGTTGCTTCCCAGGGTATAAGGGTAATAGCTGATTAGTCTACAGGTTAGCTGCGCAAGTTCTTTAGAGTAGAATTTGGCAAGAGATTAAAGCACTTGAAATCAAATGTCTGTATGGTAATGTGTACATGTGGAAGGTGTCTAAGTTCTCATTAGGTCAATACAATGCCAGCCAACACACTAAATTGAGCCTAGAAATCCATTTAGCTGATCAGCCAGCCAGTAGCAATGCAATTCACTTGCTGAAGCATATGCTGGGGTATTTGAGAATGGAATTGTCAGATATGTCAAAAGACCTGTTGAAAGTCACTCCCTTTTGGAGCAAGAGGTGAATTGACTGAGTGCAGCAGTTACGTTGTTTGCATACACATACAATTTAGGTGTCTTGATCTCATCTTGGTCTTCAGCCCAGTGTTGGGACTGAATTCAGTGCTTCAGTTGCTTAAATGGAAGTGTCCGTAGCCATATGAGATGTCCTAGGGTGTACATACATCTCATATGTACAACCAAGATATGCTTGGCAGACCTGACTCATAAAACTTACCAAAAGTGTTTTCCTTTCTGCAATGAAAGGTAGGCTTTTTTAAGATGTCTAAATGTCACTATATTCCTGTTTTGAAATAATCAAATTAAGAATCGAGTCCTTCGGGTTCAATCTAGCCACCTACTTGTAGGCATCAAGGGGCAATTGATATTGACAAAAGCCTGTGTGAGGCCCCAGATGACCTGGGGCCTTCTGGATCAGCAGCTAGATTGCCTGCTGGGTGGCATATCTCCAACAACCCTCGGGATCCAGGTATGGCCAACTGAATCATAACCTACATGCCCCTAAGAGCTCCAAAATTGCATGTATTGATACAGTTCCTTGGCCACAGGTCGCTTGCTCAAGGACTAAGAGTGACCAAGCGTACCTGTAGAACAGGTATCAACAAAACCACTTCCCTTTGTTAGTTTCTCTGTAAATACATTTAGAGAAGGAAAAAGGCATGAAAGCATAATTTTTATTTAGAGCAATAGAACATAGGCTCTTGTAAGACCAAGGAAAGAGTCTTTTCATTGTAGGACGTTTTGCTTTAAGTTCTCTGTTACTTCATGGTGCAGAAGTAATAGGGATACCTGGGGTGATCTTGGTTACTACAACTTTTCCATGACTGCTAATTGTGTGAGTCTTGCCATAAAGGGAGCTATTCCCCAGAATTTTTCATGTGTGGGTGACAAAGTATTGTTCCATGGTTTGATATTTAATAAAAAGTAATGGTAAAGCAAGGATATCCTAGACAATATTTCATATGAAATGCTATATTCTGAAAAGTGAATTGTAAAGCTTCATTTGTCTGTTGAAGGAAGGTGAATAAACTCAAGTAAAAAATTTTAGAAAATATTCTCATAAACTAATTTTTAGTTTATAAAGACAATACTGCTTGTAGCGTTAGAACTAGCAAAAAACCCACCATCCCAGAACATAAGTCTCAAATCGTGAATTCTGTCCAGAACAAAGCATTGATGCTTAGGGAAAAGCAAAAGACAATCAATGAAGGCTTTTACCCCTTTTCAAATATACAAGAGTCGAATACACATGAGCTGAAAAGTCAAAATAGCAAAAATCTGTCTGTCTTTTGACTAAAAAATAATTTGATCATTTTCCATTTTTTGGTATCTTTCTGAAGCAGGAAGGAAGAATACTTGCAGTTATTTGCTAACAGAAGCATTCCTCAGTTTCAAAATTAGGTAAATGTACTACTTGGTTCAATGTACTCTTTGATTCATTAAGTTTTCCTAAACAGTTCTGCCATGTTTGTGCTCAGTTTCTTTAAGTATTTCACTGTTGTGAAATAACAAAATCTAGGGAAATCTGAGGCTGACAAACTGTTACTATGTCTCTCCCAGTTTTCCCTGCTGGCTTTAAATAACATACAATCAAAATCAGAGGAGCTTGTTTGATAAATGTGGAATGGCTTATGCGATCTGTCTTAATGTTTGGTATCTCAGTGGCTGCCAAAGTGTCTCGATTAATCGATTCTATTTTTACATATAAATAATGTTTGTCTGCTGCTTGAAACTGTCTGATCAGTAAGCTTCTGTCACTTTCCAAAGTTCAGCAAATAGATAGATTCAGCAATGCATCTCAGGATAAAATCAGGATCTTTGGTTACATCTTTCACCCACTATCTTTTTTGAGTGACAGGGATCTGTAGAAACAATACTAAGTATGAATTAGTCCCAGTTACTCATCCATGAATATAAAGAGTTAATTGTTAAGATATAGTGTCATTAATATGTGATTTCAAAGCTGATTTATTACAACAATTTTGGGGGCAGAAGTTAACTACCACTGGGATTTTGAGCTGGACAGTGGAAACCTTTTCAGAGAAAAGAGAAATACCGATTTCAGTTAATAACTTGCAATTTTTCAGATTATTATCTATTTTATAATTTACTATCTTCTTCTGGTAAACAGTAGAAAAGCTACTCTAAGGATTTTAATGACTGTATCCTATCAGACTTGAGTTTCATCTGTAAGCAGCCATTTATCAGTCCTACCTGTGTGCAAAGACTTTGTATATGCTGTGAGTATTCTAGTTTCTTCAGGGCATCCCTCTGCACAATGGCATGTAGGACATGATTATCCATATTTCTGAGTTCCTGAAGTGCTGTATTACATTCTAATTTCTTGAAGAGCTGTATGTTTTGTGCAGCTCTCAGTGTGTCACCTGAGGTATCTGCTCATCTGAGTACTACAGTCCTGCTGTGCAATTTGAGCAGATCACAAATCCCTGGATTTACCATTATCCTCTAGGAAACACACTTGTACTATTTTTTTCCTTTTTTGTTGTTGTTGTTGTTCTTGTTGTTGCTGTGTTTTTGAGTAAGAAACACAGTTAAATAAACTCAAAAGCAAAGATGTATGCAACTGGTAGAACTGTGGTAGAAGACAGGGAGGGATCAGTGCTGAGGCTATTTTTGTTTTGTCTTGCTCGGCCACAATTGAATACTCATACACATCTTTGGTGGGTTGAACTTGGTTGGCTGCCAGTCCACCACCCAGCTGCTCTCTCACTCCCCCTTCTCAACAGGACAAGGGGGGAAAATAATATTAAAAAACTCATGGGTCAAGAAAAAGACAGGGAGATCACTTACCAGTTACCGTTACAGTGAAAACAGACTCAACTGGAAAATTAATTTAATTTATTGCCAAATAAAAATGGAGTTGGATGGTGAAAAACAAAGACATAAACATCTTCCCAGGCTCAACTTTGCTCCTTCATTCCCGACTCCTCTACCTCCTCCCCGCAACCCCGAGCGGTGCAGAGGGATGGGGAATGGGGGTTGTGGTCAGTCCATAACAGCTCCGCTCTGCTGCTCCTTCCTCCTCACACTTCTCCCCTGCTTCAGCGGGGGTCCTGCCCACGGGCAGCATTCCTTTGGGATAAACCTGCTCCTGCATGGGGAACCTCTGCCTGGGCAGCAGGAGCACCCCCTCCTCCTCCTTCTTCTCTCACTTTGGTGATCACAGGATTACACACACACTTTTTTACCTCACTCCTCACACTCTGCAGGGCAGCATTTTGCTCTTTCTTAAATACGTTTCTGCCAAGGTGCCCCCACCATGGCAGTGGGGCTCAGCCCCGCCCTGTGGTGAGTCAGTTGGAACTGTTTGGAACCGGCTGTGTCAGGCCCGGTGAAGCCCCGGCCTCTCCTCACAGAGGCTGCTGTGCAGCCCTCCCCACTCCCCGCTAACACAACCTGGGCACCCGTACCCAATGCAACGCTCCTTCCACAAAAAATACTTTCAGTGAGAGGCTGTTGGATGTCAACAGAATTGTGCCATTCGATTTGCCGCAGAGAACAGCTATTCACACAGAAGCACTCTGACACGGTGAAAGAATAAGACAAAAGACACTTGCCAGATGCTAAAGGTACTGAGTTTCTAAACATTATTTTTTTTTTCTGCAGCTGAAGCATTTGCTAATATTAATGAAATATTTAAATTTGATGAAGTTTTTCTTGCAGCCAGGTAGCTAATTATTTCCAGAGTGCTTTATGTCACCTTTTGTTTTCCATCTGTTTCTTTGTTTAGGTGAGTGGAAGTTGTTGAATACTTGTTAGATTTAAACAAACAACTTAAACTCCTTAAAAAAACTTGCATTTCATACTGAATGGACCAGTGTGCATTTTCTGTGCACTGGCAGGACAATGGGACTCTGAAAACAATTTCACCTTGAGAACCATTTTTAATAAAGAAGGAAATAATATAAAGTAGCAATGTCTGAAAGTCAATAATATACACATAGGAACAATTTGTAACTATAGATGGAATGGGTTAACAGGAAATAATATAAGGATTTCTATATATGTTCAAATGCATAAACTTAAAACCATTTTGCCTTCTACATTGTCTAGGGAAACCAACAGTACTGGTGTTAGACCCTTTTGGAGTAGAACCCAATGATACCATGGCTAAAGCAGAGGCACCTGGTTCAGTCATTAGTCAGTGTCTTTAAACAAGTGCATTGTATCAGGGGAAACTCTGAATTGTGCTCCATATTCGTGAGGTTGAAGTGTTTGAACCACTGTTTCTAGTGTGTGTTCCTAATCCTTTCTACTACTTGTCTTCTGACGCCCCCAAAAAGGATATTATGCAAGGCTGGGGAACCTTAAGCAGCCATTTTTCCTTTCCTGCTGAAGCTGAACTGCAACTCCCGGCTGTTTGCAATGTAGGGGGGAGGGAGAGGTGTTGGTTACCCTGTCACTTCAGAACTCTTTGGAGAGGAAGGGAGGAGCTGGATGGCCTTTCCTTAGAGTTTACAGAGTGTCCCATATTCCTAACAGTAGGTCCAGATTGTTCAGGAAAAGGGATTGAGAATAAGCAAAAAAACCTTCAAGTGTCAGATTTCTTGCCTCAACTCTGACAAAGTTGGATGTGACTGTATGTTTTGGGCTACCTGACATCGTACAATTTCAGTGTCTGTTTCTTCCTTTTTTCCCCTGTTTTGCTGAGGATGTTTGGGTTAAAAAGCCCTGGCTGCTAAGGGTATCTCTGTGTCTGGGAATCTCTAACATGCAGCTTGCAGACAGTTGGGGGTTTGTTGTTGTTGCCACCATTATCCCCACTCCTTCCCTGTTTGCAGGAAAGAGAAGTGTCCTGGTTTCAGCTGGGAAAGAGTTAATTTTCTTTCTAGCGATTGTTGTGAAAGGAATGTCAATAATGCTTATTGTTTTAGTGATGTTTACAATATTCAAGGACTTTTTTCAGCTTCCCATAGAAGCTGAGAAGAAGCATAGAGAGAAGAATGGAATGGCCTGTGGAATATTCCATACCATAGACAGCGTGCTCACTATATTAATGGGGGTTGGCCAGGGGAAGGTGGAAATCCATGATCACTGCTCAGAAAGGTACCAGTTCACTGGGTGGTGAGAGTGATTTGTGTCCTTATCATCATCATCATCAACATCATCAGCAGCATCTGTTATTGTTCTATTAAACTGTCTTTATCTCAACCCAGGAGGTTTTTTTCCTTTCCCTTTCCCCTCCTTTTCTCCCTCTTCTCCCTGCTTTTGTGGGGGGAAGGAGGAGAACTGTGCAAGCAGCTTCGTGGTCCTAGCTGCTGGCTGGGGTTAAACCACAACAAGAACATATCAAGTTATTTGGTCTACAAGCCAAATGGAAAACTCCTTTTATGGTCTAGCACAGTAGATTTAGGATTTAGACACACGTTTTAATCCAAGCACCCAGTGTTTTGCAGTCTTGAATTTCTTCCATGTCATCAGTACTTGTTTATACAACTCAAAATAGAGTAGCAATATTTCCCACTAAATATTCCTATTGGATTTGTTGATGGTTCTTCACATTTAAAAATGAGTTTATAAGAATATATTTATGCTTGTGTCTACAGTGTCCCTTTCAAACATGAGCCTTTTAAAAAATATCTTCTTTCTTTCAATGCCTGCTCAGCACACTGGAGTTGCAATCTAGAATCCATCTCGGTTCACTTCATCAAAAACATAATCACCAGTTAAAAAAAGCTCTCAGTACAAATTCTGCAGTCAGTTGGCCAGTAAGTTGCTATAGATCATCTCTCTTTGACCCTGCAAATTTAATTTAGCAAACTGACTATTGCTACTACACAGGAAGCATACAGTACACTGCACTCTTTCCAGGAAGGATTGCTTTTTCTAAGATGAAAGGTTACTCCAGATGGGAACCACAAGAGCCACATGCTGAGTTAGGAGTCACCAACAAGTAGTTAAGTGGAAAATGCCGTATGAGAGGAAGGCTTTAAAATAGCCTCAGCCTGTGAGTTGGCTGCTCTGCTCAGCACAGCCAGAAGGCATCTCTCCATTTCCCATCACAAACTTCTGAGTACCAGCGCTTCAGCCCTGTCTCTTCTTTTCCTGTTTGATCATTATCACTTCAATTTGGCTACTTTTCCAGGATACAGTTTACTTAATATTCTTCGTTTGCCAGAGGTGAATGAGACTCATGGTCCTCTTCTTTTGGCGGTGTGAATCAGCCCACAAATTGTATGGTTTGAGCTCTTCTGGTAGACCACAGAACGCTCAGTGACAGGTTAAGTACTTATTGATAGCAAGGTTCACTTCACTAAGGAGAAGACCTGGAGGCTTCCACATAGAAAATATGTGAATTACACTTCTATATAAAGTCAATTTTACCAATTTCAAAATATATTTTATAAACATATTTTATATAAAAATTATAAACATATATCTGGAATATATTAAATAAACTTAAAAATCTTAATATTATCTTTGTCACATTGTCACATGAATTCAGAACTTGTATCTTCAGAAAACTTTCTCTTTTTAAGTAATTGAATAATCTTTCTTACTATTTCCATTTTTTTCCTGAAGTAGCAAGTCCCATCTGTTACTCTGAGGACTCTTACAATTTTGGCATGTTCATTCATTATAGACAGTTTCTCATCTAAAACTACTCACTTACATGGAATTTTACTTTTGCTCGTCTATCTGGTATCTCCAGGTTGACATGCCATCTTTTTCTTTGGAAGTCCCTATTTGCTTTACTCTAGTGCTTATGTTTTGAATCATGGTTCTGCTTCCTTCTCTATTTAAACAACGTGAGAAAACTATACCCAGATATAAAATTACCTATGATAAATTTACAGCGTATGCAGCCCTAGTTCTCAGAAACTATCCATTTAAAGCTTATCAGTGGTTCTTGTTTCTTTTTCTTCAGCCCTAAAGATCAGCTCACTAACATCTATCTGCTTCTGTATGGTTTCTTCCAAACCTAGTAACAGCATCATACAAATCTTTGTTTCCTTATCTTCATTGGCTCCTTTTCATTGAATAACACTTCATTCCTTTTCATTGAATGATGTTTGTCAGAGGTTAACAGAGTTCATTAAGCACTAGGGATGCACTGTAAGAGCCTCCTAAGATGCGATGATGTAAAACAAATTTTGAAGTGGCTAAATATTTGACTAAAGCTTAGACTTTTAAAATTTGAATCGTTATTAAAAAAAAAGATGTAACAAATCACAGTGAGGGGTATTTTGTAAAATTATACTGTAAGCGAATGTATTCAACTGGTCTCTATTAACATGAAACAATAATAATATTTTGTTTGGTTTAGTTGTTTGTTGCACATGAGAAGAATATAAGTGCAGTGGTAAGTCATTGACAGGACCCAAAAGTGTGAATTCTCTGACATCCCAAATCTGAGTTGCAACACTGAGAGTGTGCGTGTGTGTTTTCCTTCATTTTTATGAATGCTAGTGTGCGTTGCCTTCCAATGAGACAATCTTGCTGTAAAGGGAGCTATTGCCCAGAATTTTTCATGTGTGGGTGACAAGGTATTTCTCCAGGGTTAGATGTTTAATACAAAGTAATGGTAAGGGAAATATATTTGCAATTATAGTAAAATGCATTATTTGTAGTATAATTTCCAGGAGAAACACAGCGTACTGTAATGCTGCATTTTTAATACAAATGGAAAAAACAAATTCTTGGCATAACTTCTATTACCATAATGATGTAGCCATTTTGTTAACACATTGTAATTTCAGGTTCCATAAATACAATGTTGTACATTAAATTTTATTCCTGAATATGCAGAATAATTTTTATTATAACCTGATAAAATAAATAACAAATATAATATTGTATTTCTTTGTATACAGGGGCTGCATAGATTTTCATTGTACTAACCTAGTCATTTAGTTAAATCGCTTTGAAAGTGCCACTAAATTTTTTGGATTTTTTTGACATACTATATGTATTAACTGTAAATGTCTGACTTAAAAAAAAATACTTTCTTGCTTTTCCTTTGTTTCTTTGCTTTTTAAATGAATAGGAGACAGATAAGAAAGAAATAAACAGTAAATTACATGTACAGCTCTACTCATTCTTTTAAAATTCTAAACTTTTAATACAGAAATGAAACAAGCTCTAATTCTAAATATCAGATTGCTAAAATTTTCCTCTGATTTGGTTTGGGAACCTGAATATTGCATCAAGCTTACTATCAGGATAAGGGTACCCATTAAAATTAAGAACGCAAGATAGTTGTTGCTGGAAATGTAAAAAAAGAACAGGGTTTCTTCGCTTCATACATCATAATTTGGCACCTCTAAAATTATTTTATAGACAAAAAACTTATATGAAATAATAAAATGCTAGATATTATGTCACAACATTTAAAAAAAAAAGGGATATGTAGGACAACTGAGATTTCTGATGGAACCTGGAATTTCATTCTAGCAGTTAAAATCCCAAATCAGATTTAGCACAAGGACTAATATTCACAGTTAATTTCCCACTAAATTTGGGTCAAACAAATCACAACCAACATTACCTTTCATAGTTATAAAGGCATGGAAGCTTTCTGAATCTGCTTTATGAGGAATTCCGGAGTGTTGTCTCTCATGGAATGTGTGCTGTTTATTCAGGGATACTTCTGCAGCAAGAGACTTTTATGTAAACATAAACATTGGATTTAAAATATAGTTTTAAAAAGTTTGTCTTATTTGTCATATTTTTTTAAAAATGTGTCTCAAAGTATATGCTTTTAAAAGTTCATTCAGGGGGTTTTAGATTGTGATAGCTGTTCATGCTTTCAGATAATTTTAAGAGCAGAGGAAGGTAGCTGATCCTGAAAACAGCATAATGTCATTATGATGATGACTATATTTGCTTGAATCATCACATTCATGTTACTGAAGGTTTTGCTTTACAATAAGTATACTGAAATTGGAATCAAGTGCAATCATTCTATTGATTTTTCCTAAGAAGCTGTGAGAATATTAGAAGTAAATAATATTTTTATTTTTTCAAGAGAATACTATTTTAACTAGATGTGGAAATTTTGAAAATATTATATAACATTATTATCTGTAGAAGTTATTTAATTGAACTCTTTGCTGTGCTAATAAGACAGTGTGAATTCCAGACAATTTACTTGCCTGGCTTATGCTTATCGCAGGTAGACTGTGTAAACCTTCTGTACTATCTATTAGGTTTGTAAAGCTGAGTTGAAAATTTCATGGGGAAAAAATGAAATTACTGTTGAAACAACTTCCCATCATGTTATTTAGGATTTGGACCTTTTGTTCAAAATGAAATCATACAAGAAAGTTTTAAAATGAAAAGAGTACACAGTTATGCACATCTGATAAAGCTAATAGGGTCATCGATACAACTATAACATATGGGTAGGCTGCTTACAAGTAGAGAGGAAAGAGCACCAAGTCAGCCTAGAAGAACTATCATCCTTTTCTTCATCAACCTTCACCATTACTCATGTGCAGGGAGGAGAAATTACTCAGTCTCTGAATCTATTGGAGGAAATACAAAAACCTAATTGTCGTGATCATTATTCGTAATCAAATGCATTTATGTGGCATGGTTTATTTTTGTTACACATAACATCTCAATCCTTTTACTGAAAATAGTAATGAAAGAAAAGGTCTGAGATAACAATTGATTTTGTCAGGCCATACATTGAAGAACTAATTAGCAAGCATTGCTCTTTTGAAAGTAATAGTAAACATTTTGGAAAAAATCTCAGTCCTTTTTTTCTTTAGGGGTATGGGCTGATATTCCAATGTTCCAGATTATTGGTAACGCAAGCAATTTTGTAATATTTGTTACATTTTTAAGAGTTACTACAGCCTCTTGCACAGTCTGCAAATATCCAATTCAAACTCCATTTATTGAGGAAATTGTTCTGTGGCAAAACACAAAGACCAATTGATTGAACTACTTTCTTTTAGATTGATCTGTCCATAAGGACATCACCAAAAAGAATTAAATCTGTTTTATGTGAAAAGCACCATGCACATACATCACTGTTCTGCATTCTTCCTCTTGTCATCTGAAATGGTTGGTTGGTAATAGGTAAGGTGCTTTATCATTATCCTTAGCACCTGGGAAATGGTCCACTGTAAGTTCAATCTCAGTGAATTATTAAAGGCATTTTAGAATTCGTGAACTTGATAATGGCATTTTGTGAGTGTTCATTACCACTGCAATTTAATATTACTACAGAAATTGAGTTAAGAGACTAGTAGCCTGGTATCAGCTTTGGGATGTAAATTACAATCACGAAAGATAACAAATCCACACTGTACTGGTGTGTCAGCAGTGTTTTGTAAAATGTACTCAAAGAAGCTAATTAAACTTCATAAGGCCTCTTGTAGCATTGTAATCTTTCAGAAGCTTTAATCTAATGAACACTGAAATTATATTCTACTGTAGAATAAACTCTGAACTGCTTGATCTTACTTAAAATTAAAATATAGTTGTTTCCAGAAAGAAATACCTGTAATAATTTGACTCAAGTAGCAAGTAAATGCGGCAGCTGATGTCTTGTGTATTTGTGGTAGTTCTCTTCAGTCTTGCTTAATATCAAGATATACAAAGCTATTTCTCCTTGCATTATTTTGCCTACTGAGAATTTCTCAAGGTCTTAATAGAATTGTGAGTATTTTTTTCATGAACTAGTTATTTTTTCAAGCTGGGAAGTCTTCTGTTTTGTTGTTGTCGTTTTTTTTCATGTTAGAAGAGTTGAAGTTGTACCTATCTGCCTAAAGGAATACCCGCGATAAAGAAAAGACAAAAAGAGCTGAGAAAATGTGTCCATGTTTGACAGTGATGCTTACATTGAACGACTGAAAGCTAGCTGCTTTTATTTGGGCATGCCCGGTTTCAGTGATTTTATTTTTTTCTTGTCATCTCATCACATTTTGAAATATCCCACACTGAATCCCAATAAAATCTGACAATTTCTTCCCTGAAAATCTTTGGTGAATGGATCTTGCTATTCAGAGCTCATTCAAGATAACTATCCTTATAGTGAGAATCTTTTCAATAAGTAATCTTCAGAGGCAAATTCTAGTTCTTTGTTCCTTTAATTTACTATGGTATGCAGAAGGTACCTCCAAATATGAAATAAGTATAACCTGTAAATTGTTCCTAATGCATGAATCACCAATATTTGCTATTTTTCCACTGTTCTGAAGGCTTTTTGCAGTTCTGTATTTGTTAAAAATATATTCTGTCAATAGAAAATAGCTGGTTTTAGATGTGTTTTCAGCACAGTCTTCCAGTAGTTTAGCCTTGTATTCTTCAGCTTCCTATAGTTTTAGAATTGATCTTTAATTTCATCATCATACTTTTCTATTGGTATGTATCTATGTAATTGCCATTCACAGGTGTTAAAGACTATCTTAAAGCAACTGGCTCTCAATGAGAAATAATCTTTTTTTTGTTTCAGAAGTCATAATTAATGCTGCCATCTCTGAGTGCTAGCTACCTTGTCTTCCAGAATATTTTATGTACATTTTATTTTAAGTTGCTTTTTTTTGTCAGCTTCTGGCTGTCAATGTTTATACACTCGGAGAATTTTGAGTTTTTATTTTTTGTGTTCTTTCATCACTTGTGTATCTTTTGTCATTGCATCTGGTAATGTGAGGTCTGGAACCCTATCTCTGTGCAGTTCTTTTTTAACAGATTTTAATCTGTTCCCTACCCTCCCTTTTATTCTTCGTACTTAAATTTATAACTCCCCCCGGCACGGCTCAAAAGATCAATCAGAAACCCTAGTAATGTCCCTAAACAGATCAAGTTGCATTCCCTCGTGCAAAGCAGAAAGAATTGCAAGAACTGCATGAGTTGTTTTTTTTTTCTTTTTCCTTTTTGCACTTTTTTCTCAGTGTTCTCAGAGACCTGAGTGTGCTTATGGGATTATTTTTTTTTTATTTGTTGGCTGGGTTTTATCCATGCCTTCCTCTCCCTCCTTTAGGATTCTTACAAGCCTTCTTAAACATGTTGGAACGCTGCTTTAATTACCATTACTTATCAACTGTTGCTTTCCATCTGTAGTAGATACTATATGCCACAAAATACATCACATACAATTTGATCACAATTTCTGCTGCAGTAGTAATGCCATTGTTACTGTACAGAAGACAGGAATTGGAATGTTGTTGTTTCTGGTAAAATCTTTTTCATGAGACAGGCAGGTTTCTCTTGGCCTGAGCTGAACCACAGCCTAATGTACCACATGGCAGTGGTACGTTTCAAAACTAACTTCAGTCTTTAAGGAAAAAAGAAAATAAAAAAATCACATTTTGTCTTTGAAAACAATTAAGGATTGTTCTTTCTTCTCTCCGTGCTAGTGGGTGGTGGAGCTTTTCACAGGTGAAAGAAAAATTTCCCAGGGAAGGAATAAATGAAAAGTAAATCAGAAAAGTTCATGATAGTATTATACCCAATATGTAAAGTAATTACTTTAACAAGCTAATTAACTTTAATGGACTGTCCCACTATTCCCTTGTCTCCTTTACTGACCTGCCTATTGAAGCTTTCTGTAAACTTAGCGCTCTATTTGCATAGCTGCAAATAAATTGAGGCTGCTATTGTTGGTTAATCTAGAATCTGAACCTGGTTTAATTGCTAGGAATTATAATGAAACGTTAAGGGTGGCAGGCAGTAGAGAAGGATACATAATTCATAAATTTTTTTCCAGCTGTGAAGAAGTAAGGAAATATGTAAAACTACTCACATGAAAATGAGGTGTTTGGTGAAGAAGGAGAACAGACAGTGAGGGGCAATTGAATATCTAGCTTAAAATTTCAGCAGCGATAAGAGAAACAATGTCTGCTGTATGTGAAGTAATGTACTTTTGCGCACTGCTGGGACTTTTAAAACCATCTCTAAAAGTTATTTAATCAAAATTTATTGACATTTCATAGGAGTTAGGAAAATAAGGACTACTTGGAAAAAAACAATTTAACAATTTTTTTTTTGGTGAGACATGGTAGCAATGCCTTTACAGAGTTAAACTTCAGATTGGAAGTGAATCAATAACACACAAACTTAAAATTCTTGAGAATGCACTGGATGCAGCTTGGTTCAGAGTGAAGAATAACTCTACACAAAAGATCTTTTTTATCTTGATTCTTCAAAAAATATACCTGAAATCATTTATCTTAAGTCAAGAAGCAATAGTCCTATGTCACTGCAATAAAGAAATAAAAAAACTCTTGTACATATTGTGCTAAACACCATTTATATACTATGAAGTCTGTTTTCAATAATATATATCTGACTCTTCTACAATATAAATATAATTTTTAGAATTCTGTATTTTCTCTTAGAAGTAGTTGGGTTGACTTGTTATATTAGGAAAGTAAGGTAGCTGAGTGCAGTATGTTCAATGTAGGCAGTAAACTTCAAAAAGCGGTATGGAGAGCTTTAAAATACATGAAAAAATGATAGAACGGTACATTACTCATCATGTTGGCAATTAAAAATAGCAGGCTTGCTATCTAGCTAAGCTATTTAGTGTGCTAGCTTAAAGGTTTTGCCTCTTCATCAGTAAAAATACCTATGTCACAGTTTTCATTGTTCCTAATTCTTTCTTCCTTTCCAGAAGGCATCTGGCTGTTAGAAAGCGATAAGCAATGTTTTGCTATTTTTACCGGGAACCCTAAAATATCCACTAAAAGTGCTTGGGAGCAAGCTTTAATCGGGCAATATTGCTTATCAAACTCCATGCTAACTTAGCACAGACCAAGACTGGTTGTCTAAATGAACAGGAATACATTCAGCTGAATTAAAAAAATAGACATTTCCTATTGAAAAAGAACACAGAAGCAACTTACCTCCTGGTGCAAGTGCTGGTGGTGTATCATGTTACTGAGACAAGGATCTAGTTCATGATAGTTACATCATTTAGCAATAAGGAAATTGAATAAATTCTGTGCCAAAATGTCAAAATAAATAGACATAAATCTGGCTTCCAAAATATCCATTATTAAAACCAGCTATTATGTGGTTGCACTCTGATATGAATTGGGTGGAAGAAGTTTTCTGTTTCCCCACCCCACTATTCACTCAAGAGAACCAGTATCACAGATATTTTTATATTGGCACTAGCAATAGAACACCTGAAATTAACACTAATTATGTCTAGAATCAGAATGCCCATGGCATCTCTTTGGAAAAGCTCTCTTATGAAGATTTTTTTTTTCCCCCCAATTTTCTCTGGCTTTTTCATTTTTCTGTGGCCACATTTATTTTATTTTTTTTCATTTGCAAATACAACAGCTGTAAAACTTAGAAGGGGCATATCTACCAAAACAGAATGCATCTGTTACCTGATACTCTGTGAGGCCATTTATTAACAGGCTGTGTACAACTAAGTTTATTTTTGGGGTGCTTTTTGGTTTTGGTATTAATATGTGTTATTTGAGCAAATACTTGCTTATTTTGTCTTCTGTGACATTTGGGAGAGATTTTTGCAACTTAAACAATAGATATTACTCTTGCTTAACAAGTTACCAAATAGTAAATTAAGAGCCTATGCGAAACATGTTGTTGCTTTCTTTACATAGTAAAAATATTTTAAAGTAAAATAAAGCAGCTTCATAAACTAGAATAGAAACATTTTAAATCAGTTTGGGGAAGTTTTGTTTTTTATTTCAGTTCTTCATTGTTAGGCTGAAATTTTCTCCAAATAAGATGCTTTCGACATTTTATGTCAAACTGTCATAGGTACTCTTTGTCACGTTATCCTGCTGGTACAGCCCAGAAATTGTATTTCATTACATTATAATTTCAGAGAAGGGCGACAAGTTCTGTGAAGCTGGGATACCTAAATGTCAGTTCCTATTAGGTACAGTGGTTGCATGGTACTTCTTGTTTAAAGTTATTTTCTGGTAATTGCCCAACAGTATTTGTGGGGGAACACCAAGTTTTTCTGTTTGCTTGTAACTAGTGTCTTGAATTGCTGTGTACAGACAAACAGGGGGAAACAAACAAACAAAAAAACAGTTAGGAATATGTTACTAGAAAATTGCATGGTTTCCTACTACCTTTATTATTGGGGGAAAACTTTGTGACTCAGGTGAAATAAAGTAACTTTTTGCCACCTAAAAATAGCTTAAACAAGAAGTCAGTGGCTTTTACCCAATGAAAAAACTGTAAATACAAAATAATATAGCGAATGTAAGGAAAGCATGTTAAAAATGTAGATAACTCAACTTGCTTGGCAAGATATACTAAGGGTGCAAACATTTGCCTTAGCTCTATATCAAGAGGAGCTGGAAGCCATTGTGCAGCAGGCAAACTATGATATAGTTGCCATCACAGAGACATGGTGGGGTGACTCGCACAATTGGAATGCTGCATTGCATGGCTATAAACTCTTCAGAAGGGATAGGCCAGGAAGGAGAGGCGGTGGAGTGGCACTGTATGTTAGAGAGTGTTTTGATTGTCTTGAACTTAATGATGGTGACAATAGGGTCAAGTGTTTACTAGTAAGAATCAGAGGAAAGGCCAACAAGGCAGATATTATGGTGCGAGTCTGTTATAGACCGCCCAACCAGGATCAAGAGGCAGATGAAATATTCTATAAGCAGCTGGGAGAAGTCTCACAATAACTACCACTTGTTCTCATGGGGGACTTCAACTTACCAGAATATATTGGAAATGCAATACATCAGAGAGGAAACAGTCTAGGAGGTTCCTGGAGTGTGTGGAAGATAACTTCCTGACACAGCTGGTGAGTGAGCCAACTAGGCAAGGTGCCCTGCTGGACCTCTTGTTTGCAAACAGAGAAGGACTTGTGGGTGATGTGAAGGTTGGAGGCTGTCTTGGGCATAGTGATCATGAAATGATAGAGTTTTTGATTCTTGGAGAAGAAGGAGGGGGGTTAGTAGAACTGTCACCTTGGACTTTTGGAGGGCAGACTTTGACCTGTTTAGGAGCCTGGTTGACAGAGTTCCTTGGGAGGCTGTCCTGAAGGGCAAAGGAGTCCAAAAAGGCTAGGAATTCTTCAGGAAGGAACTCTTTAAGGCACAGGAACTGGCCGTCCCTGTGTGCCATAAGATGAGTTGGTGGGGAAGGTGACCTGCTTGGCTAAACCGCGACATCTGGCTGGAACTCAGGCAGAAAAGGAAAGTTTATGGCCTATGGAAGAGGGGGCATACCACTTAGGAAGACTACAAAGATTTCATGGGGTTATGCAGGAAGAAAATTAGAAGGGCCAAAGACCCAACTAGAACTTAATCTGGCTACTGCTGTAAACGACAATAAAAATGCTTCTATAAATACATTAGCAACAAAAGGAGGGCTAAGGAGAATCTCTGTCCTTTATTTGATGCAGGGGGAAACATAGTGACCAAGGTTGAGTAAAAGGCTGAGGTACTTAAAGACTGAGGCAACGAAGACATTAATAGTAAGACCTTCTTGGAGTACCCAGCCCCCTGAGCTGGAAGACAGGGAGCAGAATGAAGGCCCCATAATCCAAGGGGAAAGGGTTACTGACCTGCTACACCACTTAGACACATACAAGTCTATGGGGCTGGATGGGATCTACCCAAGGGTACTGAGGGAGCTTGCAGAAGTGCTCACCAAGCCACTTTCCATCATGTATCAGCAGTCCTGTCTGACTGGGGAGGTCCCAGTTGACTGGAAGATAGTAAATGTGACACCCATCTACAAAAAGGACCAGAAGGAGGATCCAGGGAACTACAGGCCTGTTAGTCTGACCTTGGTGCCAGGGAAGGTTAGGGAGCAGATCATCCTGAGTGCCATCACATGGCACATGCAGGACAACCAGGTGGTCAGGCCCAGTCAGCATGGGTTTTTGAAAGGCAGGTCCTGCTTGATTAACCTGATCTCCTTCTATGACGAGGTGACCTCCTTAGTGGATGAGGGAAAGGCTGTGGATGTTGTCTACCTAGACAATAGTAAATCCTTTGACACCATTTCCCACAGCATTCTCGTGGAAAAACTGGCTGCTCATGGCTTGCATGGGCATACTTTTTGCTGGGTAAAAAACTGGCTGGATGGCCGTGCCCACAGAGTGGTAGTGTATGGAGTTAAATCCAGTTGGTGTCCAGTCACAAGTGGTGTTCCCCAGGGCTCAGTATTGAGGCCAGTTCTGTTTGATACCTTTATCAGTGATCTGGATGAGGGGACTGAGTGCACCCTCATTAAGTTTGCAGACAACACCAAGTTGGGTAGGAGTGTCGATCTGCTTGAGAGTAGGATAGGCCTATGGATCTATCTGGACAGGTTGGATTGATGGTCCGAGGCCAAGGGTATGACGTTCAATAAGGCCAAGTGCTGGGTCCTGCACTTGGGTCACAACAATCTCGTGCAGCATTACAGACTTGGGAAAGAGTGGCTGGAAAGCTGCCTGGCAGAAGAGAACCTGAAGGTGTTGGTCAACAGCCGGCTGAATATGAGCCAGCAGTGTGCCCAGGTGTCCAAGAAGGCCAATAGCATCCTGGCTTGTATCAGAACTAGTGTGGCCAGCAGGACTAGGGAAGTGATTGTCCCCCTGTACTCAGCACTGGTGAGGCCCCACCTCGAGTACTGTGTTCAGTTTTGGCCGCCTCACTACAAGAAAGACATAGAGGTGCTGGAGTTTGTCCAGAGAAGGGCAACAAAGCTGGTGAGGGGTCTGGAGAACAAGTCTTATGAAGAGGGGCTGATGGAACTGGGGTTGTTTAGCCTGGAGAACAGGAGGCTCAGGGGAGACCTTATCTCTCTCTACAACTACCTGAAAGGAGGTTGTAGTGAGTTGGGGGTTGGTCACTTCTCCCAAGTAACAGGCAATAGGACTAGAGGAAACGGCCTGAAGTTGAACCAGGGGAGGTTTAGATTGGCTATTAGGAAAAATTTCTTCTCTGAAAGGGTTGTTAAGCATTGGAAGAGGCTGCCCAGGGAAGTTTCATTTCATGATTTCATTATTCTATGAGTCTATGTTTCTATGATTCTAAAATACATTTTAGAATTGGCAGAAAAAGCTTTAAAATTAAAGGTTAATTCACATATCAACAAACCCCAGCAAGGGTAATTTTACTGCTTGAGATTATCAGTGAAACACACATCATCACTGAAATGAGTAAATATAGTGTTATTTGCCTAACTCAGTGCTTAACATCCTTGGGGAAAAAAGTGATAGAGTTGCACAAAGCTTCTATCCTAAGGGAAAACCTACTTTTTCGAAATACTAAGAACAGTTTGGACATGTATTTAAGGCTTTATCTACATAGTACATCATGGGTTGGTTTGCTTGCTTGCTTGTTTGTTTGCTTATTTTTAACGTTACCACAAGAAGTTAGTAAGAAGACTGTTTGCTTCTTTTAATATTATCATTGCTTGGCTGCAGTCATGCCAGTGTTTCATCCAAGTAGTATATTTGCTGATAGCACTCGAATTTTCTAATTCCATTACCCAAATTCTGGAACTATGTCCACATGAAGATACAAAACGATACAACTTTCAAAGATGCTAAGAGTCAGCATCTCAGCAACCACATCATATTACACAGTGAACAGATAGAACATTAAAACATAATACACACCAAAAAAACCTCCTAACGCCAGATAGAGCTAATGTTGCAAGCTCACTGCATGTGGACTTCCTATAGATTTTGTTGGGAATTCAGTATAGATCAAGGATTTGCAGAAGTGATCCTAATTTGTTACTAATCAGTCTGTAAAAACTCATCTGAAGTTGCCTACTCTTTTCAGTCAGGTAAAGACTGGGCTATTTCTTAACATTCCCATATTAAACATAGTAATATATTTCCCCAAGTGTATTTCTATTTGTAGTAGTGCTATCAAAAGGTTTAGTATTTCTATTAGGAGGGAGTTATATATGTGATTAATTTTTGATACAGGATACTTTTATTCTACTTGTATTTCTTCTATAGGAAGAAGGATGAGTAAATAATATTTCACCCAGCAAGTTTCAAAAAGAAAAAAGCTAGAAGATAATGTACGTGATTATGAGATAAGGAAGAGTTAAAATAGAAAAATATTGAACAGATATGCCAATTAAATTCAGTTTCAATGTATAGTGTTTGAGGGTTTTGTTTTGTTTTTCTTTTCAAATGAACTGAAAAGCAAGATGTGAATTTAGATTGAATTAAATCTCAGCTGATAGAAAGTGAAAGAGACAATATTGTACGACAAACTCAAAGTTATTTGCTGGCAGGAGAGAGAGTCTCATAAACACGTTGGGTCAGAGCACAGTTTTAACTAGCTTGTTTCTTACAATGGCCACTAGCAGGTGTTTATGAAATGGATATATAAAATAGGAAATACAGAGATAAGTTTTTTACACCTTTACCCTCACAGCTTTTAACAGCCATCATTGCTGAACTCAATGGTTCATCCAGCTATCACAGTTAACTGCTGATGGACTGTCCTTCACTAGTTCTGTATAAATACTTGTGGTTCTTGGCTTCTGTCACATCTTTTAGCAGTGAGTTCCACATGTACTACATGAAGAAACTTTCAGAGATGATATACATAATTATAAAGAACTGATAAATCAGAACAAAAAATATCTTGACTGTGGCAATATGAGCATTCCTTGTAGTCACCAGACTAGCTCAGACTTTCTCATTCTCATTGCATTTTACTTCCACAAGAATGACGACAAAACAAATATTGTCAAAATTTTAGAATTACTTATATTTAGTATTAAAAAAATTATGACAGACGTTATATAATGTTGCAGTATGATGATGTGTTTTATACATGTCAGTGAAAACCGGGGAATTGAATATTGAATTCACTTGGGATTTACCTATTTTTGTTTAAGTAATGCAAAACCCTGACTTGGTTTTTGAATTGGTTGGTAGTCAGTTACAGTACCTTTTCCTCCAAAGATTTTGACTAAGTCCTGTTCAGATGATGAGAGGTCTTCTGGATAGTCCTGACAGCAACTTGACAGGAAAGGTGGCTTGTCTTCAAGGCACTGCTAAATCCAGGAGAGGTGGTAATATGGTTCTATAAGGTAATACTGGGTAATATGAACAAACTCCTTCTAACACTGTTATATATGATAGTGTTTTGGTAAAAAAATGATTCATACTGTGGCATTTATGTATCAGCCTAGATTCAAAGTAAGACACTGCTGACTGGAAAGACTGAGCCACATTGATTATGATGTGGGCTGCTGAATGCAAATAGGAGCAGGATAGGAATATACACATAGGCAGAAACACAGACATACAGAAATCCCATGTGGAGTATACAAATAGTCCCCATATTCAGTAGGTCTTAGCAGCATGGGATAGTATGCAATACAAAAATAAGGGATAAAGTAAATTAAAAAGCTTGTTTCAAACATTGAGTGATGAGATAACTGAGACTAAGGCTGTCCTTTGACGTAGACCGATCCTATTGAGCGTGGTGCTTGTTCACAGCTGTCGGTCAGGCTCTTGCACTATGACTGGTTAGTCATGGGACTGTGTTACTTCTGGAGAAGAGGTATAAAGTCAGTTTTAAATGTAATCTATTTTTCATGTAGAAAAGTGGATGTGCATGCACATATCTGTAGCGCAGACCTGATTCAGGCTAGAGGTGTCAGAGGATCACTGAGCACAGTTGGGGTTTTATAGCTCTATAATTTTGGTGAGCACTAGGCAAGCTGATGCCTTCTTTTAGACTGGAAAGGATTTCACATATATGTACGTGTATACAGTCTTCCCCGAAATAGGTGAGGGCTAGGTTATTCAGGAAATTAGACTGGAGTTCTTATGATGCAGTAGATGATGGATGTCTAGTATCAATACATGTTTTATAGGAAAGTCATATACCTTACACGGACTATATCCAAAAGGGTAACAGGAATTAAGCTCCTGAGGCATCTGCCTTGCTACAATGAAAAGATAATGACTAATATTTCCTTAAATATTATGACAGTATGATTCTGTGGGAGAACATACTGTCTAAGAAGTTGGCATGAAATGTTGTGGAAAGGGGTATGTGACAGCAGGCCTCACAAAAAGTTACTGCAAGTACTGGGATTAGTGAGCAAAAGAAAGATTTCCGTTTCCAATTTGCCAGTATGTTTGTTTCTGTTTTTTATCTAATATTCTAAGATAGATGTATAAGCAACATAGGAAAAAACTAAAATCCTTCTGATCTTTCCCTGCCTATGGCAGGGGGGTTGGAACTCGATGATCTTCAAGGTCCTTTCCAACCTAAACCATTCTATGATTCTATGATCTTTCTACCTTACTGATTGAATATATTTTGGATACAGATCAATGATCTCTCTTTTCTGCTGTCTGTATGGGCTGCGATTCTTGCATTTTGGTTTTATAGTACCCCAGTTTTCTGTTCACTCCCACGGCACCCACACCCTGGTGAGCAACACATTGTGTAGCCTTTGGAAATTGTTCAAGAGCTGTAGGTTGAGGAGGATTCCAGCTGTCCTTTTTATAAGCTCTTTTATGAGCTTTATAAGCTCATAAAGTTAGTTGCTACTGCTTACTCCATTGTCTTTTGTATATCCATTCTCAGTAAAGCACACGATTCTGAAAGGACAAAGACCTTTGAAGGTTTTTTTATTGTCAGCTGTAGGTAAGGCCTTAGAGCTGGATTCAGATTACTTTACTCAGGTGTATAATTAGGCACATGAAAGGAAATGCTGAAACCTAGCATGGATCCGGTTTCCATAAGATGTCTCTGAGTCAAGCTCTTCAGATCCAAGGAGGTATAAGGTCAGATGGACTCCCATGCCATGGGCTATCTGTGACTGTTGAATGTAGGGTCTTTTTAATAATGTACGCTTTTCATACTCTGCCATAAAGATATTTCTTAGACCTGTCGCTTATTGTTTGTAAGCTCTAGGAGATGTAAACATATTTATGGGAAAATGAAAGCGCATGATATATAAGCAAAACATAATACTTCACTGATAGACAAAAACATGCTAGATCTATTACACTGGAGTATTATAAAATGTCACTGTGCACAGTTCAGTTAATCTATTCTATTATATACATAGAGACTGAATAATATTTATGAAATTCCCTTATCCTGGTAATTTTATCCTCTATTTTGATTACATGAGTATTGGGTTTTTTTCATGGCATCTGAATAAACTCTGTAAATCTAAGACAGATGTTTAAAGAATACATATGTTTTGTGAGGTACTATTATGAATTGAAATGTAGTCTGCTAAAGTTTTTAAGAGGAATTGTACTTTTTTTTTTTTTTCCCCCGAAAATAAGTTAAACTGTGTACAGTCAGTCATATCCTTGGAAGACCTGAAATGCTGTCTGTTAGCACCTCCTATCCCCCTAGTCTGCAGCTGGGAACCAATGAGTTATGTTCATTCACCAGACATTGTTTAACTCTATTGTAAGATAACAAGATTTCATTGATTTGTGGTCTGAGAGATCCATAATACCGGATCATAAAAGAAGACAGAGAAACAATCATGAGATTTTTCTTATTTTTTATTATCAAACATGTCAGATAGATTGATCCTAAACTCATTCCCCATAGTCACTGCAGAAAGGCACAGTGTAGAAGAGCTCTTAAAAATATTCTTACATTCATCCTTTAGAGACTGTTGCTAAACACCCCCATAAATGCACTGAGCTTTTTAAATACAGAAAAATTAGGGTTTTTTCTTAGTCAGAAGAGACAATGTGACTTCTGCAAATGAAAATCTAAGAAAAAAAATTAAATTATGATGTATTCCTTCCAATGACTTTTTTAATTAGTTTTTTTCCTTGATTTCTGTTTTCCATTAGTTATTTTATAACAAAGCCAAATGGGACACCTGAAATCTTTCATTCAAGAAGAAACAACTCATCTAATATAAAGTACATAATGGAGAAGAGTTACTAAAACAATGAAATTAAATTAGTTACACTGAATGGAAAAACATTTCTCAATTCATTATATTTCTATATTCATTTTAGCTTATTTTGAAAATCTTGCAGTACCAACTACAAATGAAAAGACATTCTAGAGTACTAGAGAATAGATTTTTTCAGCACAGAATTATGTTAGGTACCTGATGTACTTAAGGATTCCCATTCTATCTGCAATAAATACTATTTTTACATATTTTAAATGAGTTTTTCAGAACAGTTATGTCTGAAAATACAAAAAAAATTGTCTGCATGTTTGTATATTCCTTCGCTGTTGTGACTAAAAATAAACTATTTGGGGATATTAGCATGTGCATGAAAATTGACAATTGCACTGGCAAATAACAAATACTTCATAATAAGATTAATTGTTACTGAAAATTGATTTATACATCTGCTTTTTGGAATGTATCTTGTCAGATCTTAATCCTATACTAGGAACTCATAATAACTGAAAGTTAAACGAAGTAAAAAAAGCAACTACTTTTTAGATGAGCAATTTCTAAATTTTATTGAAGAAATTAAGATTTCCCCTATATTGGACATTAGGTAATTTTTTAAGGGATTAAAATGAACACAGTAAAAAAACCTACAGTTTCCAGAATGTTAACAAAAATGCCTATCTGGATAATGGGAGTAAAAACACTACAGCTGCAGTGCTCCTAAACAGAATACTATGTGTGCTGTAAGATCTATATTTTATCATTGCAGCTATTAATAATTACACTCAACCAGGGAAGAATTTTTAAAGTAGAATTTTATCTCTGAAGTGCTCAATTACTAGGTATTGATAGCAACAAAAAAACCCCACAATTTAGTTTTATACTTGTTCAATCGTGAGCTTGTTTTAAATTTTCATTTCCCTCCAGGACAACTGCCATATTAACTTTGGGACCTTACACTTATCTTCCCTGGCTCTGGATGGAAGGACTCTTTGGAGGCTATGGAAGAGTGGCTTGCAGTACTCACGGCCTGGGTTGAATATCACTGTATTGAACAATAAAATCTAATTGATTGCTGTGTCCTAGAACTTAATGTTCCACTTCTGCTGGACAATGAAAACCATATATCAGAAAAAACCTAGATGTATAAGGAATTATTGTTCTTTTATTCATCAGCTTGAGAGCAGTAATAATCTTCCAAAGGAAGAATATTCTGTCCTGAGTGCCATGGAATATTGTCCCTACGATGTTTGTCAAATATCAGAGCAATAATCAAGAAAAATATTTGCTAACACTGTTGAATCAATAAACCAAGATGTTCTTAGTAAAGCTCTTTTCCAAACACCAGTTTAAAAAAAAATCTTGCCTTTGGCTTTAACCTCCAGCCAAACACAAAGTGTGCGCAGGTATAGCATCCAGTGTGAGATACAGCCAAATACACAAAAGACGCTGGAGACTCTTGTGCACAAAATTAGAATAATTACAGAGAAAGTGTGAGGAGGGATGTCTTCAGAGAAGAGTTATGTCATGTCCCATGAATTATAGTAACGTTTATATGCCTTGAGTGATGCTCAAGTGTTGGTATTTACTGATATGATTACCCTAGCTCGTATTTCTAAGGTGACATTCATCTCAAACTAATACGGAAATCTGAAATACCTCGGATGATATGCACTCCCAAAATATTTATTCCTCTCCATTGACTATACAGTGAGCCTAGCCCAAATGGAGACCGCTGCACTACCAACAGCTGAAATTAGATAAGATGAAGCCCATCTTTTTCTCCTCATTTCACCAGGCCAAAGAGCTTCTGAGCATGCATGTAAACTTCTGCTCAGACAACATGAGAAACTTAAGCTATATCTTTGGAGGGTATAATTTGAATAATTGTTGGAAAAATGTATCAAATTTCTGCTTAAATTTCAATTTGTCTGACTATGGGCTTGTCACTTAAAACTTTATTTGTTTAATGGAAAAAACATATAATGTGAAATAATTTTATATTAAATTATAATAATTTAGTTTTAAATAGATCAGTGATCAGCATGTTTCGATGTAACAGTTAATAAGTGCCATTAGAAGGGCATGTGTAACTTTTTATCAGACTTTGAAAATGTTCTAGAAGAATGTCATCAAATTTTTGAAATTCATTATCATAGTCTTACTTTTCTCTTTTTAATCATTCCATATGAAACATATGTCCAAAATGATTACCAGACAATGTTTGTTTATAATACAGTGAAGTTAGTAATGAGCTTAATGAATGTAATAACATCACAGTGGCTCCATATAACATGATTATGGAACGTAGTCCTTTATTTAATATTTGGTTATTTCGTTTTGAAGAGGAACTTTCACAGAATGCTCTCCTCTATTAGTGTTTAAACCTTCTACTCTCAATATGTAGGAAAACTGAGCAAATAAAAATGTAGCATTCTTAGACTAGTCAGTTAAAAGGATATGAATCACTGAAATTGGCAGTCCCTTGTTAAAACTTTCTTCTTGGGCTTGGTCATCTACATTTGTTTTCCTTTCTTCCATCCTTTTTATACTGATCAAGTTTGGATTTCATTCAAGCTATTTTCTTAGGCCCAGATATAAATTTCTGGGGCAAACTCCCTGTGGTCCCTCAGGACATAAGGTGTTTGTCAAATTTCTCCTCTACAGCAAGAGCCTTTTGGATTATTCTCAGTCATCAGTTTTCCTGACTCACCTTAAAGCAGCTCTGTCAGTCTCATTCAGCTTCCCAGGGACATACCCTGTTATCCTGAACAATTCTCGGAGAGTATCTAGGGGTGCTTAGCAAGCTCAGACTTTCTAAGGTACACCTGTGTCTTTATAGCATTAGGGAGAAAAAGAGCTCACCCAAAAACATACCCACTCATTTGAATTCATTCTTATCCCAAGAGATATTAAGGTAAAATGCAAATGAAAGGATTTATTCACAGCATCCAGAATAAACAACCATTTACATATGGTTATGGAAACAGGTGAGGAAGGGAGGGAAAAATCATGCTTGATCTAATTACTTTAAATGAGAAAATGAGAAACATCTAACCTACCTCTTCTCCCTCCACCCCCCCCACTTCTGAACCCTTTCCTGGTAGATTGTTAGCTGTTATAAATAGTCTCTTATTTCAAATTCCACACAAAGAAGAGCTGATTTAAATTTTTTCTGTGAAACTGTTATATTTAGTTCTTATCTAGGAGATAGTCTGGCCTCTCTTATCAAGCAAAATAAGTATTGTTTCAGTTCCTTGGTAATGCAAATAGTCTTGTTGTTAGACCAGTTGTCCCCTCTTATATTTTGTTGAGTTGTACCCTAACTTATCTTTAGCTATAAATTCTTCCTTCCACCAGTGGTGACCTGCAGCTCCAGCTCCACAAGGTGCAGTGAGTCTTCATTTGACTTTACATTCCTGTGCTCCTGACACTGAATCTGTGCCAGCTCTGACTCGTCTCTCTTTTCTGTGACCAGTTTAATTCACTAAAATGGCACAGAGATGTCCCAGCTGGAGGCGGGGCGGGGGAGGGAGGTGGATAATTTTCTGCCATTTTAATGAATTGTATCAGACCACAGAAATTCTAGCAAGAATCAAAGCTGATACACATGAGGAGGGGCAATACACAAGCAAAGGATTGAGGACAGATTAGTAAATGCAGGAGGAGGAGGAACAGAAAAGAATGTCATATGTCTTTTAGGCAGCAGCCGCTTGTTAGCACATCTCATCTCTGTGTGAAACTGCAGCCACAGTATGCGTGGCACATGTTCCTTCTAACACAGCTCATAACGATATTAATTCACGAACATGGGACAAATGCAGCTCATTACTTGCTCTTGGTTCATACTGGATACAGTCTTGGCTGTCATGTTACGATGAGTTTGAGGTAATAGTCCTCTAACATCCTTTTTTAATGTATCTATATTGAATATAGATATTTCTATACATACATATAGAATATATAATACATATAGAGACCATACATATATGCACACACATTGTCTTCATATATTCACTGCAGCCATCATACTTCACCCCTTTGTAAACCGCTTCCTGTTATTTTGTCGAGTAGTAAGGGATGGTCCTTGAAAGTTCTTGTTTTGACATGTATCTCCATGGGCGCTCATATAAGTATTTTAGCTGAGAGGATTTAAAAATGGAAGCTAGCTGTAAATTCAAAATTAGGATACAGTTTTCTCTCTTCAGCTCGTAACCCAGAGAGCTGTTGTGGAAACTGTAAAACCTATCACAATCTCTTGATAATGCAATAGAGGCTTTAAAGGATGTTCTACTTCTAGAATTGACATACTGTACATAAGGAAAAGTTTATTCCTTCAAGATTTCGTGAAAATAGAATGCCTTCTTACTTGTATAAACAATAGATTAGTGTCTGTGTGAGGAAATTATGGAATAAGAATCAAAAATTAAAATATCACTTGAAATAGTAAAATGTGAAAAAGTTTATCTACTCCACACAGTAATCAACACTAAGAGAGCTTCTCTTCTATCTCTGATCCTGCTGCAGCCAGACTGCGTTCAGATCTAGGATAATAGCTGAGATGGTTTAATTATTTCTCATTATTTCTTGTAAGAAGCAGTGTTTATCAGCAGAGGTGCACTATGATACTAATATAACTACAAAGCTCTCAAAACCTGGCCGTTTAGTTCTTTATGATGCTGTAACAGGCAGCACACACAGGAATTCCTTGTTCCATAGAGCACAGTGCAACATCTAGTATGCAGAAATGAGAGATCTGAGTTTCCCTGTGCGATCTTTATCCTAAGCCCCTCAGGTAAATGCATCGTTATATGATGTTATTTGAAAAATTATGTTCTGTTTGTTCTTTTTTCCTATGGGATTGCTCTTTAACAGGTCACTGAATGATTGATACTGAGTGGATGAACAGCTATTTTATCTTTCCTTTAATCTCTGTTCAGTGCATGGCCTCAAATACTGTTTAGCACAGAACATTCAAACCCGTCACTTCTCCAAGTGACAACCAATTTTAACCCCCTGATGTTCGAAGCTAAGGGACTGGCTGATATCTGTAGTGGAGACGAAAACACTTCTGCAAATCAGACCAAGTATTTCCAGGAAATGCCCAAATAATATTATATACATGTGTATGTGTTTGTATGTGAAAAACTTGATTAACATGATTTAGATTAGATATCACTTCTATCCAAGCCAGGCTATCGCATGCTAGGCCTTAAACTCACTTTCAGAAAAGCTTTACCCTTTTCAGAGCAGAGGCAGAACTCAAACATAACTGAAGAATTCAATTTCTTTTGTACTACTGCCCAAACAATAAATCTCCTCAGTTAAAAAAGAAGTGAGAAAGACTTTCAATACTCTTTTTAGACAGCGGTGGAGAAATCCTCAATAAAGATCAAAGCATGAAAGCTTCTAAGGAGAACTTTGATATTAAGAAATGTGATTCTTTACCTCATCTGAATAATTTCTGTCTGATATAAAGGACTTCCAAGTCTTCATCTGATTTTAGAGTTAATATCTAATCTGAGCTAAAATTACTCTATTTCTGTTCGTATGCGACAGGAATTGATACTGTGTGTGCCCACATGAAGTAGAGACAGCTTTGATTCAGTTGCACCTTTGCTTTCAGAGCAACTTAACGATGTGATTAAGTCTTGCCTGTTAGTTTCCTGAACACCTCAGAAGAGGTGGTCACATTCACAATGGCTATTGGGACCGTGTACTTCAGACTAATGCCTACACCATGCCCAGGAAGGATTGAGGGAGCAGTAGTCAGTCATGTGCAGAAGAGTTTCATAATGAGGGTGGTGAGACACTGGAACATGTTGTCCAGTGAAGGTGTGGATGCTGCATCATTGAAAGTGTTCAAGGTCAGGTTGGATGGGGCTTTGAGCAACCTGATCTAGTGAAAGATGTCCCAGCCTATAGCAGGGCAGTTGGACTAGATGATCTTTAAAGGTCCCTTCCAACCTAAACTATTCTGTGATTCTAAGATTTTATAATTTGTTGTTGTTTTAACTTTTAATAGTGTAGACTTTCAAGCAGGAATTGATGTGAAGTGCCACTATTCAACTTACTAGTACGGACATAACCAAACTGCTTGTTTTCCATGAATACTCAATTAATATAAGAAGTTGGCCCATAACAGTAAAGGCTGCACTGAGTCAGAGAAAGCATCCTGCACTGATGCCAGCACACAAAGAGCGTATGGGCACCTAGTCAGAAATTATGGTATGTGATGCACCTATCAATTGGTAAAGGTCAAAGGAAATATTCCTCATCATTCTGCAGGCTCAGAAGAAGCACTGTGTTCGTTCTGTCTGGGATCATTCTGTCTTTTATTAGTTGAGCAGTGTTGTCCAGCCTCTCTATTGGTGAACTCAAATAGATGACCTATAAGCCTTTCCCCCGCCATGGATTTCCATTCTGTATATCAGAAAAATGAATGACCATGTGTTTTAGAGACCCTTGGCCCACATTCTGTATCTTTTGCTGCAGATACAATATTCAACTTTGTGGGACTGGAAACAAACTGTCCTTGACGGTACTGATTTTTCCTTTTCCGAGGAGCACACCTGTAATGTTATTAAATCTTTTGTTACATTTTGACATTTGCTGTATGATGGACGTATTTTATTTGACTCCTATTCCGTGATAAAAAAGACCTAGAAATAAGTAAGAAGGAAACAAAGCAGTTTTTTCATACTACCTTCAACTTTTGTATGAGTTACAGATCTGCCTGCTGTACCAATTCAGGTGGCAATCTGCCACTTTCAGCGGTCCACCTCTCTCTTTCACACACAGCTTAGGTTGCCTACCCTCCAGAAATTCCAGGTAAATGGTTAATTAACATGTACAGAGCAGTTTTATACTGTGTCCACATACTTTTAGATCTGCCATTACTGGAAACTCTGACATTGTCCATAGGAAGTCCCACCTGCAGATGATGAATGCCACAGAGTGAAGTGCTTAGAGGCACCATCTTTGACGTACACGTGGGCCACAGGATTCCAGTCTAACCCCCCATTTAGAATTTGTTGTCATTTTTGGATTTGGGTACTATACTGAAGAGGTTTTGAAAACGTTACAGGAAAAAAACATCTGTCATTCACTGGTTATAAGCTTCCTTCCCAAGCCAGCCTTACAACTAAACTAGTCGCTAACTTATATTTCACTTTCTCACTTTCTTCAATTAAAACACAAACAGCATTGCTGGTAAATAACATATTCATGTATAGCATGCAGTAACACAGAAATTATACAGCTTAATTAAAATTCTGATAAAATAGGTAGCTTAAAATAGTCTCTCAGTGTCATGATCATATTATCATTATCTTTCATAGTATAATGGGAAGATTTAAGACTATTTAGATGTGTCTTGTAGAGTTCACATAGATCTGAAAATATTTGTGTTTATTGTGTGTCTGAGAAATAGCTGTGTATTAGAAATGTAACTAATGAAAGATCCACTTTGAATGGGCTTTTATAATGATGTTAATTTAGTCTTTTATTAATGTACAATTTAATTCATATAAAAATTTAATATTTCAGCCAGAGGTTTTGCAGACTTTGAAATCCAGAGCTCTGGATATGCCAGATAGAATGTTAGTACATGTATATTTCATTTTAAAAAGAAAACCAATCCCCAAAGCTGTATTTCTAGGAGATAAGTTTGTCTACTTGGACAAATGAGTTATCAGTTCAGTGATATGAACTGCAGCCTATATGTAGGAAAAACATTTAGATTTAGCATATACTGTGTCAATAGCTAAGAGGCACTAACAAATTTTATATTTTTGGTATTCCACATATGGCTTTATTTTTTCTTTTCCTTTTAATTATATCACAGTAGTTTCTACAGGTACACCCAAATTCTAAGTAGCTTTGAAATAGTAAATGCCAGTTCATAGTTAAAAATATTTAGAGTGCCTGATTTAAGGAGTTTTTAAAATACATTATGGTCTGAAGTGGTCTAAAGAGTGTATGAAAGAGTAATTAAAGTATAAAAGTCTATTTGAGTGAGATGTAGAAATACGTATAGGGCTGAATGTTTTGACCAACACCCGTAAGAACTATTGAATGCCACTCAACATTTTGAAATGTGTGAATCCTCCTTTAAACGATCTACCCTTTCTTTCAATCAAAGCCGTTAATATAATTTTAGGTAGGATTTTGTTGTTCCTTATTTTGTTAACAGCCAGATGAAGGAAGTGAGATTATAAATGAGAATGAAATTTCTCTGATGCAGTTTGTATGTCCTAACAAAAAAAAAAACAAAAAAAAAAAAATTGTTCTATTAAGAATTGCTGTCTTTCAGTATATCGGACTTATTCCATTGCAGAAAGAAAAAGGATTCAGCCATGACTCTAAATAAACTTCTCCAGCACCAGTATTTCTTAACATGATGGGTTTCCTCATAATCTAGGATATTTAATGAAAATCTGAAATTGCATAGTGCAATGAAAAAGGCATCTATGTCACTACATTGATTCATTTGAGAGAGATAAAATCGGATTTCAGTTTTCGTTTTTTTTTTTTTTTTTTAGCTCTGATAGTATGTACTATGTCTACTATAGTATTGGCAAATCTAACCTCACACAAGTTATACCTTAGCTGAGAATTTCTGATATTTATCAGTTTGGGTTTATCTTTCAAATAATCAACATTTTTTATAACAAGGAACTTCATTTATTCTAGTTCTCCAGAGTTATTCAGAAAGAAAAAAAATGGCTAAATCTGAAATTTGGAGTATGATCATAAAAAAAAAGCCATCTGTTAAACTAAAACACGAGTTTACACCACATCAGGTACCCTGTGGTAACTACTTGAGCATGTTCATAATAATAAATGATGTGGTGCAATGACAGAGTATGGTATGACCCGATCTGGTACAAGGGCCTGTTGCCTATATTAGAAAAAATCTTTGTGTGCAGTCTTTCTTCACAATATTCGTAGTTAGTGCAAGGTGGTTAGCCTGCATTTGGTTGTGTTTAAACTTCTCTTTTTCATTAAATATGGGTAGAAGTTAATAGACACAAAACCATTTCTAGCAGCATAGTTACCTACCAATAATTTACCACCCAAGCTTAACATTAACCAGTGCCCATTACCCTTATTTATCCTTTCTTAAAACCTGAGATTTGTTTTCCTATGAGGTAATTGGCACAGCAGGGAGTCAGATGATGAAATTTTGTCATAATTGAATATGCTTATTTTTTGCTGAATGATTCGACACACAGTCATGCATATGTACACACGCACACACACACACTCACAAGATTGCTTTTCTTCTTTAATTCATGAAAGAATAGTTTGGAGATAAAAGTTTTGACCATAAAATGGATAGCTGTAATGGGAAAACCCCCACATTTCTCCCAGGATAATAGTTACTTAACTAGGAAATAATTGAGATTAGGTGACAGTGAATCACTGTTGTCAAATACATTGTAAACAGTACAACAATATATTTTAGATATTTTCTTTTTTTTCTCTTTTAAGTAGTGTACACATGAATTTTTCCATCATTAACATTGGATTCTTTTTTATTTTTCCAGGTTGACTGGTATGAATCTACCTTCTCCTGTTATCAGCAGTAAGAACTGGTTACGACTTCATTTTACGTCTGACAGCAACCACCGACGAAAGGGATTTAATGCTCAGTTCCAAGGTAGGAAACGTATAAAAGTGCAGCAAAAAAAGACCTTTACCTTTAAGCATTGCTAAAGTGGTGATGAAATTTGAAATTTATGTTTAAATATCAGGGGTGTATGAACTGGCTCATTGTACTACTGCTTTTACAGAGTAGCTGTTATCCTTGTATGATCAGGCATCTCTAGGGATTTACTTTTGGAAACAGTATCTGTGCTTCACATTGCAGTTTGCTCTAAGTATGTATTTGCTTGCTTACTTTTTCTATAATAAATTGCTTTTACCTTCAGTCTGATCTTTGCTTTAAAAACATGCCTGGAATGCAACTTGCAGAAAGACAGTTCCACAAAAAGGCATGCCCCTATCCAAACATTGTCTTCCTTCATTACTCAAAATCTAACTCTTATCCGGAAGCTATATTCATCGTTCAGAAATTTAACTCATCTCTAGCATAGCGCAAATCATATTTCAGAGTCCTGCATAGATTTACATATACAACTTTAAAAGAAGACACGAGGATGTCAGTGTTGCTGTCAATTGCTGCTTATGTTCACCTAGATACTCATTAAAATGCAATTTTTTATGTTGGAATCTTTATTGATTTTTGTACATCATAAATCATTACTCAAGATCAAAGACACTGTAGTTATGTTGAATATAGAAGAGCTTCTTAATTTGTCTGTGCTTTTACATTCTATGCTTACATGAGCTGTTTCAATCATCTTACCCCACACACCATCAAATCATTTATGAGTTTAGAGCTTCCTTTTTTCCTGAAACTGTAGGGCCTATATCACTTTAGAAATGACAAATACACTGCAACTATATATTTCTGGTGACTGAGACATACATGTGCAATTGATATAAAATCACTGAACATACATACTTCTGTTCTTTTAAAAAAGATTTTGACAGTTTTAGTAAGAAAAGAAAACTGAAATTCCATTCTATTTTGGCAACTCAACACAAGTATGTATACTGTGATCCTTTGCACTTACAACTTATTTTTACGAAGTTTACTGTGGATACATACCTAATACCACTATTGGTGACTATGAATTTAAATGCACTGCTTATGTTAACTCTGTGTCTTAAGATGATTAACCGGAGATCACAAAAGCAATGTGGCCCATTTTGCTGATGTACCAGCAAACTAAAAATCAGCAGAATAACAAAGGAAAGTTTGTGATAGAGTAGCCAACACTGGAAAATACTTTTTTGTTCTTTTTCAATATATCTTGTCTCTAGCTAAATACTCACCATGGAGTTAAAGCTTTGGGGAAATACATGGGTAAATCATTATTTCAGGTGTGTATCTGTTGCTCTGCATAATACATCAGATATTGAGTGTAAGGGTAAACTTGACTCATGTAGAATATGGCTCGTGAATGACAAGTGGAAGTATCTTATTACAATTCAGATTTGTACAATTATGGAAATTTCCTTTCTTAATTTAAATCATCCTTTTAAAATGCAGGTTTATTCAATTTGGTCTGTTAAATAGAAAGATATCTGAGTTACATGAGCCACAGCTATCTATCTTATCAGGGTCAATAGCAATTAAATAAATTCCTGTGTTAGTAATATAAACATTATAAACTCTGTTAATATTTAGGAGACAGACTTTCAACACACATAGGATGAAAATTCAGAGTGATATCAAAATCTAGTTATCCTAACAGCTTCATTAATTCCTTTTTATTATACGGCATTGGTAATTCTTTCTATTACATTTGTATTTGAGAACTAAGCAATAATTTGGGATTGTATTTTAAGCAGAAGTAAAAATAGTTACAGCTAGAGAAGCCTGCTAGTACCACAAATCACAGAATAGCAGAGGTTGGAAGGGACATCTGGAGCTTATCTAGTCCAGTACCCTCCTCAAAGAAGGGTCACCTAGAGCAAGCTGTCCAGGACTATGTCCAGATGGGTTTTGAATACCTCCAAGGTTAGAGACTCCACGACCTCTCGGGGCAGCCTGTGCCAGTGTTTACCCTCACAGTAAAAAAGCCTTCATTTATTTTAAGTGGAATTTCCTGTGTTTCAATTTGTGCTTATTGCTTCATATCTTGTAAATGGATGTCACCATGAAGAGTCTGGCTCCATCTTCTTTACACCCTCTCATGTCATCAGGTATTAATACACACCAATAAGATCCCCTACCTAAGCCTTCTCTAGGCTAAAATATCACAGCTCTCTCAGCCTCTCCCTTATGTTATTGTTTTCAGAAGCTTATTTCTGCTAAAATTCAACAACTTTGACAGATATTTCCATCTTAGGTGCTTTTCTCGTATAAAATAATTATTTGAGCCTATCATGAAAAAAAAAAAAAGCAAAAAATCCTGTGAAATTCGTGATCTTGTTTTCTGGCAGAAAACTCTGGCAGTGATAGGGTGCCCACAGCCAGTGATTGTATTCAGACACAAGTCTTAAATTTCTTCTCCTGGCAAATCCTGTAGTGTAGGCTGTATGACTCTGAGACCTCTTAGAAACATTTTCCGTATGGGCAACTATTCCCAATAGTTTAAACAGACTATTCCAGAATGCCCACATGTAGTTGGGGTTGATATGTAGCTGAACTATCCTGCCCTTGAGACAGTTAAAGTAAATACTTAGAATTTCTGAAGTAACTATTAAACAATCACTTTACCAATAGATGAGTACCCATTACCAGTCTGACCAAAACCCAAGAATATTTTTGATTCTTCTTCTATTTTCCCAGGGTTCCTAGATCTTGGGCAATGTCCTCAGGGAATTCAGGACTCCGCTTTCCTAGATTGCTTGGACTCTTTCTTCTTTTGCTTCTTGCTTAGAAGGACCAATCCCATAAAATCAGTCCATGCTGTCTTTTCGTGATTGTTTGCTTGGTTCATTCATAAAGTGATTTTTGAGGAGGGGGGTTGGTGTGATAAAGCTATATAATTATGCCACACAAGAATAAGAGTCTCCATTGTTTCGGGGAAATAGAAAAGTCAGTAATTTTGATTTCAAGCCTCAGAGATTCATGAATCCTTCCAGTCAAAGGGAAGGGGGTCGACAGTGCCAATCAAATCTGCCAAATCAACAAATGGCTGCAGGACTGGTGCCACAGCCAGGGGTTTGGATACTTAGACCATGGGACTCACTTTCAGAAACCTGGTCTATACTGGGACCCAATGGGCTCCACTTGTCAGAGAGTGGAAGAGTATCTTTGGTGAGAGGCTTTCCAAGCTCATGAAGAGGGCTTTAATCTAAAGTTGCCGAGGGATGGGCACCTCAATCCATCCCACTCCTACCAGTATGATGCCAATGGCAGCAGTAGATGCCCAGAGCCTGGAGAAGGGTTGCAGGTCAACAGGAGAGCACCTGGAGTTCAGCACAAAGGAATTCCAGCCACTCCAGCCAGTAAGTCATCTTCATTGGGGGCCCAACTTAAATGCCTCTTTGCAGATGCATGTAGCATGGGGAATAGAGAAAGAGTTAGAGACATGCACATGCCTGCAGAGCTATGATCTCATTGGCATCATGAAGATGTGGTGGGATCACTCCTATGACTGGAGTGTTGAAATGGAAGGATACAAGCTCTTCAGGAAGGACAGGCAGGGGAGACGAGGAGGGGGTGTCGCCCTTTATGTCAGTGACCAGCTGGAGTGCGTGGAGCTCCTCCTGGGGATGGATGAGGAGCTGACCAAAAGCTTATGAGTCAGCACTAAAGGGAAGGCAGGGACAGGTGATGTTACAATGGGGGTCTGCTACAGGCCACTTGACCAGGAAGACTGAGACGATGAGGCCCTCTATAGACAGATAGGAGCAGTCTCACATTCTCAAGCACTGGTCCTCATGGGGGACTTTAACCACCCCAATATCTGTTGGAGGGACAACACAGCAGGGCATAAGCAGTCCAGGAGGTTCCTGGAATGCGTTGATGATGACTTCCTTCTCCAAGTGACAGAGAAGCCAACAAGGAGAGGTGCCATGCTGGATCTTGTTCTCACCAACAAGGAAGGGCTGGTGGGGAATGTCATGCTCAAGGGCAGCCTTGGCTGCAGTGACCATGAGATGGTGGAGTTCAAGATCCTTAGGGCAGCAAGGAGGGCATACAGTATTCGCTACCCTGGATTTCAGGAGAGCAGACTTTGGCCTCTTGAGGGATCTGCTTGGCAGAGTATCATGGGATAAAGTCCTGAAGGGAAGAGGGGCCCAAGAAAGCTGGTTAATAGTCAAGAATCACCTCCTCCAGCCTCAGGAGCAATACATCTCAACGAAGAGGCAGTCAGGCAAAAGTGCCAGGAGGCCTGCATGGATGAACAAGAAGCTCCTGGACAAACTCAGACTCAAAAATGAGGCCTACAGAGGGTGGAAGCAAGGGCAGGTAGCCTGGGAGGAATACAGAGAAATTGTCTGAGCAGCCAGTGATCAGGTTAGGCAAGCTAAAGCCCCAATAGAATTAAATCTGTCCAGGGATGTTAAGGGCAAGAAAAGCTTCTATAGGTATGTCAGTGATAACAGGAAGACTAAGGAAAACGTGGGCCCTCTCTGGAAGGAAACAGGAGACCTGGTTACCCAGGGTAGTGAGAAGGCTGAGGTGTACCCAACGATTTGCCTCAGTCTTCAACAGCAAGTGCTCTAGCCACACCACCCAAGTCACAGAAGGCAAAGGCAGGGATCGGGAGAATGAGGAACCACTCACTTCAGGAGAAAACCAGGATACAGACCATCTAAGGAACCTGAAGGTGCACAAGTCCATGGGACCTGATGAGATTCATCTGCAGGTCCTGAGGGAACTAGCCAATGAAGATTCTAAGACACTATCCATCATATTTGAGAAGTTGTGGCAGTCTGGTGAAGTTCTCACTGACTGGAAAAGGGGAAACATAACCCCCATTTTTAAAAAGCGAAAAAAGGAAGACCCGAGGAACTACAGACTGGTCAGTCTCATCTCTGTGCCTGGCAAGATCATGGAGCAGATCCACCTGGAAACTCTGCTAAGGCACATGGAAAAAAAGGAGGTGACTGGTGACACCCAACATGGCTTCACTAAAGGCAAAATGTGTCTAACAAATTTGGTGGCCTTCTATGATGACATTACAGAGTTGGTGGATAAGGGAAGCACAACTGACATCATCTACCTGGACTTGTGCAAAGCATTTGACACTGTCCTGCACGACATCCTTGTCTCTAAATTGAAGAGACAGGGATTTGACAGATGGACCACTCAGTGGATAAGGAATTGGCTGGATGGCTACACGCAAGGAGTTGCAGTGAACGGCTCCATGTCCAAGTGGTGAGCAGCGACGAGTGGTATTCCTCAGGGGTTGGTACTGGGACTGGTGCTGTTTAAGATCTTTGTCAGTGACATGGACAGTGGGATTGAGTGCACCTTCAGCAAGTTTGCCGACAACCAAGCTGTGTGGAGCGGTTAACACACTGGAGAGAAGGGATGCCATCCAGAGGCACCTGGACAGTCTGGAGAGGTGGGTCTACGTGAACCCCATGAAGTTCAACAAGGTCATGTGGAAGGTCCTGCACATGGGTCGGGGCAATCCCATGCACAAATACAGGCTGTGCAAAGAATGGATTGAAAGTAGCTCTGAGGAAAAGGACTTGGGAGTGCTGGTTGATGAGAAGTTCAACATCAGCCGGCAATGTGTGCTCACAGCCCAAAAAAGCCAACTGCATCCTGGGCAGCATCAAAAGAAGTGTGGCCAGCAGGTTGAGGGAGGTGATTCTGACCCTCTGCTCCGCTCTCATGAGACCCCACCTGGAGTACTGCATCCAGGTCTGGAGCCTCCAACATAAGAAGGACATGGACGTGTTGGAGCAAGTCCAGAGGAGGGCCACAAAGATGATCAGAGGGTTGGAGCACCTCTCCTATGAAGACAAGCTGAGAGAGTTCAGCTTGGAGAAGTGAAGGCTCCAGTGAGACCTTATAGCAGCCTTCCAGTAACTAAAGGGGGACTACAGGAAAGATGGAGAGGGACTCTTTATCAGAGAGTGTAGTGATAGGATGAGGGGGTAACGATTTAAATAAAAGAGGGTAGATTTAGATTAGATATTAGGAAGAAATCTTTACTGTGAGGGTGGTGAGGCACTGGAACAGGTTGCACAGAGAAGTTGTGGATGCCTCATCCTTGAAAGTGTTCAAGTCCAAGTTGGATGGGGCTTTGAGCAACCTGGTCTAGTAGGAGGTGTCCCTGCCCATGGCAGGGGTGTTGGAACTAGATGATCTTCAAGGTCCCTTCCAACTCTAACCATTCTATGACTCTATGCTTCTATGATATTAAATGAAAGCAGCCTATTAGACCTTGCTAGATGGTAAGTTGTTGTATTCTGCAGTCCTTACAGCACATGGATTTTATTTTAATAGATGTGAATTACAAATGTTAATGATGAAACAAAATTACAAAAAGATATTCCTCAAGAAGTGGTAGCTTGTGCATTTGCAGATTGCATCATAAGGACTGTGGTGGGTCGACCTTGGATGGATGCCAGGTACCCATCAAGTCGCTCTATCACTCCCCTGCCTCAGCTGAACAGGGGAGAGAAAATATAACAAAAGTCTTGTGGGTTGAGATAAGGAGAGAGAGCGATCATTCAGCAGTTACCATCATGGGCAAAACAGAATCAACTGGGGGAAATTAATTTAATTTATTGCCAATCAAATAAGAATAGGGTAATGAGAAATAAAACCAAATCTTAAAACACCTTCCCCCCACCCTTCCCTTCGTCCCAGGCTCAACTTCACTCCTGAATTCTCTACCTCTTCTGCCCCAGTGGCGCAGGGGGACAGGGAATGGGGGTTGTGGTCAGTTCATCACATGTTGTCTCTCCTGCTCCTTCATCCTCACACTCTTCTCGTGCTCCAGTGTGAGGTCCCTTTCACGGGGGACAGTCCTCCACGAACTTCTCCAACATGGATCTTTCCCACAGGCTACAGTCCTTCAGGAACAGAATGCTGCAGCGTGGGTGCCCCGCAGGGTCAAAAGCCCTGCCAGAAAACCTGCTTCAGTGTGGGCTCCTCTCTCCATGGGTCCACAGGTCCTGCCAGGAGCCTGCTCCACCGTGGGCTTTCCATGGCATTACAGCCTCCTTCAGGCTGCAGGTGGATATCTGCTCCACTGTTAACCTCCATGGATTGCAGGGGTACAGCCTGCCTCAACATGATCTTCACCACAGGCTGCAAGGGAATCTCTTCTCCTATGTCTGGAGCACTTCCTCCCCCTCCTTCACTGACCATGGTGTCTACAGAATTGTTTCTCTCACATATGCTCACCCCTCTCTCTTGGCTGCTGTTGCACAGCAGCTTTTTCCCCTTCTTAGCCGTATTATCACAGAGGCACTACCACTGTCACAATTGGCTCAGCCTTGGCTGGCGGCAGATCCGTCTTGGAGCTGGCTGGCATTGGCTCTGTCGACATGGGGGAAGCTTCATGCAGCTTCTTGCACAAGCCACCCCTGTAGCCTCCCTGCTACCAAAACCTTGCAACGCAAACCTGATACACAAACATAGTTTTGATATTTTGTTATTTTGAATATCAATCTATTTGTTGTGATCTCACACATCTCTTGTGGTTTCACTGAGAGTTAGGTTAAAAAGGACTGGAATTCCTCAGTCCTGGAAATCGTTACAGGTAATGATTTCTCCCCATGTTGTATTGTACAAGAGTTATTCAACATTTCCTTTGCCATGCAGATAGCAGCTGCTTTTGGCCCTACTCAGGCTGTATCGTTTGGGCAAATGCAAAAGAATGGCTATTTAATGTGTGTCTCAGATCTCTTATTTCATTAATATAAAAGCTTCTTTTGAATTTTTCTATTTTAAAAAGTGTTTTTTGTAATACTAAATTTATTCTCTTTTACGGTAGAATAAGGATTTAATAATGAATTATAAACTTAATGAACTTAAGTTATGAGCTGATGAAGGCTAGAACTGTGCAGTGTGAGCTCCATTTTAGACGTGTGAAAGACCTATTGAAGCAGATTAAATTGACATTTTTTTCTCTTCTACTTTGGCCTCACTTACAAGTGAGAGATTCAATCTTGAGACTCTTAGTTTTGCTTCCAAAAAGTAGCAATTGTCGAACTAGTTGAAAATGAAATAGTACCTATTGTTACTTACTCCTTTGAGACTCTAAATTCTGCTCTAGTTCGAAACAAGTTACTCAGCTCCTGTAAAGAAAAAAAATTGCTTCATTTGTTGAAGTTTGTCAGATTTACCTTAAAATAACCTGGAATATTATTTCATAACAATAATATACAGCCAATCCCATTGTTATTTCATTTTTAGATCTAGTCGTGGGATTGTATGAGTTACAAAACAAAAACCTGACCAAAAAGCCCTAACCAACCCACACCAAGAGAAAAAACCCAAATAGAACCCCTGAAATAAGAAGCTCACACTGTTGAATAGGGAGTTGCTGAACCCACCAGTCCCATGCACCCAGATGCAGCCAGAAGGTGGAATACAGTGCTGTATTCCCAGCAGGCACACGCACACAGAGCACACGTATACACCATATGTGTACGAAACTCTGTTCACATCTGGCAACACAGATTAACACTGACAGACACTCTCTCACTACTTAGATGAATACAAACAGCACCAATGGCCTCATCCTGTTTCTCCGCTCTGGCTCTCCTCTCTGGTATGGAGAATAAATGTATGGACAACATGGATCCCCCCTGCATCTAGGCTAAGACACTCGGTCTTCCCAGTGATTTCCCCTGGATCTCCATCTCTCCAGCTGTTGGTACCAGGGCATGTGAGCCCTTGAGGCTGTAGCCCCACTCCAGGTGCTGGTACTCAGACCTACATGTGAGCACACACAGACACACACAGACAAGTGGATCTTAGTCAGCCTCCAGGCACCATGGTCTCCCCAGCTGTTGGCTGGGATCTTCTTGCCCCTCTAGTAGCCACCTTCTCCAGGTGCCTCACCCTGCGAGACACACGTGCCCTCCCACCCCGCTAGCTCACAGGCCACTTCACTTACTCACCAGGCTGGATCTTTGGGACTGCTCACACACTCGCTTACACATCCACACTCACTCGAGGTGCTGCAACATGGACACAGCCCTCCAGCCCATGGTCTCGCTCCAGTTGCTGCACTCAGACCCCCATACACACACATGCACAGAGAACAGAGTCCTTCACCCAGGAAAAGCATTAGAAATTGAGTTTAATGAGCAGACAGGACAGACTGCGCTAGTCAGGCACAGGGCATAGTCACACGAGCATAAAGACCAGCCTCAGTTTACATGCAACTAACCCCTTCTTTTCCTTTATACCTATATTTTCACATACCTGTTCCTCCCCAAACCACCCGAATCCATCCATTTCCCCGACATTGGTTCCTCCCCTAACTACTCCATGATCAGCCTTGTGCAATCCCCAAATGCTTTTCCCCTGTACCACATGATGAGCTCTGTACCTCTGGGCAGGCACCCCCCCTCAGTCTGTGAGGTGACTGGAGAGCTCCTGGTGCAGGTGTCCCCCAGTCCCTGCAACTTTGGATCTCCTGGGACAGCCCTGGGGAGACTGGGGTAGAGGTTGTTTCTCTACATTGGGTATTGGGGTTCCCTCGCTTGCTCAGGACCCTCTGGGTTTCTTCTGGGCTTGTGAAGATGGACCTGTGATAGGCTGATGGCACCTGTGATGGTCCTGGGAGGAGCTAGAGCAAGGTGGTATTTGTCTCTCCCATCTACTGTCATATACCTGTGCTCCTTTGTGTGTGCACAGCTGAGCTTTTTATTGCCTAACCTAACACATCTAACAACGTCATTGGCTTTTCAAAAGCAAGTCAATCTGGGAGCCAGCACAACACACCTCTTTAAGTAACAACAGGGTAAAAGACTTTTTTTTTTCTTTTTCCTACTAAGAATTCAGGTTATCAGGCTTTTTCTACAGTTAGCATACAGATACTTTAATTATTCTTTTCAACTCATATCAAATTTACATCATATTTATTATCACGTTATCATAGCTGTATTATTGCTGTAACTTGGCTTTTTCCAATCAGCCAAAACCAATACGAGCAAACAGCCAATGTAATTTTCTTTTCTTTGTTTGCTTTTTGAACAAACAGAATCATTATCATTTATTTCATTAAAATATTGGAACTACCAATTAGATTTAAAACTATGCATAGTTCAGTTATTTGTGCAGAAAAGTTTTCAAATTTAGATCTTTCCAACTTGCATTTTTACAATATTTAGTGCCCCAATTTTTACACATGGTCAAGAAAACCAGCTCACTAACATAAAAAATTAAAGCAGTGTATCAGAATTCCACGCTTGAATATATTAACTAGATATAGTTTTAAAATACCTGGCAAGCTGAATGTATAAATAAAAAAATGTAGTATAAAAAGTATACCACACTGATGGGTGTTTGGATTTCCCTTTCAGTCATATTTATTTTCCCATCTTCCATCAGGCCAGAGTAGAAGATTAAAGAAAATTTTAAAATTTTAAAAATGAATGGGTAGAGTGAAGGGTTTGGTTTGGTTTGTTTGTTTTTTTTTTTCTTCCCCCCCCCCTCTTGTTACTTTGTTTTGATTTTTGATCTTTTGATGTTGATTTCATCAATAAAAATAGTTATGCCTCAATTTCCCAGTGAACCTGTGAAATTTTTTTAATACTTTCAAAGTTTCCAGGCAGAAGACCTGGTTTAAATGGCCCTGAAAACCCCCAGGACAAATTGCGGTGCAATTACATGCTTCGCCTTGTATGCTTCATGTCTGCCATATCGGCAACATTGAACTCATGGAAATCCACACTGTCAGTGGATATAATTGGACTCAGTTCTTGTTCTGCCTTGTTCTGTGATGGAATTGCCATAGGGAAAAAGATGCTACATTCACTCAGTTGTGAACTACTTTTTTTTTTCATCTATCTACCCTCACTTATGCTGGTATACAAATCATCTTTGCATATATTTAGTGGGAGTTGCAGGTGATTTGTCTTACGCAGTGCTTCATAAATGCATAAATTCCCCAGAGGTGAAGTAACATTAACAGTCTCACTATGAGATGAAAACCTAACACTTTCTGGCAACAGACCTTATCAATGTACACAGAATGACTTAAAAGGTGTGATAATGAATCCCTTGCTTTTGCATATTTACAGCATGCACACTCTGCTTGTTTAGCTTTCGCTTATTTCCAGAACAATAAAAGAAGGTTGTTTTAATATATTTGGGTTTCATTTTAAAAGAAAAAATCTCAATACTCTTTTCTATACTAACTAGAACTAATCTGCTTAAGTTAAATATTTATTTCAAAATTCCTAGAAAGAGAATAAAATAAGAAAGTTTTCAAAGCAAAACTTGATTGATGGGTGTGTTCCACTTTTACAGTAAGACTAAGATCTCTGTTGTAGAGTGTTTCAAATTAAGTATGCTATTTTTGGCAAGTTATCAGAGAGGTTCAAGGAGGTATCAGGTATTTTGATCGTTATATACTAGAAGTTATCTATCTGCCGTGTTTGACTACCTTGAATAATTCAGGGTTTAACAAACAGATAATCCTGAAGTCAAACAAGGAATATAATAGAGGCTGCTGAAATAAATGTGTATTAATGGAAACCTATGAGTAAAATAATATAAAATCAACTGGTAGGTAAAGTAGTTCTTTCAATGAATTTTTGTAATTCAGTGAGTCTGCATATGAGTGTGAATCTATCCTTCTACACATTCTTTAAAACCTTAGAAATGGCGTTTGAAATAAGTGAAAAGAATTAGTGGTATTTCCTTGATGCAGGGTACTTTTAGTTAGGGGTTTCGATTATAATTGTCACTTAGAGTAAATTTAGAAAAGAAAATTAGTAAAAGCAATTGATAAAATCCAAAAACCAGAAGAAACTGTTATTTTCTAGCTCTTAAGTCATGCTGAATATAATTTCCCATTAAATAGCTGAGACAATAATTTGTATTTTGTTAAAATTTATTATCAAGAAAGTAATCCAGTCTTGATATGAAAACATCAACAAGTAGATAATCCACCATCTCTCTTGACCGTTCTTTTCTGTGGTTATCATGACCACTGTTAAATATATAGTCCTGTCATGTCAGTTGTATTAGTCTGACTTGATCTTTCTGTGACAAGCAGTGGTGTTATGTTTTCCTTCAACAGAGTAAAAAGCCTTTTGTTAACCTTTCTGAAGCACCAAGTCACCTCTCAATCTCCTAAGGAGGCTGAGCTCTTTAAATCTCTCATCGGAAGCAATTTTCACCAGTTACTGCATTTTTATTGTGAGCTGGTGCTATTTGAAACTTCCAGTGACCACTTGGTTTTAGCTATCTTAAAATATTGGACTAACCAGTACAGCAGGATTTACGGCAAAAACTACATTTAACATTTTTTCCCATGTGTTTATTTTTTTCCTACTGCTATTTTTTCTTAAAAAACCCACACATGAACACTTAGGCAATTAATTAGCTAAGTCATGTTAAACTGTACGACGTACTTTAGGGGCATAAGTGGTTTTTCTTAACTGCATTAGTATGCCTGTCATGGCTGCTGTAGGTAGACTTGCTTGTTCATTTATCTTTATTCTTCTCTTGTTTTTTGTTCTTTCACACTGTTTCTTCTTCATTTTGATACTGTAATTACAGATTTCCCCACATCCTAGCAGTGCAGTCATTGTAGTATCAGAAAGTCATTTATTTTGATAGTCTTTTGATTTTACTTGTTTAGATTTGAGTAAGAGTGTATTAAACTATTTTCCCAGAACTTTTGTTCAGTATAATTGATTTACATTTCAAGGACACTTATTCAGCTACATGGTAAAATCTGTACAAGTCTATAATGAGATAAGTTCTCAGACAGTGTTTGTTTATGAAGTAGGAAGGAATAAATCTTTCTTCTATTAAAAGTGAGATTCTTTTGTCCTAAGCTTCATATGTGACTGTTGATTGTTAATAGCTCCCTTTTTGGAAATTAACTTAAACCATCCTTTCCAGTGTGATTTTCTGGCTGTCTCAAAACTTGGGTCCCTTAATGTATCTTACATTGACACCTGAGAATATACTAACACCATTAATCACTGGCCTGTATTTTCTCATTTCTAAATTTAGGTTGTTTGATCAAAGAGGAGAATTTTAATCCCATAAAAACTACAATAATGAAATCAATATTTGACATCTTATCTTCCCACGCATTGAATTTATATTTAGCCTCCCTGAAAAAAGCTTTGATTTTTTTGCATGTATGCTTTTGTCCCTGTACTAAAATTATAAGATATCCATTATTAGCTTAATATTAGTCTATACCATGTGATAAGGAAAGAGCAGGAGAAAACATTCAGACTGTTTCCTTCTGAATGTGACATGTACGTACTCTAAGAGCTAGCTGCTTAATATAGCTGCTCCCGTAATGTCTCTTTAAAATTTATAATCAAAGTAATTTGGCATATAAATTGAGTTCAGCACAACCTTAGGATAAAACTGTCTCTTTTCCTCCCATTTTTAGAGCCTTGAAGCTTTTTCTTTTTCAGTGTTTGACATTAGAAATAATCTTTGGATTTATTGGTAAAATTGCCATCTCATAAAGGCAACATGCATTCTTAAGAGAGATTGGCCATCCTGTCTGTTTTGGTGTCACATGATATTTCTCTTTCTCAAAATTTAAAGCAAAGCCCTAAAGTTGACTTAGAGTGACAAAAAGAAAATATATGTATCTAAAAGAACTATTACTTAGCAAGAATACAGAAGAATTGGACCCGAGGATAAAGCTCTGTCCTCAAGACTCGCAGTCCATAGTTTAGGTAGAATTTCTCAGTGCAAACAAAGTGAGACGTTTGACAAAGACTCAGATTATGTACAGATTTTTCTTAACACAATGGCATTTCATTAAAAAGCCTTACTACTAAGCCACCACAAGGGATCATATTATTATGAACCTTGATTTTGGGGCATTTTCAGAGGAAAGAAGAAAGGGCATTAAAGCTTGTACTTACTTCCAATCAGGTTGCTACAGGTAATACTTGTTTCTTGACTGTCTAGTAAAGTTTCTGTGCTGCTAAGACAGCTCAAGCATAGCTACTTCATGGTGTCAGCTCTAAGCAGATGCTGATCTAGTAACAGCACTTCTTTCTTTGGCTCTTGTTTGGCATGATGTTATCCTCCCTAGAACTATTTAAAATAATGTATTTGTGGTCTATTCAAAATAATGTATTTGTGGTTGAAAAGAAGTGTATCTATCTCCTTGGTACACGTTTTTATACATGTTACTGTTTTCCCCCAAAGTACCTGCAAATAAAAGATGAAATTTAAATTACTTGTTGAAATACTTCCAAAGCAAGGAACATTCCCCCAGACTTGGTAGCTACATTTTGTCAAGAATCATGTTACACTTACTCAGTGCTAGGTCTTTCATAGTCCTTGTTCGAAGGCACCACTGTCCCAAGGCTACCCAACTTCTAAGACAGGTGTTTTCTATGCTGTTCTGGTATAATGAAACTGACGCATCTTCAATGAACTTCATATTTTCCAATGCAAAAATATGCATTGGGAAAATATTGAAGAAACTGTAGGTTTCACTAATCTCTTAACCGGCTAGTAGTAATATAGAGGGAACAGCAGAATGTGGACCTAAGAATTTAAAATAAGAGCGTATGCACGAGTGATGGAGATATGCAGGTTTCAAGGAAACATTCATAATCTACATGCAATGACAAAATCAGTTGGACTCATGATTTTATATTTGGCACAGACTAAAAGCATTCACATGGTCATTTTTTTGCACGGGAAGAAATTAGAGACATCGAATAGAGGGCTGTCAGTATTACCACATTCATTATCTACCAGGCAAGAGAAAGGTCCGTTCAAATTTAGCTATGTGATGGATAACAGTCAAATGATCAGTGTAAGAGCTGTGTTTTAGACATGTTTTCAGTCGAAACTACAGATTTAATTTCTCTACAAAACCTGATAAGATGGTCAAATACTAACTTCAGAATAGGACTTTCTGATGAGCCTTTTGATCATCCCACTGAGTGGCACTATGGGCATGTTAATGGATAAGAACCATAAATCAGCTTTTGACACTATAGTTGAAAGTCTATAGCTGAAGTGGCATTCAAACAAGGAACTGAGTGGACCTCATTTTATGATTTACTTTTTAGAGGCAATCCCTATGTACTACTACTCCGTGTGTTCTGTTACAGTGTATATTCATAATGCAAACTGTTTTGATACTATTTTCCAGAGCTGTGGAGGACATCTGCAGGCATTGAAGACTTGATGCCTGCTGAACTTGTTTTATTATGATATATCATATATTGATAGCACAAAGGAGCTAAGGCAGCCAGCTAAGTGACATGCAGAAGGTTAATGGAAAACAAATGGCTGTGCTTCTTTTTAAACTTGCAGATCCGGTGTCATCTTATACACATACAATGAGAAAGATTTGTGTAAAAATCTATTGTGACACCAATTTATCTTGGGGCTGTACCATTTGTTCGCTAGTACTGCACGCAGAGATTTCCAGCACAGGGAGCAGGTGGAAGGTCTGATAGTGACAGGCAGCACTGTGCTGGATTGATGGAAAAAGGAAGCCAACTGATCATGAACCTACAGCTTTTACAGGTAACCATATAGTAGAAACATCTATGCCTGCTGTGAAGCTCTCTGGAGTTATAATACTGATTAGTAGGGAAGATTTTGAAAGCTGTTAGTGAGACAAACACTGGGTAATGTATTAGGCAGAATAATATTCAGGCAGGGAATACAGAAGTAGCAGAGGATTGGATTATTCCAGTGAGTTGGTTTAAACTAGAGATCCTATGGAAAATTGTGATGCATCTGCGAAAGTCAAGAAGTGCGTAGCTGAGAAGCAAAGTTTGCAAGGATCCTCCTAGGTTGAGTCTGAGACCTTGTTTTATCAAAGAATTTATTATAGAATTGCCTTCATAAACTGAAGTCAATGGTAAGATTGAGAATGGTTGTGTTTTCCTATTCTCATAAATACTAAACTTTTAGAATTCATGGTACAACAGGCCACAGTGAAGCAGAAGAAAACCTAGAGATAGCTAATGATCTATTTACTGATCCCACATGACTTTGAGTGATAAGAAAGAAATGTTTGATCTATAAGCAGAATCCAGAGAGAATGCTGATGCTGCCAAATGCGGAATTGTAGATAATTTCTTACAGGGCCAAAAAATGGTACTACTCCCATAATTGTGTCTTTGGAGGAGAACCTGGAAAGCCTGAGGTTTGCTAGGGCAAAGCAAACAGGGCACTTGATTGGGCTCTGCAATCTGGATTAAGGAAATACTTTGTTTCAAAACAGGAATACTCAACTTGAAGAAAATCAGAGCAATGAAACTAAAGCAAAAGGAAATTGATGAATTCTGCACTGTACTGAGATAAATTTGCTAATTCATATTATGAATAATCCTATGCATATTATTGCAAATGTTTCTTACTGAACTCTACAAAAAAAGTACAGCTAAATGTCAACCTTTGTAATAGATATTTCTTTTCCACTGTCTCTCAACATATAAAATACTAAAAATACTAATTTTTTCCTTTACTGTAACAAAAACAGAGAACTGTTCAAATACATTCCTTATAGTGACCCTGGGCTTAAGGCTGGACAGAAAAGGCCCAGATCACCAGGTACTGGGCAATATGCTGTTCCTTTTCACCTTCAAATATCTGTACTTGGGAAAAATCTGCAGTGAAAGGCAGCCAAGAGCTGAACTCAGCAGAGCAGGAGCAGAAGCAGCTTGAGGAAGTACCAGCAGATGATGTCAGAATATTTTATCTTTGAGTGGTAGCCAGTATTTGAGGCCTTGCAGGTTATTTCACGCAGGAAGAAAAACTGGCAAGATACTCATGTGTTTGGGTAATTGGGAAAAAAATGTTATGTCATCCAAGATGCACACAAGGACTGTTACAAAGAATGTGCTAGGAACAAAAAGGAACTCTTAGTTTTCTTTTTACGGAGTCACATATGGGTATTCTCAAGGTATAACTTTATTAGATCTAAAAGAGGGTAAGTTTGATCAAGCATAATAGTATGTTACTGAGCCGTGCTTCTAGTATCTTATCTGGCTTTGATATGACTTGTGTACTGCACACCATTACCTGTTTGCACAAATGCAGTTAAATGTAGGTGTAATCAATTAATTTCATATGCTAGAAATTCTAGAAAACCCCACCAAGGTCTTACCCACTTATTGTTTCTCAGCCAAATGACTTCTGGTTATGCGTTACTATCATGAAATAATAGAAAATAGGTTTAAAAAGTGTCTTGATAAGCTAACCCTCTATTAAGGAGAAGCCAAATATATTTAACTTTCTTTTCAGACTTTAATTTAACATGTTCTTTAAAACTTCTAATGACTAAGATTCCACAGCTTCTCCAGGTAAATTATTCCAGGGCTTCATCACTCTTACTGTTAAAAAGCTTTTTTCTTGTGTAACCAACTTTTCCTCTGCTACAGATAAAGACTAAAAGTTCTTGTTCTAGCCCTCATGGAACTGTAGAAGGTACCTTTCCTCTTTGCAGTTCAATTTTTGTGTTTAAAGAGCATCATAACTCCTCAAAACCCTCTCTAGATTAAATTATTTGTCAGTTATGCCCTACAAATGGACAATTAGTTGTGCTTCATACCATCTTCACTTTCATTTCACTTTTCCATATTTTTCTTCTTACTAATTTCTATCCTGTCTCCCCTAAGCAAAATTACACAACCAGAGAATAAGACAGCAAATTCTTGATGTCAAAGACTACCTGCTACCTCCCATTTGTACAGTGTTTGGCTCATTCATGATTAGTCAAGCAATACTAAAAAAAACCCCCACCTTCTACTTGAAATTCATAGCCACCCTGAAAACATATTGCAAATATAGACTTCTCATATTGCAGTACAGATGTCCTGGTCTGAAATTAATCTTCAACCACAAATTAGAAGTTTTCTACAAAACCTTGCATATGAGATAAAAGGAACCCAATTTAAAACAAAACAAAACAAAACTTATTATAAAAAAGTTCACAGTGGGAGAAGCTGGGTCTGGAAGGTGACTGCCTCCTGCCTTCATATTGTCTGTATAGTTATTAGTTAATAACTATCAGAGAAGGAAAATAAATTCTTCAAGGAAGTAAAAATTCAGAGTTTTACCTTTTTGAGAGAAATTTCTTTGGTTAATTTGAGTTCCTTTTTTTTCCAGTTAGTTTTACATTTGAATGGTAATTTATGGATGTGTAGGAAGTACATCTAACTGTTTATTATAATTTTCTTTAAACTATTCTTTTGGGGTTTTTTTAGTTTTAGTTGGTTTTTTAATCTTTGTTTAGCATTTTTTTTTGAGTTAGCACAAGCTTGTACAATGATGGAAGGAAAGACAAACATATTAGAGTTTTCCCATATAGTCCCAGAAGGCAACATTCTGTGAGAAAACTGAAACTCTCTCCTACATCTTAGAGGACACAGAGCTGCCAACAATCTTTAGGGCCTCTCTCAGTGTGTTTTCAAATATTAATTAAAATAAGAATTAATTGGTTCATAGAAAACAAAAAACATAATAACACACAGTAAGAAGTACTTCATAATATATTAATAGAATTCACAGAAAAATTGGATTTCTTCCCTTGAAATTATACTTCAAGAAGTTGTATATGTTAAAAAAAGTTTTTCTTAGCTTGCAAGATCCTCGTGTTTATTATCAGTGATTCATTCAAAAGCACCTTTACAGTATTTCTGATCTAACATTATATAGCTGATTAAAGAAGGAAAAAAGAAAATTTCATTAAGGCAACTCTTTGCAATATGTTGATTTTGAAAGATAAAATATTCAGTGTGTATTCTTTGAGCTAAGGAAACTTTATAATGCTTACAATATGCTATGTAGTAATTTGTTTAAAAAACCCAAAACATTAAATCATAGGTGACTTTAGTTAACAGTTATTTTTCACAATAAATTTGGACTAGGCATATAAACATTGTCTGGAAAAGATCTATTCCACCAGATATACACAGGTATAACTGAAATCAGAATCTGACAACCATAACCAAATAATTTCAATAAGGTGCAAATAACTAAAAATGTGTTAGGAATCTTAGGACAAAACTATGATCTTACCGAATGATAAATAAAATCTTACACTACTCCAGTTCTAATTAAGTAATCTAACAAAGCTAATATGAAATCTAATATCTATGTGAATTTGATTTGAATATAAAACTATGAGTGTCATATAACCCTGATGTTTCAAGGAACATCTAAAAATCAGAATAGAACTACCCAGTCTGCATGGAACTTGGGATTGTCTGACTATTCAGGCTGATAGCTTGCAGAAGCACGAAGCTGTGCTGAGAGGTTAGTACTACCATGGTGAGCACACGGTGTGTCTTGGAGTGTAAAGGCAGCATGAAAGTTCAGCCCAAGAGTTCTCCAGCTGAGACAATTTCAAACTGTGAGTAATAGTCACGTCCTGTAGGAAGTCCTGAAGATTCTGCCCAGAAAGATAGAACTCATCAAGTCCACAAACAGCTATCTTGTCTACAAGAAAAGGAAAAAAAAAAAACTTCCAAAAGAAGGCCATCTTCCATGTACAATAGAGGCATATTTACTATGATTATAACAATATCTAAAGGTGTCATAGTATGTTGTGTCCAGTTTTGGGCTCCCCAGTTCAAGAGGGACAGGGAACTGCTGCAGAGAGTCCAGTGTAGGGCAACTAAGATGATTGAGGGATTGGAGCATCTCCCTTATGAGGAAAGGCTGAGAGAGCTGGGACTCTAGCCTGGAGAAGAGAAGGCTGAGGGGAGACATTATTATGGTGTACAAGTATCTAAAGGGTGGGTTGAAGGAGGATGGAGCCTGACTCTTTTCAGTGGTTCCCAATGACAGGACGAGGGGCAATGGGCACAAGTTGGCACATAGGAGGTTCCATTCAAATACACGGAAAAACTTCTTTACGGTTTGGGTGACAGAGCAGTGGCACAGGCTGCCCAGGGAGGTTGTGGAGTCCCCTTCTCTGGAGATTTTCATGACTCACCTGGATGTAGTCCTGAGTAATGTGCTCTAGGCAATCCTGCTTTGGCAGAGGAGTTGGACTAGATGATCTCTAGAGGTCCCTTCCAACTCTGAAAATTCCGTGATTCCGTGATTCCGTGATATAGGTCATAGTTGGCTAAAGTAATGTGAAGAGGAAGAAGAGTCATTCCTGTGTACCAAAGAGATGAGATTTACCTGCTTAATGAATTTTGGTCTCTTTCTTCAACCCACAAAAATAGACTTAGAGAAGCATATAAATACTAATGAACATTCATAAAGGGATTTATCTAAACCCATGCCTGTCTCCAGCCATGGCCTGAAGCAGATTTGCAGACTTCTTCATTCCACGTTTGCCAAAGAATTTCACATCTACTACTTCTTGTATGAAAAGAAACTCTTCCTTTTATTAGTTTGAAGCCTTACTCTTGTTAACTTCACTTGTTGGCCCTTGTCTTTTCATTACCTAGTCAATGGGTGATGAAAGGTCTTTTTGAATCGAAGTTCTTCAGACTGCAGTCTGTATATGAAATTTGTTACTGAAATTTATCTGAGCTTACTTATTTGTGAACATTTTGCTTAAACTCATTGATTTTCTGAACTTTCTCAATAATATTAGGTTTTGCTTACCAAAACATATGCAAATATTTTAAATATTTAATGTTCTGTTTATTTTCATCTCTTCTCTTCATTTAAGTGAACACAGACAATTTATCAGTTATATTTTATACTTCAAATGCTTCAGGCAAGGAAAATGAATGGGAGAATTAGCTTTCTAGCACAACATTTTCAATGGCAGAATGGCAGCAGGTCTCGAATGTGTCAAGATACTCAGATACAGATATAGACTATTATTATTTTAAAGTAATCTAATAAGATTGTTAAAACATTCTGTACTAATTTTTCAGAAGTACCTTTTCACAAACAACAAATCTGAATGCAATATATGTCTATAGTGTGTGTATATATATATAAACACACAGATTGTTACCAACAGTTGAAACTGACTGTTACCAACAAGTGAAATTTTACTCATTGGTTCATCCTGGGCAACTGGCTCTAGGTGGCTCTGCTTGAACAAAGGGGCTGGACAAGAGGTCCCTTACAACCTCAACCACTCTGTCATTCTGATCCTTTGTTAAAACTATATTTCTGCTAAATTGTCATAATCGTTTCTGCCAGGTAATTGTGCTTGGGGTAAAATGTATCTTCTTCACACACATTCAAATATATTAGAAACTAAGAGCTTTATAGAAATCAGAATAGGTTTGAGTGGAGGTTTACAACTTGAAAATTTTACTTTTACTTTCATGACCCATTCAAATAATGCCAGGCACGTATTCTTTTCATGGCTGAGTGTAATTTAGCTATAGCAAAAAGTTAAGGAATACCACCGGTGCTTTCCAGTAGGCTGATAAGATTATCTTGGACTTCCGGTGCTCAGGTCTGCCCTCCTCCCTGAATGGATATCTCATCTCCAAAAGAGACTTGAAGTTATGATTAACAGAAAAGGTGAAGTGAGTTAATTCAGTTCGCTTAACTGAATGTTTAAGTGAAGACAGCAGAAAGCTATGCAAATTTTAAAAAGTAATCACTTAAAAGGTGGAACGTGCTGTTCATTTCTGACATTAGTAACGTAAGCCCATTTCTCTTTTTGTGCTATTAAATGGCAAATCATCTTTGAAATCAGGAAAACCTTTTTAATAAAAGAGCAATCAGGAAGTAGAAAAGAAGTATCTCAGAAAAGGTATTGAAATGGGAGTTAAATGATTATAAAAAGCGCAATTTAGAGTATTTCTTTTATGTTACAGAAGGGGTTTAACTGGTTCACTCAAACCATAGTGTTCAGTAGTCTCTATTTTTCTTGCAGAGGATGGCAGTTTGTATTTTAATGAATGTACTTGCTTAATTCTTTTTTAAAAATAAAAGAAAATACTATGCAGGCCACATGCGAAAACTTAAACACACAAGTATAATAGAGGCAGAAGTTGGGTATTTATGTCTCAAACTAGCCCATTTTACCTGATGGATAACCTGAGCCTGGTTGACAAAGTCCCTTGGGAGGCAGTCCTCAAGGGCAAAGGAGTCCAGGAAGGCTGGACGTTTTTCAAGAAGGAATTCTTAAAGGCACAGGAGCAGACTGTCAGGGAAAAAGACTGGCCTGGCTGTGGTTGCAAGTCAGGGAAAAAAGGAGAATTTATGGCCTTTGGAAGAAAGGGCAGGCCACTCATGAGAACTACAAAGATGTAGTAGGGCTATATAGGGAAAAAATTAGAAGGGTCAAAGCCCAACTAGAACTTAACCTGGCTACTGCAGTTAAGGACAACAAAAAAAGTTTCTATAAATCAATTAACAATAAAAAGAGGACTACGGATAATCTCTGTCCTTTAGTAGATGGGGGCGGGAACATAGTGACAAAGGATGAGGAAAAGGCTGAGGTACTTAATGTCTTCTTTGTCTCAGTCTTTAACAGTAAGACCAATTGTTTCTTGAGTACCCAGCCCCCTGTGCTAGTAGACAGGGGCGGGGAGCAGAATGAAGCCCCCATAATCCATGGGGAAATGTGACCTGCTCCAGCACCTCGACATACGCACCTTGAGTACTGTGTTCAGTTTTGGGCCGCTCACTGCAAAAAAGACATAGAGGTGCTGGAGCGTGCCCAGAGAAGGGCAACGAAGCTGGTGAGGGGTCTGGAGAACAAGTCTAATGAGAAGCAGCTGAGGGAACTGGGGTTGTTTAGTCTGGAGAAAAGGAGGCTCAGGGGAGACCTTATTGCTCTCTACAACTACCTGAAAGGAGGCTGTAGAGAGGTGGGGGTCAGCCTCTTCTTGCTAGTAACAATCGATAGGACAAGAAGAAATGGCCTCAAGTTGTGCCAGGGTAGGTTTAGGATGGATATCGGACAAAGTTCTTCACCTGAAGGGTTGTTAAGCATTGGAACAGGCCGCCCAGGGAAGTGGTGGAGTCGCCATCCCTGGAGGTATTTAAAAGACAGGTAGACATGGTGCTTTCAAGGTCCATTCCAACCTAGACAATTCTATGATTCTATGATTCTATCCCTATGTCTCACAGTTACCTACATTCTTTTGTTAAAGTTCTCGAGACATAAAAGCTCATGTCACCTAATGTTGCTGTCTAAAATGTAGGGATCTAGCTTGAGCAAGTGGTATAAGTTTCTGTTATATTTTATGGAGAAGAAAAGGCATCTCCAGAGGATGATTCATTGTGCCTATCTTAGAAGGGGATGAATTTCTCTCTTGAGGTAGCTATTTCTCTTCATAAAGCATACATTTTAGATGACTGATCTTAACTATTGTGAATCCTCTATCTAATGTTCTTTCTGAGAGATACAGAATGACTTTTTCTTGACATGTGAAAAACTTCAAGGATGGAAACTACAGGACCTCTTTCAATGCTTGACTGTCCTCATAGTGAAAACGTTTTTCATATATCAAGTCAGAACCTCTCTTGTTTCAATTTATGTCCACTGTATTTCAAATAAAGCTGATGGGTATCATTTTTTCCCTATTCCCGAGAAGCGTGCTTCAAGTATGTCTAACAAATGCCTTCAGTAGTGAACTCCCACAAGGAATTTGAGTGATGGTTGCTACTTTCACCTTAGATAGGGTCACAGGACATAGAGAAGGAGGAAAGTATAGTTCTTTTCTCTGTCCACTGCATAATAACTCAATGGCTTTACCACTTATCCGTCAATGTAAGCAATGTGGGTTTGGAATCCTCCAAGAAATGCTTACATTTTACATAACATGGTTATTAATAAATTGTGAAATTCACATTGGCAGAAGGACCACAACTCCAGACAATATCCCAAATATTCATTACAAGAGTAGTGCTGTACAGTTCCCATCAAATATGGAGTAACTTTAACAGACTGGTTATGCAGCCGAAGAAAACAACAGAAGGTGGCACTTGACGGAAATTTTAGCACCTAAGTCTAGAAAGTAATTCTAAGAAATGCATATCCATGAGGTTTAGCCTTCCAGAAACCCTTGGAGATATTAGTCTTGTTGTCTGCATTGATGTCTCTATATAATATGTTCCTGTCTTAGAAGAAAAGAAAATGCCACGCTGCTATCAAATCCATTTCATCCCATGCGGCTACAATTGTGTTTCAATCATCTTTCATCATTTGAACACCTGTTTTCCAGGTTTAGACATAAATGTCTGCACTGGCAACATACATAGCACAAAAAGTACTTTCTGCAGTGCTTGCCCAATTTTAGCACTTAAGAAAAGCCATCTTCACTCTGGGGCTGCAAAAGCAGCAAAGGCCCAATATAGAAACAAATACAATCAAATCACAATTTTTAATGCCATATTTAAAGACATGTTAACTTGCTGCTCCTCTGACTTCACTTAGAAATATTTGCATACAGATCAGTTTATAGTGTAGTAATCATAACACTTATCCCATACAATGACAAAAAGTATAAATGATAATATGTGGTATTAATTTGTATATTTATATAGTACAAGGTACAAATTACCACCATTTAAAAATGTTTGAGTTGATCTTTTGTTTCTATTTTTATCTAGGAAAAATGGATGCATTTTAAGGTTATTAACTACTGCAAGCTCTAGGAAAAAAAGTATTTAATATGAATCAGGAAAGGATTACTGCTTTTTGTAACTTTTTGTTACTGACATTCATCATGATGTTGTCATTAGCATTCTTATACACAAAGTCAGGCACGAGCTATTTTGCTATTGCTATTGTTTTTTGCACAGTAGTTTTGAATTGTCCAGGCTTGTTTCACAAGTATATTGTACATCCGATTTTATTTTCAATAGATCAAGTTGTTCCCAAGTCACAGAACTAATTTCCTGTGAATGTGTCCTATATTTTTACCCTTTTCTCCTAGCATTACAATTAAAATTCTACCCCATGGGTTCCTTAATGTATAATTGCACTAGTTTCCTCTCATGTCTCTTCCTACTTTGCTCTTGATCCCTTCTATGGTGCCCTAGCTACTTAGTAGGGATAGGCTGGGAGTTTATCAGCCATTCAGCTGGCTAAACAGAGAAAACAGATATTAAACCTCTGATGCATCTGTTCTCTCTCACCAAACTTTGTCCCTTTGAGAGCTCTTACTCTCTTTCTCTTTCTAATTCAGTTGAAATTGCCCTGTAGGTTCAAAAGTGGTTAGGTGAGCCAAAGAATGGAACATACTGTCATCCTATAGCCTTAATCTCCTTAGAAACTGAACTAAAAATGTGTTTACTACTGAAGAGTGAATCAAATAAAAGCAGATGTAAATATCACATTTAAAGCCTGTGGTCCTCAGATATGTGTATATAATGTACTGTACATTTTATGTAAGAACAAAGTTTTAAAAATGTTTTAATTGTATCATTAAGATTGTGATAATTATAATTCTATGATTAAGATTTTGCCATATGCAGTGGCAAACACAGGAAACCCATATACATAGTTAGGACAGGTTTTTCTTTTATTTGCCCCTAAGAAAACTTGAATTCAAACTATTGCAAATCCTGGTAACGTCTGTTTAAAAAGGACACCTTGTGAAGCATGATAAATGGTTGTATTTTTGTAAAAATGTATTTGGTTTATCACAGAAACTGCAGTTATTTGAATCTGCTTGTAGGATTCCTGTGTAGCTTTGTATTGTTGTAATGTATCATTTGGCTGCTATATGTCCTTTCTATAAGGTTTAATAATGAATTATCTTCTTTTTGTTTGCTTGTTTTCTCAGTGAAAAAAGCGATTGAACTGAAATCGAGAGGAGTCAAGATGTTGCCCAGCAAAGACAGTAACCACAAAAATTCTGTCTGTAAGTTGTTTATACCATTATCTTTAGAGACTCCATATATCTTCCGGAGTCCTATTAACATACAAATCAAAGAGTGGTGTTGGGAAGCTATGGTCGTAAAATGGTTATTATGCTTTCAATTGTCACTGAATGAGAACTCTGCTGGTAATGCTGAGGATGTAGAAAGCAGAATATGGTGTTGTAATGTCTGAAAAATATGGGTATGTAGAAAAAAACCACATTTTATATATCAGGATATTTGTATATATCAGGATATTTAGAATTCAGAGATGCAAGGTAAAAGGCAAATCCAGGCAGAACAGTGCCATATAGACTTTATCAATTCAGTGCTGGGTGAAAGTATCTTCGCATTTTTCTGGATCTAAGTTTATACTTTCTGATCTTTTTTCTTCCCCTCACTTAATATCACAGCTCTAATTCTTCCACCTTATTGCCTCACTATGTCCTGGTGACTGCCTCTTTTCACTCCCGTGATATAGCACAGCAGGGGTTAAGAACTGCTGTAACTCTCAATTTCTCAAGAAGATGGAGATCACAGCATCACCTTCCCTTCATTGCATGCTCAGTGCACTCTGGAATGACATATGTTTAGTCCCTCTACACCTTTATCCCCATATATAGTGTAAAGGTAAAATCAAGATGCTGTCTATGGGACTATGAGGCTGTTACTTTTTTTGAGCATCGCTTTCCCTGAACAACTGGCGATCTGAGTAGTATCCTGAGAGCTCTTTCTCCATGAACCAGGCCAGTCTTGAAACAAGAAAAATAAGAAGATAATTTTATATTTTGGAAAGCAGACAGTCCCTTAGCCAAAAAAAAGCCAGAGGGTAAGCCAGTATTCACCCACAACTCATCAAAAGTGCTTGTATAATGACTAAGATGTATTTGAATAAGTTCATGTAATAGCACTGAACTCAATGGGGTGAAACCTGGGCTGCGTTTGCCTCGTGTGCTGTTCTGCAAGTACAGAGAGAATGAGTGTCCTGAAGGCTAATGTCTAGGGGATATGATTTGGTCTCTGTTTCTGCAGTGCATTGTTTAATGCAAAGTGAGTGTTTTGATATGCTCACTGGAACAAAAGAGGCATGACAATTTTCTGCTTTAAATATTGCACATTGATGGTGTGGCACTTAAAAGGAACTTTTTATGCAAGGTGTAGCAGAAAAAGTTGATCCATCTCTTTGGTGTTTGTATCTGAATGGGTGATTATTTCATTATTTATGAGCTACTTCTGGGAGCTGTGTGATCTCTGCTTACACTCTCAGAGCACATGCTGTCAGACACCACATTTAATTACAGAAAGTGGAAGTAAGACAGGCTATGGAAGAAATTATTATAAGGTAGTGCTGTTTACTTCAAATGTAATGTCTTTTGTCTTTTTTTTCTTTGTTTTAACTTGTGAAGCTTTATTATCATGTCTGGCTTTTCAAAATAAATCTAAGAAATGCATTATTATTACCATTACTTTCACATATATGAAGTTTATAAAAATGATGAGATTAAAATACAAACAGTTGGATGCAAATATATTTTGCTGCTCTTTCTAACGTGAGCCTTCAGTATTTAACCATTTTTCTTGCTGGTAATTATGTAGATAGAAAAAGTAATTGGGAATCCAAGTTCGGAGAACTGATAAGAATGGGTATTACCAGTTGATGTCAATTAGCAAATCTCTAAGAAAGTAAATTAAAGACTAGCACCTCTCTCCATTTTTGCATGTTAGATCTTTTTAATATTCTCTGTCTATAAAATAGAAAGCTTTCTTTTGCATTTTGGTTTATGGGGGGTAGATTGAATGTGAATACTGGCATGGCAAATGCTGTGAGAGCATGCCCTGCAAACCCCAAGATTTGCAGGTTTCCCACAGCTCTTCCTCCCAAACACAACCTGAGAGCAGCTGCAGAAAGCATTTCACAGCGGCACAACTCTGTTAGGTTTTAGGCAGAAAATGTTACCAATGTACTGATAATTCCTTGTGGAATGCAGAACAGTATTTCAGTCATGTACAGTCATATCTCACTCCTCTCCTGGACCTGCCTGGATTCCTAGATGCCTTCTTTCAACTGCTCTGCCATCCTTTATATAGACTCAGGTAGCAAAGCATGGCTTTGGGATATAGGTGCCTTGGTAGATTTACTATGGGAAAAAAATCTTTATATATTGTGTCACTTCCCAGGGAAAGAACAGGTTTTTGGTTTTTCTTTTCTTCTTCGGTACACCTGAAGGAAACATATCAAGTTATTTGGTTGCCAGAATAGTAATGCCAGCTAATACCCTTTAGCAGTGGGCCAGATGCAGCTGAATCATGAGTAATTTATGCAAGGAAATGGGAAAAGGATGGGATAAATAGTTCAAGTGAAATATGGTCCTGGTTCATCCAAAAATTTGCACTTGAAAAAGTTTTTGAACAGTAAACTGGGAGGAAGTAAATGGACAGGCAGTTCTCATGGTTACTTTTTCACAGTTGGTCCTCATTAATGCTTGAGCTGCCACAAACACTGGCCAAATCCAATGCTAAGCATATTTCCCCTTAGTCGTCTGAAGCTGATGTCTCAGAGGAGCAAGGAGAGAGCTTTAGTTTATGAATCTGCTTAGGGGAAGCAAATCCAATTACATCTGGTTTGGTGTCCATCTGTTCAGTTGCAGGCTCAATCTACTCACTTTTGTTCCCTTACTTAGTCATTCTGATATATATGGTATGTTCCCAAAGGAATTTACTTGATCCGTTGGCACTCACTCTCATTCTAACATGGAATAAGCTTGCAGACTCTGTGTCCCTAGTGGTTGTGGCCTTTTTTTAAAACTGCTATGACTGTAGTTTGCATTGTAACTGATTAGATAAAAATATAGTTTTGATTGCTGGTTCTTGTACTAATGTGTTTTCATGGCAATATTCCTGCCCAGCACCTCTGTCAGAGGGTCATTATTACCTCTAAACATCTGGGCATTACCTCTATGTTAGAGAGATTGTACAGGAAGCATCCTGTACGAGAGAAGGAGAGCCCTAAGGAAGTGGGCCATGAGGATGGACCACCATTAGGCAGCCACAGTCCTTATAAAAGGTTCATTTTCTAGGCAAGTAGGAGACCCTTGTGGTTTATCTTTTCAAGTCTAGCCTCTGATACATACCAGACAGTTACTGTTGGTTATTCCACGTGTAAAGGATAATAAGTGCAGGTCTTGATCTCTTCAGGACACCAGTTTACAGAATATTGGGAAGGCAGGGCCATACCTGGCACCTCTGTGAATCTTTGCCCCTGTGTCCCCGGCAGCAGCCCCGGGGCAGAGCAGGGTTAGGGGAGCAGACGGCCCTAGCAGCCTATAATGCCCCCAGCCCTGGTGCTGCGGTCACAGGGCAGCCTCCCGCTTCCAGACCTCCTCACCAGCCGGAGGACAAAGTGCAGGGATGCAGCAAGCTCACGGTAAACACCAAGGAAGTTCAGTGAGGTGAGAGCCATCATATACGGTGAAAAATGGAAATGCTTATAAGGTTTATGTGGTGCATGCAAATCTGCCAGCGCAGTAACGCTAGGAGGGGAAGGCGGCAGCGAGAATGAAGTGTCTGGGAGAGCTGATTTCCTGAGTTTGCTCTTCTCAAAATGCAGTGTGGATAGTGGCTCGAGCCACACAACACAGTAAACTGCTGAGAATGTCCACATTCTGAAACAGCAACAGAGATTAACAGCCAAAGTCTGAGTGATTCTTTAAAAAATACGGCGTTCATATTGCACCGTTAACAGTTCATAGTAATTACTGAATATTGTGTCACTTAACCTTACTTTGCAAAGTGCTTAGCACGTGAACTACCATGTTTTACAAAGTAAAAGGTCTGTAGGTAATCGCTGAGTAAAAACCTCTTAAACGTCACTAAAGTAATTTCAGGCTTCTTCTTATTATTATATTATATATGTTGTATTATATGTATTTCAGAATACCAGAAAAACATGTGTTAAATGGTTTGAAGAGCATGATTTTAGCATGAGTAAGGTTAATAAATCTTCTGAAAGCTTAGCTACTGAGTTTATCTAAACAGTTCTTCACCCTGAAGATGATAAAAAGAGCTATTTTAAGACAACGATTTTTGCGACGTAGAGCCAAAGAACAAATGAGTTTACAGACTAAGTATTGATTGGTTGCAGCACATTAAGGTGAATTAATGGCACATGCTGTTGAAACCATAGTGATTAATACCAAAACAGGATTACATTGCTAATTCTGTGTAAGAAAGAAAGAATGACAGCAGCCATTATTCATTTGGTTATTGGGTAACTGACAAAAATGGCTTAGTACGTTGCAATGTAATGTTAAAAATATGTTCATGGCAAAATTTTCGGATGGGATTTTGTTGCTTACCAATATATTCCTCTCATTTTAAATTTTTTGGCAATTTCATCTTCTTGACATTTGGCTACTGGTAAATTTACTTTGATAGAAGTAAAATCATGACTAGTAAAAGTTTTGCTCTTTATTTAATGAAAGAGTATTTCCCAAAGCAGGACAATATTGGACTAAATGGTTCCACTTAATAGCACAATTTTGATTTTTTCTTATTCCTTAGTAAAGAACAATTTATTTAAGAACTTTCATATTTTGAAAAAATCAATACTTAGAAATCAATAGCAAACCAATGTGCAATCAACTTAACAAACTGATACTACAACCACTGAAGGTCATCTCAAATTACAGTTATAAAAGATAAAATTGTTGCTAATTGCTACCTTTTTGTAATGAAATTTATAGCTTGTCATGAGATAAATATCAATTTCTTATTATGTTTGATACTTAAATTGTCTTCTTCATGTTTCCCCAAAATTATTTTACTGTTTAATTCATTTTTAGGATATTTTTTTCCTAAATTACTTTAGGAGAAATGAAAAACTGTGTAAAAAGTCCATGTTACTATTTTTAAAATGCACATATCATGGAAAAATTTCCACCAAAAATTCTATTTTTTTTTTTTTTTGTGCTTGCATTGTATTGAAACTTCACATTTAAAAACCCATTTCTTACTGAATTTGAATTCTCACAGACTATCATGTGCTGTGTAGGGGTCAAATCATAATTAAGAAATACTGTTAAATATTTGTTGTTCTGATGGTTTTCAGTCTTGAATTTAAAACAAACAACTAAAAAAACAGCAAATCTATCTTACTTTCTAAAGTTATACTCTAATCTTACAGAAGTTTAAACTGATCAAATATAGCATCTAATTCTTTATCTTTAATTAATTTAAGAAACTTTGCATTGGTGATGATATTGTTCACCAATAAACACGGTGCGAAATAAACCACCCAAGTAATTATGTGCAGTCATATATCAAAAGATCCTATGCTTTGGATCTTGTCTGCTTAAGAGCTCTCAACATGCAGTCTGGTTTTCACTGTGAATATTTTAAATATTACATGAAACTATATTAAAAATAAAAAAAGAATGATATTAACTAAGTATGAACACTAAGATAAAATGAGTGACCTTAGAAATTTTTAAAAAAATCACCCTGCTGGCAAGTAGGTTTATCTGCTGAAATTCCTCAGGCCTGTGCCCCTTCAAGCAAGCACGCATTTAAATGCATCAGAGAAATAAAAGTAACATAAATCTATCTCCTTTATTGTTCTCACTCAGCTAAATCAAGTAAAGCAAATATGAAAATGTTGGCATCTTTCAGGCTTGCTTTTATTCTGGGGCTCACAATAGTGTTTGTAAGTTTTTTGAACAAGACTTTGGGGGGTTGCTTGCTGCGTTCCGACAGGCAGGTGATCAGTTTGCTGTTGCTTCTGAAAAAAAGCAAAGGAACACGAAAAGAAGGACAGCATATCAAGAGACATACTTTACTCATTTGTGGGGGAGGGAAAGACACCAGCATCGTATTTGATAGTATTATCTGCTTTACGTCCTTTAAAAAGAGAAATTTCTAATTGCAGATCTTAGGATTTCCTTTTACAAACACCGCTCTCCTAAAAACTTCTGTTACCTGGGCTCTTCATAAAGCATTGGAACACAGGGGTGAAAAGTGGCAGGATTCATCCGTAGCTCTTTTCTGACCTTTGTTGAGCATCTGTTCAGCACCTTCTGTGTTTAGTGGCGGATATACCCTTTCTCTCATGAGGAAAAGAGACTTTTGCCTAAAACTTCTTGACCAAGAAAAGGATTTGAAATACCTACATTTAAGATGGAGATTCCTCAGAGGAAGCTGAACCAGAAGACTGTTGTGTGCTAAGATCAGTATGGAGGTGCATCCTTCCCATTAGTTTCTATAGGAATTCTCTCTGAAGATCTCAATTTTCTCAGTGGAAGTTACTCTGTGCTTGTGTGCTGTATTGTATTACATTAATTTACAGGCACTGAAAGGATTCTCATTTGTAAGTGCCCAAGCAGAAACTTCCGAAATGCTTACACAGTGGCATAAACTCTCCAGCCTTTTCAATCGTGAAAACTATTTTTCATTCTTTCAAGTCCCACAGCTTGAAAAGGAAAGCATTTTTCAAGTTTGCATTTATATTGTTCATCTCTGCAAATGAGAGAAAGGATTGTTTATAACTTACTGATGTATTAATTACAAGGTTAGGAAAAACAAGGCTTAAATAACTAAGATTTTCTGGGCCTAACATGTCTGCAAATATCCAATTTTATTTCAAAAAGCCTTTTTACAGAAATACTGAGCATATGATAAATGTTCAGTTAAAAATGAAGAAAAAAGAAGGCAGTAATACTTAAAGCACTGGCACTTTTATACAATAGGTTAAGGGATGGATCCTTGAATCTGTAAAATTAAAAGTATCCTTGTTATATGTGTATAGGTATATGTATACATACACACGTATATATACATACAATTGCAGATAAATACCCAACACATAGTATTCCATTACACAATTTACCATATGTCTGATAAGAGATTAATAACTCTATTTCCCCTTTTTCTGCGTGTTATAGGATGAAATTGGGCAGTAGGAAAAAATAACTGCAGCATTAACCTCTAACAGTTTTATAAAGCTTTAATAAAACAGGAGGGATAATTACCCTGATGTACTTTGTCCTATCATAGAATGTAATAGTACAGAGTTGCCCATGTGTTAAAGAATTTAGGATCTTCAGAGAAGATGAGTATCCCTATGCAATGAAATTCTACAGTGCTATTTTACTAGATTGTATAAATTGCTTCATAAATCAGATTAGTAAATTATACTTGGTGTTTCTAAATAAGCCTTTATCGCGGCAGGAATTTAAATATCTTTTAAAATACTATGCAAAAATCTTGCTGTGAAGAGAACTACTACCTAAATATATTTCTGAAGAAAAGCATCACTTGTAGCTACAAGCCAAACAAGGTGCTTCATCAATTATTTAATAAATCATTTGCATATATAATTCGTAAAATAACCAGGAGAAAGCATCTATTAAAATATGTAAAACAAGATGTAATCTGATTGAATTATGGATGGTTAAAATGAATTGTTATCTAGCTAGGTAAGCTGAAACTGCCATTAAATAATTTTTATATACAATTGTGGAACATTACTGATTATCCAAAGTGAATGTTCATATTGTAGGCTAAATTGACATTGAATTCTGTTATTTTCAAAGTCAAAGACTTAAGAATAAGCAACCTGCTTTTAGCAATTACAATTTTGTATAAATTAGCTATTCATCCGAAATTTAAATATAAACCTTAATAATTTTCTATAGCTTCCTTGGCTTAACTCCCGTGCACAGCTCTGTTAAAAATATAGATGTGGGCAGTAAATAGGTTGGCAAAATGAAGTCTCTGTAGATTCCAATAATGTATGTAAATTATGAAGGCATTCAGAACTTGTGGGTGGATGAATTCAGACTTCTGGAACATAAAAAACATTAAAACAATTTTAATTAAAGAAAGAAGTATGACACTGGTCTATTCAGTGAAGGTGTGCTGCAGAATATAGATACCCTTACTGTCAAGTCCTTTGAAAGAGTCAGAGACTTCCCACCTCCTGCAAGGAGATTTCCACTTTCCACAGAGGCTAATATTGCAGTTTTAAAAGTTTAACACTAGCCGCATAGTTCATGCACGTTGAGTATGTATTCAGATCCTGCTTTTCTAAATCCAGGTTGTGGGAGAATATCTTCAGAGTTTGATAAAAGGTCTTAGACCATTTTCCCTCGTCAGAATTTGTTCTTTCCATTGTGAAACACTTTGGAAAATAATTTCAACTGTGTTGGCGTAGCATCTCCCTGTCAGTTGTTAGCCTGTCACTGGAATGTATCTATTCCTGCAGTTCTTCTGAGCAGAACTGCAAAGTGCCAGTGTCAGATATGTTTGGAACAGGGGAGTTTTGTTAGGTGACAGCTAATTTATCAGCTTCAGACCAGTTTGAGTCCACTACTCCTTCTTCACTTGGGAAAAGAGAAGTAAAAATTTACACAATACTTGAACAATATAGCTTCAAATATTTTTGGAATGGGACCAAAAAACCCAAGAAGGATCTAAAATGGAAATAAATACACTGGGTTACATTTGTAATGAAAGGACTGGTTGCTGATATAGGGGGAGGGGATTATTCAGCATGATGTGTCCTTCCACTGATTCACTGAAATTGATAGAACAGGTNTGGTTACTCAACTACATAATTTTAAAAATATAAACAGAAAGAACATTCCAGAAAAAACCTAAAATACCTGGCTAAGTTTTCTGTCATATATCAGCATACTTGAAAAAGGAGGGACTGTAAATGTAGTGCTCTGGCTTGTATGTATGCTTCTATAATACAAGCCATCTGAACTCAGGTAAGAGTGACAAGATCACTTTGCCATGTAACAAAGTAATGTAAGTTTTAATATGCATGGTGATAATCAAAAATGTTTAATTCTGAAAAGTTTTAATCTAACAGGAAATAATTATATCTCAAAGCCCATATTGTTCTGCTAATCCAACCATTTATTTGATTTCTGCCACCTCACTGTCACAACATTTTCTGCTTCAGACTCCTAACATGAAAGAAGTTCTCCTGCATAAGCAAAAGACATGTGTGAAAAAAGTATGCATATCTTCCATAGTTTAATGCTTTTGAACTGAACTCTGATGCTCAATGTCTCTGCTAGAGGAGCTATAAAGTCAGTGAATTATCAAATTAACATGAGCAAAACAGTATGGTTTCTCTACGCCGACATTTCATGTGATGTATATTATTTTATTCAAGATGCTACTTTTTATTGCTATATCAGCTTTTCCTTCATGTTTTTGAAGTCACAGGGGAAACCTGTTTTGTACTAAGAAGTCATGGTTCTTTCACGATTCTACCAGGCCTTGTTTTCAGAAGTCTGAAAAAGCATCTGCAGTACAGAATACCAGAGCCTAAAATAAACTCCTTTGCCATAAACAACAAGCACTTATGTTAAGATTAAAAATATAGCATGAAGCAACACCACCTGCTTGGTTATTACTCTATTGTATCTATGGAATAGATTAAAAATTGAATCCATATTTTAGCACAGGAAAGCTCAAAAGCACATAAACACTTAAAATATAATTTTTGTATTCTTTCCTTTCTTGTTTTTCAGTTAAATTAAGCATAGTCATTTCTGTTTTAGTCGTGAAGCAGAAGTGTTAATGTGTAAGATAGGCTTTCTCGGCTTTCTCATGACAGAGGATGAGACTTTTTGGAGAGGCAGAGCTTGTACCCTGCATCACTTTTATAAAAACAGAAAATGCCCTGAATTTCAGTCAGGTTTGATATAAAATCTTTTTTTTTCTGTTTTTCAGTGTTTCAGTTCTTATTTTCCAATTGTTCCTTGTCTTACTGTACGTATTGCATCTTAATTTTGTTCAGAGAAGCCCATATGGTGCTGTGTTTCAGATTTGTGACGAAAACAATGGTGATACCACATCAGAGTTGTGACTGTCAAGTGAGTAGTGCTTACACAGTGTCCAGGCTTTTTCATTTTCTCATCCTGCCCCCCACAGCGAGTAGGCTGTGGGTGGGCAAGAGTTTGGGAGGGGACACGGCTGGGATACGTGACCCAAATTGACCAAAGGGGTATTCCATGCCATGTAATGTCAGGTTTGGCAATGAAAACTATGGGTAGTCTTTCCAAGATAGCCATTGCTAGGAGGCTGGCTGGGCATTGGTCTGCTTGGGGGGAGGTAGCTAGTGATGGGGGGTACTTGGAAGGTAGCGAGTGATGCCTTTGCATCACTTGGGTGGGGTTTTTTTCCTCCTTTTTTTTTCACCTTTCACTGTCTTTTTCTCAACCCACAAGTTTTTTACTCATTTTTGCTCTTCCAATATTTTCCCCTATCCTGCTAGGGAGGGGGTGAAGTGAGTGAGGGGCTGGTGGGTGCTTAGTTGCTGGCAGATGCCAACCCACCACAAGGTAAAAATATTTCACTAAACATAACCTAATTCCTTTACCAAATCAGTCTCTTCCAAATCTCTTTGCTTCTGCCATGCTTTAGCCCCGTTGTCATATTTTCCCCCTTTTATGTCTTTACACAATTATTTCTCAGTCCCAGACTCTGCCCAGGGAGCTTCAATCTCCCTCCATATCCTTATTCCTTCAGTCCTCCCACCTGCTAGTCTCTCTTCTTCCCTCATTTCTCTCCCCAGCTCTCATTTATGATTATTGACCTCTCTGCATGCTGTTAGCCATTCTTCTCCCTAGATGTCTCAGTGTCTTTCTTTTCCATACAAATTTTCTTGCTCTCGTCAAACTCTACTGGTACTTTCAAACTTTCTGATGGTTGTCTTTAAATAGAGCTCTTGTTCCCTCTGTATTTGAATCAGGCAACTGGCTTCTCCTCTCAGGAAGGCCTAGTAGAAGAAGAGTAGTTGGTTGTACAGGAACGACCAGCTCTCAGTTCAGAACCCATAACTGGATGTTCATTGGTCTCTGGAAGTGGAGAGTACTACAGGGATAACACACTTGAAGTTTTTTTAGGTTTTGTTAAATTTGACAGTGATTGGAGATGTACTTGCTAAAACCTGTTTCTGTCAATCACCTTGAACTATTGTTTCCCAAAGACCTCCCGTTCAGCCATTTTTAGTAGATGTTGGAACAGCAAAATGCACATCCTTCACACAAAGGTCACTTTTGCAACAAACATAAGTTTTGAAATATGGCAGTGATAATATATTCCATGGAAAAGGTCATCTTCATTTTTTTTAGTGTGGAGAACTGGATTTTTCCTTGTGGCACTTTTAAAAGTGAATGAGATGAATAAACAATAATAATTTCAATTTAATAATATTTAAACAAGAATAAATAAATCCAAGGCAGACATCCAAAAAAGAAAATTTAAGCCCCAGCAGCCTCTGTTTGATAAAGGTATGTACAAGTGAAAGAATTTTAGTGAAGACATTGCTGAGCAACTTTAAAATGATTGAAAACATCAGCCCTGCCTATGATAATTATCTGTTCTTTGTCCCTGTTTTGCCATCCACTGAAGTCCCTTCCCTAAAATGTAAAATTAGACATTACTACTTCAGGCTTTAGAGAAGTATCACACAACCTCACTGATGAACTGCTGAAATATTTAGGATAAGTGTCACAGACATTTATCAGTTAAAGGCACGGGAACTCAAAATTCATTTTTTTAGGGAAACTGATAAAGCATATATAGAGAACATAAGGAATAAAGCAAAGACTGCATATTTTCTTGGATCGTTTTCATTGGAATATAACAAAAGTAGAGTAAAGAAGTGTGAACTAACAGTATATCAAGACAGGATAGTTTAATGCAGTCAGAAGTCTAGGAAGTTCCCAGGATTTCCAAAGAATTCCAGTGGTGGTTCCTACAGTCCCTGTGGCTATCCACTTTGGCTGGTTCCTTCCAGTTATTATTGTAAACTATACAGCAACCAAGCAAAGGGCACCACTTGGGTCCTAATGTCCTCAAAAGAGGAAGAGCTTGCCTCAAACTCTTCTGGAGAGTTAAAGGGCTATGTCCTCAATTTTACACATTCTGTGGTTTTATCCCTACTTGAGGAATTTACATATGATCTCTGCTGTAGGTGGCACAGGTGTGACTTGTGAGTTATCTACATTCTCGCTAAGCTATTGACTTTGTCAGTTAGGCTATCCACAATTAGCAACAAGATGAACACAGAATAGAAATTAAATTGAAAAAAAAAAGGAAAAATATAATCAATATCTGTATTTCACAGTTTAACAGACAAACTAGTGTTTACATCACTTCCCCATTTACATGTTAATGTAAAAGCTTTCATATGGATATAACATTCACAGATACTGGTGCAAACATTTCTACAACATCTTAGAAATCTTCACTCTCCCTAGTAAAGAGTCATTTAGGTTGTTTGACTCAGCGTCATTGTAAAAGAGCATGGTAGACTTTGTTTTAGCTTCTTTGCTGCTTGTTCCTACAGCTTTTTTTCATTAGTGCAAACTCTTTGGTAGGCTTTTTGGTAGATAAGTTGTTTTAGCAAACACACATTTTGTTGGCAAAAGTTGCCTACAGCCCTGTAATTCTGTTTAGTGGAGTTTTCCTCCCTTCAAGTTTTTTCTGCCTCCTGCTGACTCAATATGGGATAAGCACTGATATGCTTTCTGAACAGTACATTTAGCTGGAAATAACAAAGGGTATAGATAAGGCAGAAAGTCTCTCTTCGTAAAGAAATTAATGTGGTAAAAATGTAAAAACAGGAAAATTGATGATAAATCAGACTAAAGCCGATGACCTTTTGGATAAACCTTAGAGAAAAAGAGATATTAAAGGGACGTGACACAGTTTGTTCTAACAGCGAGCTTATTAACACTTCAGGCTTAAAATGCTGTTCTCTACCAACTAATAAAAAGAGTCCATCTGCTACACAACAGGTAACAAAAGCTCATAAGAAAAAATGTTTGGCAAAAGGAGAAGAGACAAATCTGTCCAGTTAGCTGGAATTGGATTATGGTATTGGAATTCTTCAGAACTATAGCAGCTATTTTGCATTCCATATTAAATATTATATACATTGCATACAAGTACACCAGTCCTATTGGTCTACTTGCATCCCTATTGCTTAGAGCATTTCTGTAACGTCTAATCTGATCCAACAGTAAAGATTTTAATCCTCTTTCTCATGACACATTTTAAATGCAAAATAATAACAACGTGATAATTATATTGGAGAAATATAGTGGCTTCATCTCACAAAAAGTAGCAACAGCATCTCAATGAGTTACATATTGTTATTCTTAATGCCATATACTTTTAGAAAAATTTCATACTCCTTTCTCACCAAAATATATTTACGTTACATTAAAATAATGGTTTTGGTAAAAATTAAAACCTAGTCCTGATTATTCATATCGTTAGTAATGTGTTCTCCATGTCTGTTAGTAGTCCTGGCTAATGGTATAGGTAGACTGTCTTTAAGGGGACAATAGAGTTACAACTTACATTTGCTTTTTCTTTTTCCTATTTCATTTCTTGTATAGACAGAATGAAAGGTTTGTTAAGGTAGTTGTTTATTATTATGCAATTTAAACTGTATGTTAAGCAGTTACGCATTATCTTGCTCTCCCTCAACAGTCACATAAAACTTTTATTTTTCTCTTGTCTGTACAATAGATAAAGAATATAGATTAATTGATAAAAGCTCATCTGGAATTCATGGATGCCCCATGAGCCCCAGCTGCCTGCTACTCCCCCTTGTAAACCATGCTGCTGCAGGTAATGTGTTCCCCTGGATTAGTGGAGTAGCAGGATTAGCCTTAATGCTAGTAGAATGTCATCAAGTCTATATAAACAGTAATACACAGAGAACTCAAAGATAAGTTTAGTAATTAATAACTAAAGCTGTATACAAATGGCAATATGCATAGGTTTAGCATGTGGACTAATATGAATGCCTCTTGGACACAGAAAAAAAAAACAAAACATCTTTTACAGGACAGTTAGAAAACAATTCCTTTTCTGGATCTAAGGGTCAATCCACATAACATCAAAGAGTTAAAGCACAGGAAAAGGGGCTTAGGATGGACAGTGTTGAGTAGCCCTATCTGTAACATTGCAGTCAGCTCCACTTTGATTATTTTTCAAATAAGTATAAATAAAACACATATTTTATTTAGAGATACATTTTAGAAACTAACTATTAAAAGGTTTTAACTTGTGATCTTTAAAAAGGGGGAAAAAAAAGCAATGTCAGATTCCATTTCACAGTGTTTTAACTGGGGAAAAAAAATGTCATAAAGACTTCACTATAAAGACTTGAATGGTTATATAGCTATTTAGAATTCCCCATAGACAAAGGGCTGCACACCATTACCTGTAACTGCTTAGCTGAGGAAAAGTAACAACTTTGCATCCAAAAGAAACAGGGCCTTTGAGACCTCATGAAACAAAATACATGCAATACCAGCACAAAATATGTGCCCCTTGCTTCTCACAGTTTATACCCTTGGTGTCACAAAGCAGAGAAGAGCAGGCTCGGTCCTTCAGTACAGTGGCAGTTGTAGCAAAGATTCACAGCATGTTTGCAACAAAGAAAGAAAACAGGTAGAAACGATAATTTAAAGAAAATAGAATAACAGTAATAACTCTTTTCTTAAATGTATATGTCCGCATTCTTCACAAGGTAGAACACTTCTGCTGATAAAGATGACAAAAGAGAAGAAAAATATTAATTGAGAGGTTAAGACTAAAAACCAATATTGTGGTTCTTGTACTTTTTTTTTTTGACAGTTCCTTAGCAAAGTCTCTGTTGGTCCTTGTCTTGGAACAGAAAATGGTTGGCAAAATTTATCATATTATATGTATAATACCAATTTCTACACCAAAGATCTATTCAACAGGGGAAACCAAAGGGAGCGCTATTTTATGACAGATGCATAATGGATCCTTGTTTTAAATATATAAGAAATAAAAAATGTTATCAAGAAGAGAGGTAAAAATGCCTGATATTAGATTCCTTCCACAGGATTTAAAAGAGCAAAAATGACTTCAAATCTCCCCTATTAATGATGTTTAAGTTAAAAAGATTAGTTTGCATAATGATAACCTTGCAGCTCATCAGGCTTGCTAAGGCCTCTGTGATACTACCTTTGGGTTTTAAAGCCCACATGATGATAGCGATGAGTACCACAGCTTGACTTTATTACTTTTCATCAAACTGATTTTATTTTTCCTGTATAAACTGCTCCAGTTGCCATAAAGATACTTATTTAGCAACGTTTTGGAGCCAGAGAAAAGGCTTTTGTGCCCTTCCTCCTGGGCCAATGCCCTAACCAGCAAGCTAGAGCCATTCAGCTCTAACTTTCTGACCTAGTGGTAAGGAATTGAAAAGGTTTTGGAAGAAACTTGTTTCAGAATTGTTACTAAGCCTACTAGCTACAGCAGTCACATAATGAAGCTAGTTACAGGTATCTGATCAAGTCAGAGGAAGAAACTGAGTAATTTATTTTGTTTCCCTGGATAAGTAGTCTCCCCATGCAACAGATGAGGAATACTATCTTCTGCTACATATTATGAATGACAAACGAGCCTGTTCAACTGCTTCTGGGTTTACTTTATCTATATCAAAAGTTCACCTTAACAATTTAATGGTTCGGTTCATAGAAAATTGAGAAAACAACAGTTCAATGTTAAGGTGGTATCACAGAATATAGTAGTTCAGCTTTGAATTAAAACATGAATAATTTCTGTAGTATTAACTTCCACAATGCTTGTCACCTTTTATTGCAGCGATCTCTTTCCCACAAGTCAGAACTGTGGGTCTGCAAATGCAGAAGAACTCCTGATTATTTATAGATGCTGGAGTAAGGGTCATTCTTGCTTGAATATTATTCCCGAAATCTTAATGATTGGTCAAGATTCAGCCTTAGACAACATTTTCTAAATGTTATAAGCAAATAGTAAGGTGGGTTGCACCATCACTGAATTATTTATAAACAGACTTCTCAGAGCCTCAGGAAGCAATCAGCATTTTGAAAAATTGGGAGATGCCACATGTTTGAATTGCACGGAAGCAATGCCTGAATTTTACTCCAGAACTGGACTTCTAAAATCTGCTTCAGGTATACGTGTCTATAGACTCTTTATGTTTGCCCCATAAGTTAGCTGGAATGTTAGTTTTGATTCAGAAGTGTGAAGTTAGATTGTGAATGCAGCACTGTGCTGACAGAGCTATAAAGCTTTTGTGTCAAAACTCATCTCCAGTTGACTTGGGGCACTGGCATCATGGTACGTATCTCAGCAAAAGACTTTGCAGACATGCTTTATCCAGTAATAAGGCAAATTATAAGCACTTTATAATAAACTCTAGCCAGCAAAATTCAGGGGAAAAACTTTTTTTTTTCTTTGAAAGAAACCTATACAAAGTTATTAAGGTTAGTTTGACTTGCAAACATCTCTGGTATAATCCCAATCCAGCTATTCATGAGACATAGCATTTATTTCTGTACTTGTAATTAATCCATTTTCATATTTTTAAAGCAATTGCGTATTTTAGCATGTACATACATCAAACCAAACACTAAATTTAAACCTAGAAGAATGAAAGTTAGTTCAAATTTTCCTCACAGTACCTGACAAAATTTCTTTTGTCAGGATTCTTCTTCATCCTGTTAAAAAGCTCATGCAGGAGCATGACAATATAAATACATACGTTTACAATGGTTATGCCATGCATTTTCAGCATCCTCTTGGGATAACCCTGTTATCTTTTTCTGTGTGCTAAAGTCCAGTGAGAAATATTGGTGGGAAACACAAGCTAACTCTTTGTGCTGATCAAAGACGACTCATATTATAAACCCCCTGTAACCAGCTCTGGTGTGCCCTCGAGGTCATAACACTGCCTGTCAGGGTGAAGATTAAGCTCTGTAACAAACAACTACATACAGCATAAACCTCTTTCAAGGCCCGAGAAATAGAAACTGGTTTTAAATCTTGCATATGTGATAAGAGTATGTTTCTTGACAAAGATAACTGAAACTTAACATTTTTTTTCTACACTCTCTGAACAAGCATAAAATGAATTGGATCGAGAGGTTAATTATGAGTTGCTTTGTATTTCTTCCTGGCTGTAACCCTGTAAAGGCACTCTGTTAGAGTTGCAAGAATGTGACACATTTAATTTCATCACACAGATTACTTCAAACAAACTGTTTTGAAGAAGAGGTATGTTTTTCTGTTGAATTTCAAAATGATTTACTTTTTTGGTGGCTTATAAATATTTTTCCCTTGGTCTCATCTCACGCAAAGCCCCACAGGAAAGTGGTTAAAAATACCATTATTAACATCTAGGGGTTTTTGCTGTAGGATTTAATTTCTTTCTTGGGACAATATTTGCTGGGTTTTGTTTGTTTTTCTGTTTTCCTTTATCTGTTCTTGTTATCAGTCTCAGGCAAGATTATATTTTGCATTTCCCTCCCCTGTTCTGTGCATGTAGGACTCTGGGAATGGTGTTCATGCTTCATTTTTGTGTCTCTTGAGTGGATGTGGAATAATTCCTCAATATACCATCTCAGAGATCTCTTTTCCACAGTAGTCTCTCATATTCTCTTTCTTTTCCAGAATAATCTAAGATGGGCAGGGGAAAGCTTTGGTTGTAAGATGAAGCATATGAGCTCCACTATCTTGAATGGTAGTTATTCATCTTATTATAGCTATTCAAAATACTCATTCAGGAAGTCATAGAATCATAGAATCATAGAATTAGTGAGGTTGGAAGGGACCTTTAAGATCATCAAGTCCAACCATTAACCTACCCTGATAAGAGAAAAAAAAAAAAAAAAGTCCTCTTAACTGTTCAAGTTTCATGGGCTTGACTTCCTATATTTTGGATGCCTGTCCTCCACTTAGCTTTCAGATATTTTTGTACTTAGAATTTATCCAGTAGATTGGTTCTTAGATTCTTAAACCATCTCTTTCAAGATATACTCAAAAGTCATTGCCTTTAATTTTCTTATTTTTACTTGGTTCTGGTTTTGACCTGTGAGGGTAATCTACTGTCTTTGAAGCAGCTGTCCTAGTTTTGTGATGATAAAAATAAGTAATCCTAGGTGAATACCTTGTTCTTCTTCAAACCATTCATTTAAATGACAAAATACAGCTTTTTAGTGTTTTTAAGTCTTTCTGTATGGCTTGAAATTCTTATGTTTCTTGATGTGTCAGTTTTCATTTTTTGTTTTTCTTTTTGTCACTTTCGTCTGGTGTGACCTTGCTATGGATTATTAGTATGCCTTATATTCGGCAGTGTTTATATTTGGTTCAAGAAAGTGTCCTTCAAACCCTAGGATACTTAGAAAGGTGGTCGTCACTCTGAGATTGAGTAGGCGACCTGGTCTACTTGTGCCAGAACTAACTGGCTATGGTTAAATAATATGAGATACTATCTTGTTTCATGCTGACTGGCCTCAGGAAAGTAGGTGGAAAGATGGAATTAAAAATATGGCTTGTTGTTTTTATAAGTTTTACATTTCTGCTGTTATGTCTTTTTCACCTTTCAGTATTTCCTTTTTGCCTATGCCAAAATGGTGAGGGCTTGCTGCTCTGCAAGGGAAGCGAGACAAGAGCAAGGCGCAATAATAAGGCAGGGGCAAGTGATGACTGCATCAAAAAGGAGTCAGGATGCGGGACGACAAGTCCATATCAGGATCAGGGCCAGGGCCAGTGGTCAGGATCAGAGGAAGTCCAGATATTACCCAGTAAGGCCACAGTGCAGCAGCAGATTTGAGGCTAAGCCAAGGAAGCCAAGCCAGGGTCAGCACTCGGGAGGTCCAAGAGAGAGCACAAGCACAGCTGCTACACAGCTGCAATGCAGCGTGGCAGGGGCCGGTGGTGCAGCCACAGCTTAGCAGCACTTCCCAAGGAAGAAGGGGCAGGCCCTCACGTCTACCTTTTTTCACAACTGCTCATCCCAGCAGAAGACCTGGCCTTGGACTCAGCCAGCTCAACTCTAACTTAGCCAGCCAAACTCCTAGAAGGACGATGTGCTGACAGTTATCTAGGGCTCATGGACCGTTGCCTCAACTGCCTTAGCTTCATGACATTTTGTGAATGGCCAGACATTATCCTTGTCTTAGCATAAATGAACCTGTACTAGCCCCCAGCTATATTTCAGCTGTTCATTTATTATTTCTGCCTTTTCCACTTCTGCTTTCTTGTATGCACAAAGAGGTTTGTGTAGAGTTGCTTTTTTTGTTTTTCAGTTTGTTTCTTTTCTTTCAAGAATCTTCTCACACCCCTTGGGAAACCATTGCTTAATAAACACTGAGAAATTCAAAGTGTTAAGGAAAAATCCTCTTCGGTATATATTAGAAAAGTAGAACAAAAACAGTGTGCATGGTTTACAACAGAATTTTATGACTTCCAAAGAATGATAGTTGTACATGCCAAATTGAGTATTCTAATATTCCTTATGCCTTCTGTTTCCTTAATGAATGAAGAGAAACTGAACACAGTTATCAAAGTCATGAAGAAACAATTTATAATGCCCTATCTTAATTTACTAAAAGCTTATATAGCTGCAAAGTATTATTTGTCCAACAATGGTAAAGAAATTGACTTTTTATTCTCTTTTTTCTCCAGTAGGTTAGTTTTGAGGTTTCTCTAGGTGTTTGTCAAAATTAAAATTATGTTCTTTAACAAGAATGTTAATTTCTTTCGTTTTAAAGCTTCAAAATAGCAAATAAAAGAGACAGTGAGTTTTAATGGGATTTGTTTCTCCTCTGGGTAATGTAACTTATTGTATTCCTGTCAAATTTTAGGCCTAAGAGATACATTTACAAGTCACAAAAATGGACAAATGGGTATACTGTAGTAAAGGACACTTGTCATAACTGATAGAAACATTTTAAACATACATAGCTCTGAAGAGAAGGTTCTCTTTTGTTGTGCTCTCTCTACCTATACACATATCATATAACATGCAATTATCAATTATATTTGTTATTTATAATGATATATAAATATATTTAGTATATATATTGTATATTTTATACAATATGTATGTTATAAAATTAGAAAATATTTTTATTTCTTCAAATCAGTCTATATTGAAAAATATGGTGTAAAGCTATTTTACTGAAAGGCAAGTTGTGGGAAGTTCTCTGTACTTTGATACTTTATCTCTTAACAGTGTTCATTCATTGAAACTGGTGAGTTTATTTTAACTGAAAAATGTCTTCCTTCATTCTGGAACCATGAAAAGTTTTGATCTATCTAAAGTGTGAGTGGTGTCGAAAGAGGAGTACTCCTTGGCTGAAATCACTTCACCTCCTTCTATCATGAATAGACTGTATGTGTAGGGATTTCTGACAGCCAGTGAATGAATAGGATACATAATCTACCATTACCTGATGATACGAAGAGATCTCTGGTGTTTTTCATCCTCCTGCATTTTATTTCTATTTTTTTGATCCTGCACCTGGTGTTAGTCAATAACATTTCTCCTTTGTGTTTGAGTACCACATTTTATTACAGAAAAATGTGTAAGAGTGCTATAATTTCAAAATGACATCGAATCATAGTGCTCGGTGGGAGGTTTAGTGCATTTCTATGGAGCAGAACTGTTTCTGTTGTATATTTGCAATTAATGAAGAGAAACCAAAATAAAATGAGACCAGTGTGGGTAATAAAATCTCTCCTACCTGCGTACTAACTCACTAACATTGCTGTTCTGAAAGACATGTTCTGGAGGTGCTGAATTAAAAAGGAGACAATTCTGAAACTGCGGATCATTGTATAATATTGAGTGAAGGTCACAATGTTCTCCTTTTTCATGGTCAGCGATACTTCCAAATAAAGATAATGATGTGAGCCTGTGAGAAACAGGAGCAATACTTTTAAATCCAAAGCAGTAAGGTCAAAACAGCAGAGAAAAGGTATTCTCAAATTATGAGCTATTAGAATAATTTGCTGACCCAGGTTTAAGCCTTCTTGAAAAGTGCATCCCAAAACAGATGCTCTTTCATCTTTGAATGAAGGACTGAGATAGCATATTCTCCCACTTAGTGTCAGTTTTGGTTACTGGCTTGAAGCTGGGAGTCAGAGGCATGGTTTTACCACTTTCTCTTTTCTTAATAAGTAGATGCTGCCAGTATGTAAAGTATTTGGGTACTATGTTCCTTAATGAGATGATAGCTAACACAGGACAGAATGTCTTTGCTTCCTCCTTTCCTTTTGCCTAGGTTGTTGACATAGAATAAGACAATAAGCTCAGTTATTTTTCTGCTCAATTTCTCAAAAAACATGGAACAAATAATCTTAACACCATTCTGCTAAATAGTGCTAATTTCTGCTCTGAAGTAGCAGTCAGTTTAGATTTCTTAACATTGGATCTACGGCAAATAATATTTTGCTTTTAAGGTTGATTGTTCCAGTTATATAAATTGTATTAACATAATTAAAGCAATATCCTAGAAATTAGACCTAATTTAAGTAAAATTCAAGCAAAATTCAAATTGCCCCTTTATAAGTACATTGCCCGTTGCCAGGAATTAAAACATACATTCATAGAGGCTTTATTTCAGCTTACTTTATTTGTAGTATAGAATGAAGAATAGATATGTTTTAAATGCTGTAAAGATAAATGTGTCAAAAAGTCATGCATGGTTAGCTGGTTTAGAGTAAAACTGGATATATTCAATGTATTATTAACATCATTGAAATTTTAATTCAATAAGTGGTTAGTCAAGTCTGTATATAACTAAGGGTCTATTATAAATCCAGAACAACAAATAAAGCAAGAGAAAAATATCAGAAAGAAGAAAAGAAAACATAGATTAAAATATCAATTAAAAGATAGCTAATCCATCAGCACACTCTCCTTACATCCCACTTGCCATTTATTTCCTGGTTAGCTAGATGAAAAACCCATGCTAAATCCTTTTTTCCTGAGAGATGTAAAAGGTCATCAGATCATAGTATACTACAAACAGCAATGATTGGAGTTTTGATACATATAACTCCACTCCATATATTTACAAATTTTAGAAACTTTGGATCATCTCCAAAAAAGATCCATATCCATAGAGAAAGCTCAGAAATATCTAAAAGCTGAAATCCAAACTCACCCAATTAACTATGAAACTGGAGGCAAACTAATCACTGTCCTGGGTAATAAGCTTGAGTGGAATATCCTTGCTTGAATTAGTCTGGACCCAAGACCATGCTCATATAGTCATGCTGGTTTCAGGATTTGAATTATTTTCCGTGCCATGCACAGTGCTATGTAAGGTCCCTTTGGAACTGCTTTGGATAACTACACAATACAGCATTACAAGGTGTAGATATACTGTAAGCAACCAGACAAAGAAAAATGTCTAACCTTTGAAAGCATCCTTAATGACTTTCCAAATTAGGTATTGCACAGTAGTTTTTCTATTACTCTGTCCATTGAGGTTTTCATCATGTACCCCTACATGCCAGTAACCCTAAATGTATTCTTTTACCTTTTGTCATACAGGATGAGAACTAAAATCTTGAGTGTAGAGAATAGGAGATGCACATCTTATTAATAGTAATTGCTCAGAAAAAAAAAAAAGGAAAAGAGAAAAGTTAAATAAAAAGGATTATTACATTTATATTCAGTCTTCTATGAGTTACCAAAATTATTTACAATTCATAGTATTTATCACATTGCTGACTTTGTACAAACTCCATAAGAACAAAGTTGTGATTCTTGCTTACTCTGGGCTTGTCTTGAGCTGTGTTGTGGTTTGGGCTGGACTGGCCACTGAAACGAATGACAGATGCTCTCTTTTACTTCTCTCCCCTTCAGAGGAGGGAGAACATCTCCCTTCAGGGAGAGAAAGATGAGAGAGGAAAGAGACTTATGAGTTTAAAAGAAACTAAATTACTTCAATGAAAACATTGATAAAATAATAAGAATAAAATAATGAAATATATACAATATATACAATAATGTACCGAGCTTCCAGGATGACAGTCACGTCACCGACCGGCACTGGGAAAGTCCCAGATTGGACTCAGCGACAGTGGGGAACTGGATTCCAGATCTGCATTCAGGAATGCACGGATCAGGATCAAAGGCAGACAAACAGAGTCCTCCTCAGATGCTGGCCATTGAAGAAAGAGGGCTGACCCTTTGATCCCTCAGCTTTTATACTGATCATGAGGCAGATGGGATGGAATACCCTGTTGGTCAGTTTTAGGTCACCTGTCCTGTCTGCTTCTCCCCGCAGGTGCGACCCCTCTACGTTTTTCTGCTTCTGACCCTCCAACAGGGAATATGACAAAGTTAGCTGCCCTTGGGGTGTTCTAGAAATAAGTATTAACAAGAGCCTCTCTGATTACCCTTCCCTGGTATAAATGATAAACAATCGGGTCTTATCACTCTGGAAGTGGACAGTGTCTGAAAAATATGCTGTTAATTTCAGAGAGTTGAGTTAGTGAGAAGAGGCTTAGCTGAAAAGTAAAATTGCTGAAAAGTAAAATTACTGAAAAGGAAATTGGTCTTGTTTTACCTCAAACCGAGACAACCTGCCTGGAGCTTGGTTTTAGCTTTTTTATCTGCAACAGCCTTGGTCTACTGACTGGGTAACTATTGCCTAAATTGTTTTGCTTTCATTTTGCTTTGTAGGACTGTGGGATGTATGATTGTTATACTATATTTATATTCTGTAACTAACTGGTAACAATAATAGGCAGTGGAAGAATAAGTCTAACATGTAACACAAGGGAGAAAGGGTAGACACTGGGAACCGTGTATAACAATTTTAACTGCATTATTATGGAGATTTTTCCCATAATAGTATTCTAGTTTGGTTTGGTTTGTTGGTTTTTTGTTGGTTTTGTTCTTTATTTTTTAATCGGTGCTAAATTTAGATTGTTAATATTTCATATAGAATAACAATAAATTGTTGATTTTGCATATAAAGTGTATTTCTTGGGCCCATATAAACTGCAGAAATTGCAGTGCAATCAAGGCCTGAATTTAATGCAACAGGACATCTAAATTCTTGGACATGTCCATTCACACTTATGTCTGCGGACCACTTTGATTAGTTCTTAATTTTCAGTTCAGTGTATCCATGATTTGGTGGGGATGCCTCAGTGCCCCTAGGCCTCAACACTCCTAGGCTGAAACCATGTCACTACCATTAAGTATAATCCAGTTAAAGCCATGGGTGATGTTGAATCATGTGTACATTTAGTGCTAAAAATCTCTTTCACATCTTATTAATTGTATACAATCATAATTTAAACACTCTGAAAAAGCAGCAGTTGGGCCTGCCAGTATGAACTCATACATATTTGACCAAAGAACTTAAATGTTTCTCCTTTTTTATTAGACAGATTAAAAATACCACGTAGAAGTGGTTTGATACCCCATTTAGTACCCACATACAAAAGTGCTTAAATACTTTTAGAATTGTGAAATTTCAAACTCAAAAGCTATGCAATGCCAAGGTAAATATTACATACAAAGCCTTAATGTCTTTCATAGGTATGAGTTATTGATCAGATTAGTTATTTTTCTCACATAGATCATCAACAAGAAAACAGAAATAGACTGCTCTTTTCTGTGAATCCATTGTTTGAGAGAAACAGACACTTTTTGACTTTCCAACTGATTTATTTGGTAGACAGGAAATACTGTTTATTGGCTTCCTAAATTTTGAAGTGTAGCTACTGTGTACTAAGCTCCTGGCTTTGTAAACTGGACGTATGTATTCTAGCTATACATTTTTTTGGCAGTTATTGTAGGAGTCAGGATGGCAGAGTAAAAATGAATTAAAACTGCGCATATTAAAAATGTTAGGTGGTTGTTTGTTTGGGTTTTTAAACAATTCTTCTTCTGTGCAGTTTTGTGAAATTCATTAATAATACCTTGCCATTTTAGATTAGAAGCTTGGAACCTTAATTATTAATACGGATAACATCTTGTTCAGATATGCTAAAAGCCTTGACTGAATCAGATGCATCTTCTTGCTTCTAGCTTACCATGCCACTCCTTGGGGCAAGACAAGCAAGTGTTTTATTCTTTTCCCTTTTCTCTTTGCCATACATCACACGTAAAAGCCAAAGAAGTAAAAGGAAAAGACTGCCAAATGCATGTCTCTATATACAATGTCTGGAGGAGCAGCAGCAGAAAATTTAGATTTATGGAACATAAAAGTGAATTATAAGGTAATGCAAACTGAATATCCTTGAATATTAAGGCATGCAAACAAATAACAAACAGACTATTAGTCATTAATACTTTGTGACTCTGCTTAATTTAGTTTTCAGACAAGAAATAGAGATTTTTTTTTTTCTTTTTGATCAACTAAGAAAGGAAAGGCACAGAAACACTTATATCAGAGATTTCCTAAGGTCTATTTTCAGTATTTTGTCTCTTTTACTACTTTACCAAAACTGTGATTTATTTTTCTTACTACAGGGATATATATTTTTTATTTTAAATGCTCATTCTAGATTTATGGAACCTATTTTGATAAAAAACCTGAATAGCAAATTGTAATTTTTTTTTCTGTTGGACGCTTACTTTGTTATAGAGCTTTATTTTGTTCTATTGTATACTATTGTATTCTATTGTATAGGTACTTGATACTTAAAATATTTAATATTTGGGTTTTTTCCTTGCATCATGTCAAAAGTACATTTTTTGTGATCAAAAATTTGTAGAATTAATATATTCTGTTTTCACAAATATCTTTTTTTTCGTTTGTTTCATGTGCTTAAGGAATATGTCTACTTGATCTATCTTCACATTTTTTTCCGATCATTAGAAGTTACCACTTTCACAGTGAAATACTGCTAACATCGTGATCAAAATCAAATACTTGAATGTAGCTCATGAAAAAAAAAAATAATCCAGGTTTGTTTAAAACAACATACTTGCTTTCTAGTAACCATGGCAACACAGTGAGAGTGGCAGAAATTTCCCTAAGACTTGTGAAAAATACTTCTATAAGTAGATTATACCTGGATCGCTAATGTTGTCCATAAGTTTTGATTTCTTTTAAAATTCTACTCATAACTTGTTCAGCAAATACACTCAATAGGCTCAGAGACAAGTAGACTGAAAAACAGCTTCAGGCTTTTCAGTGGTGGGGCCTAGAAGCTAATTTTTGAACATGAATTATACAGTTGGTGGCTGTGACACCCTGAAGAAACAAAAGCCATGCCATATTCTTGCTCTGCATAGGACATTTTTTTATTAGCCTTTGTATGTTACTTTAATGCTACCATCTGAATATAAAAGTCCTGTGTACCATGAGACACTCCTTCCTTGCCTACCTTGGGGGAGGAAATGAGAATTGGAAAACAGCTTTTAAACAGTTTTCAAAAGCCAACAACCAAATAGACATTTTTTGCTCTTTCTGTTCCATTTCCTACTTGTCGTGTATATTTAAGTGCTCATAGGCTGAAAAGCCTGAATCTGTGCAATTGCAGAAGGAGTTCTCATGTGGTACCTTAAAACCTGTTTCCAGTACTGCCAAAAGCAAATGGTATTATGCCAGGGTTCAGTGTGGATGGCAATCAACCAGCTGGACCACCCTTTGTTTCCCCTTCCATGATTTTGGATAAATCATATCAACACTCCTTTATTTTAGAAAATATCAAATGCAAAACAGTGCTTTTTTTTGTTTAAGATTCCAAAAGGTCTAATGTGCAAGGTATTCAAATATGTGTATGCAGCTGTATTTTTTCATTCATAAAACTCTGAAATAGTCAAATCACTTAAAACGACAAAACCAAACTTCAATTTTAAGATTCCATTTCTGAAGTTTAGATTTGAAAAAGAGAGTGATTTTACGTGAGAATTACCAATATAAATACATGTTTGTATGATAATGAATAATACATTGGTGTTTGTCTAACTGTCAGGACAAGTCACTGCAATAAAAATGGTTACTTACTGACAGCAAGAATTTTTCAACCACTTCAGGTACCAATTTAATCTTGATAATAAATGCCTCCCTCTAACCAATGTTTTTTACGTTATGTGATAAAAGCTGGAAAGAACATTTAGAGGGATTAGTGAACGCTGACAGGAGGAGGGAATGGTTCCTTTAAGTACTTAATGCTCAGAATAAAAACATGTATAAATTTGTACAGAAGCCAAAACCCCATCTAGCTAGAGTGTCTAACTGTTTTTGTTTTGTTTTGGTTTGGTTTTTTCTCTTTAAACATTGAAAAGGGGCTCTGGCTTGACCCTAGCTCATTTCAGGTATCGATTCATTCAGTTAGGAATATTATTACCCTAAGTCTTTTTATAGAGAGGGAGGAAAAGTTACCTCTGAAAAGCATTCATAAGGTTGGTGGCACTTCCTAATAAGTCTTTTATTCAAATACCTAAAGTGTGATCCAGGCCGAATCCTACAGTAAAACCATTCCAGTTCTGCACTGTCACCCCTCTTTATATATACCTTTTCTTAAATAAGCTTTCCCCAAGGTGGCCCCACCATGGCTGCGGGGCTCAGCGCTGCCCTGCGGGGGGGTCGGCCGGAGCCGGCTGGAACCAGCTGGAACCGGCTGGAACCGGCTGTGTCCGGCCCGGGGCAGCCCCGGCCTCTCCTCACAGAGGCCGCCATGCAGTCCCCCTCTCCGGCGCCTGGGCAGGGCAACACAACACAATTCTTAACTCACACAGAACAGACAACCATGACACTTTTTCTTTGTTTATTCATGCTGTTTCATTTTACCCTGACTTCCATATATACTGATTTTGCGTGGTAAAAACTTACATTTTTTTATTGTATGCTGAGCAGGAGAGCTTTCACTGGTATATTCCTAAGAGACAACGCAACCAGGATAAAATTTTGGGTTTCATATTAAGTGGAGAACTGTGGGAGGGTCCTGTGCACATTGAGGCGAAATACAGGACCTAGCCGTTTTGCTGCAAGACAGAGGCAGAGGACACGTCCTTCCCAGGGACCCTTGTAGACCGCTGGGTGTAAGCCGAGGGCAGGCCGGAGGTGATGTGAACTACTCTGGTTCCATTTCTGCAGCTGGTTCTTTGCTGTTCACCCACCACGCCAGGGCTTCTAGGCATCAGAGCCCATGGGATATACAACAAAGGACAAACATTCATTTTTCTGCATGAAGAAAAAAAAACCAAAAAACCAAAAAAAAAACCCAAAACAAAACAAACAAACAAACAAAAAAACAAAACAAAACAAAACAAAAAACTACTATTGGGAGAACTTATTAAGAGTATGGCAATCAGTTATGGTTACTTGGCTTGGNAGCTATATGAAAATGTAGAAAAAGATATAAATCCCAGTTACAGTGGGTCCTTCTATTCCAAAGACAATTACGATAGCTAATATTTCCAGCAGAATACAATTCAACTTTTATACAATGTGAGTAAAGACATGCAGAACATAAAATCTGCCTTTAATTATTGACAGTGCTTCTTTGCTCTCTCTGGTAAGTAACTGCATTTCAGTTTAAAGGAGCTGAAATGCATTGTTGTAGAGATCTGGAATGTTGCAGTGTGTTGCTTCGTGTGGCTTAGTCCAATTAGTGCAGTGATTATTTCGCCTGTTTGACATTTTTATATATACAAATGTCAAATAACATAACCCTATGTCAAATGTTTTTGTTTATTAGTGTGGGGGGCACTGTCCTACAAATCCTAACACAGTAATAAAATATGATTGCTACAATCACAACCTAACTAGATCTTACTTGTTCCTTTTGTCAAGGCAATGGAATTGGCTTTTCACATCAGTAGTCCACATTCGATTCATATTTCTATTTAACAGCTGGAGGCTGTCATGGGTGAAATGGGACTTGTCAGCCCCAGAAAGAGGAGCAAGTATTCATCTCTAAACTGATCTCAAAATGAAATTCTCATTTTTAAGAAACTCTGGGAGTGGCAACAAGATTACAGAATATCTGTTTCAAGTTATCTAGGGAAAAGCATAATGACTTTTGAGAACATTTTCGTGCTGAGCTAGCTTCAAAAGGCCCATGCACAGTATTTGATCATTTCTGTCAATTAATTACCATGAGCTCCATTTTACACAGTTGTAAAGCTGAACTGCTCTGATATTAGCTAGAAATGGGACACTGATAAAATGTAGCTTGGACTGGTTTAAAAAGACAAGGGAGATTCTTCCACCAGGTTGTTAGACTTCAGAGAATCTAAGACAGTTAGATTCTCAAGAAGGACTATTCAAAATTCATCAAAAGTTAACCGAATTCCTGTTTGGATTACCAATACCATCATATTACATGTAGAGACAGAATATATGAATTGATCCATAAATCAATGTATTTTACATGTGATTAAAAAAAAACCCAGACAACCACCCAACAGAGTAGATCATCTGAACAGTATACCTTCACTCATGGGTGTATATCTTTGAATTCATTTGGGAAATATACCTTTAGCAATTAAATCTCAGTTTTATGTAGTGATAGAATTTTTTCAATTCTGTAAGGAAGGCATGGTGATTTTTAAAAAGTGATTAATGGGCAAAACCTCAAAAAGGAAGTCTTTGTTTTTCTTCTCTTTTTGTATCAGGGCCAAAAACATTGCTTATACAAAGCTTGTGCCTGTTTACTTACCCTGTGAAGACTGGAATATATTTGAGGAGCCAGTATAACCTCTTTGCCCCTTTCCCTCAAGAATTAACACATTGACATGAATAAGTCGCTGACTCTGTGTAAGAAAGAGGGAAAGGAATTATGAATTATCAGTTTGGCATTTCACCTGAATAAACAGACCTGCCAGAATGATTGAGGTTACATATTCAAGAGAGAAGTGTGTATCTGACACATAGGTGCCATAGAAAATTGTGATAAATTACTTAGGGTTTATTTTTTATTTTTATTGTCATGGTGAGAAGAGTAGGAGGGAATATGTTGCAGCTGACATCCACCCTGCTAATCTCAATGAAGGGGAGAAAAGAGCAAAACTGAAGTAATGTTTTAAATGTTTGTGCTGTATATTTTAAAGATATCCAGAGTCTGAGATATTGTATACAGCTGCACGTCATTGTGTACAAAAGAAGAGCATTTGTTTTGACTTTTTTACTTAATTTCTCTATAACTTGAAACTGAGCCTTTACAGAACTGGCAAAAATGTTGAAGCATGCATTTTTATTCGGAGAAATGTTCTGCTCTGAGATTGTGCACTTATCATGATATGGTGTTTTTTCTCTTTTGAGTACTGTCTCTAATTACAGCAGTTATAGATAGACAATTTAGGGCACAGGACATTTTAATTTTATTTCATGTATGATCTGAGCTACTCTGTGTAAAAAAATCAGGACAGATTATGTACTGCTGCTATTCTAGTTCTTGCACTTTCGTTTGAAAAGCAGAATTCTGTCTTTTGAAGTAATGTCATATAATATCCACTCTGCAGATTTATGGTGTTTAAATGTCAATTTAGGTCATGTTAATAGCTTCTGGACACTTTCCAGTGTGGAATAAAAACAATTATGTTTATTTTTTTCAAACAAGTCTGGAAAAATTTTTAAAAACATATGTTTAAGAGAAAAAATGGTGCTGAGTTTTCTGGTATGGTCTTTCTTATACAAAATTCCATATATTTCCTGATGCTTACAGACAATGTCACAATCATTTTTGCTGAATAGGAGCCTGAAAAGTGCATACAGAAATATAACTACTAAAAAAAAAAAAGTCATAAATCCTACCTCTGGAGTTAGGCATTTTATACTAAGTTGTCTGAAAATGCTTCATTGTACTAAGGATTCACAATTCTGAAGTCCCTCCTGGAATGGGATGCTTAAAAGGGAGTGGAGATCAGTAGTCTCTCTTAATAGATGTGGGCACATCAGCAGAAGGAATAGTCTATCTTCTAACAGATGTACTTTGCACAAAGTAGTGCAAAAAAAAAAAAAAGCTACCTGAATTTTAGGTGCTCACAGAAGTAAATGTCCATGATCTACTTTTTGATTTAGCCTTGTAAATGCTACTTTAAATGTGATGTTCTTTGTGGATTTAAAAGATAAAATGACCACTGGAGGAGCCATCTACTAGTTCTGTATTAAATATTAAATTGGGAGTTCTTGGGTACTGTAATTCTTAAGCAGCTTCTGGTGTATACACAGTCAGATTGCTTATAGATTTACCTTACAGAACTTTAACTCCAGTAACACAAAGTTTAGTTGGAATATACTTGTTTTATCCTTGGGAGGATTCTGGATCCCTTACAATCATGGTAGCTAGACATTTGGTATTCTAGCCACTTAAATACAATTCTTAGAATGTCAGCACTGCAATTCAATCACAGGCACTACCATGTAGAGTAGATTTAGCCCTAGAAACTTAATTTATGTATATAACTGTATAAAATATGTCTTTTACTGAAAGACTACAACTAAAATGATTTATCTGAAGTATTAAGCACAGAGATCAGATCTTTAAAATTAACAGCTTTGTTCTGTTAAATTTTATGTCTTTGGAATACCTCATCTCTTTCTTTTCCACTTGAACCAGGAGATAAACACTTATTAATAGATTTGGTCTTTTACTGACCCCTTTTATGATTATAATATGATTATTATTTTGTTTGAGGCACGTAAAGCAAACTACAGATCTTATATTGACTTCACTCATTTTTCTGCATAAACATAATCAGTGGAAAGATTGAAATCTTAACGATCATGCTGTTTAAGATACAGACTAGAATTCAGTTCTACTGTCACAGTAACCATGTTTGCCCTCACGTTACTTGTGTGTCACAGGGATCATAGAATCATAGAATGGTTTAGGTTGGAAAGGACCTTGAAAATCATCGAGTTCCAACCCCCCTGCCATAGGCAGGGACATGGAACCTACAAAACCTGCTATATACCAACTTACAGAACTTCTCTCATTTTTTCTCTTGGTATCAGAACATTATTTCCCTAATAGGGTACCCGAAAAGAAAAGCAACTCCTACTCCTTTATTCTTTCAATAATCTGAGTCAGTGGCAGTTTTCCCTTCTAATCTTGTTCATCAGAGCTGTTTGAAATGTAGTATATTTGTAAAAACTGGAAAAAAGTCATCTTATCAGCATTCAGGAATACTGAAACAAATAGTGGAAACGAATAAAAGAAAAAAAAGCCACCACACTGATTGAGGAGAAAAACTATTTAACCATCCATAAATCATAGGTTTTTTCACTTTCTCTTGGATGAATAGCAAAGTAAATTGTGGCCAGTATGCACTGTTTAGTAATTAAGCAATATATAAGTATCATCTTCATATGTGCTTCTGGGTCCTCCAGTGAACCAACAGATTCTCCAAGGAGAATAAAACAACAGTAAAACAAACATTCAAAATCATCAACTATGAGTGGTCAGTTAGAGAGAATTGAAAAGAACAGGTGAGGTCCACGGCGATAGAAATGGTCTCCAGCTCTGAACAGGATTCTAAACTTGCAGTGCTGTGCTTTCTCTTGCTCTGTCATTCAGTGTAGTTCAGTTGAGCTACCCGTTAAACACAATATAAAAACCTTCAACAGGCTGCAGTCTTTGCCAGTCTTGTCTGTGAAAACTGCTTATGTTGACCTTGATGCATGGGCTTATCCTTTTTCCTTGAAAAACCCTATCTCTTACAGAAGTACCCAACTTCTGCTGGCTTCCTGTCCCTGGCCCAGGACCTTGCTCCTTGGTCTTACTCTTGATTAGATTTAACATTTGGCCGTGCATCCAACATCATGGAGAATTAAGATATTCAGAGTGGTCAGTGCTCTGAGTGAGCAGCCTCACTCCGACTGTGCTCTGGATTCTCACTTTGTGTAAGAGCCACAGTATTTGAAATTCATGTTTTTCACTGTCTGAGTATCTTTGGCATGCTACACAACCATACTCATTCTTAGGGATGTTTTTTTCTCTGACCTAAATAACTTCTTCTACCACCCCCAAATGTTTTAATTTCAGCAGGAGAGAAGGGGAGACAACTAACACCACCAATGTATCAGTAGTTTTATGACCTGGGCATTATACAGAAAACTTAAGAGGTTAACTTGACTTAACTAAGCTAGACAAGGTATTTGAACTCTTTTTTGGGGTTGGTTTTTTTTTTTTTGGCTGTTTTAACTACTAAGCTGCACCTCTAAAGAAAATCATCATCAGCCGGTGTGTTTCTTATTTTGTGAGAAATTCACTCTTCTTGGTGATACGTTAGAGGTATTCTGAGCTCATGTGCTCTAACTGTGAGAGAAAGAAGGACAGTACAATACTTAGTCCTGTCAAGAGGACCGTTAAGAGATGTCACTTCTTAACAAGTACACAACTGCAGCTATCAAGTAGAGGAAAGTAGGCAGAATGTGAAGACCCCTCACAATGTAAATAGTTCCAGCTTCAGAGAGCAGCTCAACAGGAAACTTCAGGAATAGTGCTGGTCACAGCCTTCCATGTTCTACCTAGGTTTCACTTAAGATGTGGTCATAAGTGGTTTGCTCAAAGTCACAAAAAAAGTTGGAAGAAGGCCAGAGAACTGCATTTTTTATGTATCAGTTTTTCTTATTTTCTATGTACACAGCTCCACCCTGGTAGACTATCCCATAGTTAGCAGTTATTTTCTAATTTTAAGCTTTCTTAAAGTCAAACCCTATCTGATTAAATTCTGCAAACCTTGGACAGTGGACCAATACATATAAATTCAATGCAAAATCCTAAATGATATATTGAAAAATGAGATTATGAATGCAGTATGCCCATGGCTAGCTGTTTTGTTACTGCTTCATATTTGTTACACAATGCTAAACATTTTACTCTGAAAAGCCAATAAAGAATTTAATATCAGTTACCAGACTTTTTAGTCTTTAGTCTTTTTAGCTTTTTTTAAAGCAGATAATACATTGATTGAAAAACCTGTATTAAATAACTAATAAAGGAAATGATAATTTTATTTAAACACAATCATTTTAACACTTATGGTATAAAAACCTAAAATTTATAGTCACCGTCAGGATTATTGCAGAAATGGCAGTGTTCAGGAAGATGCTAGATAGCTCTTTTTAAAGGAAAAGAAAAAGATTGCCTTGTGAATCAATAAAATATGTTATAAAGTGGCAGTATGTTTAAAAGTAAATAGCGTTGTAGGGTGAGTTTATAACCTGATGCTTGTGAAAAATGGAATTTTCCAAACTTCTAAGCCGCTGAGACAAAACAACATGTTGGGTTTATTTCTTTTGAAAAGAATGCTTCTGGATATCCCATAAAATTGCTCTTTACTACTGACTCTTCATCAGCTCTGTCACTTCAAAGTATATTTACTACATTTCTGAATGAAGTGGTACTGGAAAAAGCAACAATTTTGTTTACTCTGAGCTATGTGTTTAAGCCTTACACATAGCTTATTGTGTGATCTGCAAAGGACACATATATAATGGTAATTTCATTTTCATATCAAGTTTTTGCTTTCCCTTCCTGGCATGTGGTGTGAAAAATAAATAGTAATGTATTTATTTTTAAAGATTTTTTTTTTAATCATTTGCTTATCAGATAAAATCCTGCACCCCCTATTGTTACTGATATTTTATCTGTTGACTTCACTGAGGTTGTGGTTTTCCATTTTCTTGTTTTTAAGTAATATATAATACTGAAAGAGTAACATACTTTCTCATGACTGGAGAGAAATATTTTGCAGTCAAAGTTTAGTTTTTGCAATTGGTGCAAATCACCAGAAGCAAGTTATGAAATAACACTGGAATACAAAGTACAGTGTGAAAACTAATGACTAAGGACCAAGGAGTACTTTTATATTAATGTCTTTAATATTAAAAGAACTTAATAGGTTTGATGACTATAGGTGAGCGCTAAATAGTTTTACTGTAAGTAAGCCACAAAGACAGCACAATGTAGTTGTTATGCAGTAATGTGGAACAGTTTCTTCTCTGTCTTCACCTCATGACCTCGAGCAATATAAGGACGTGACATAGAGTACTGTGTTCAGTTTTGGGCACCTCACTACAAGAAGGACATTGAGGTGTTGGAGCGTGTCCAGAGAAGGGCTACTAAGCTGGTGAGGGGTCTGGAGGACAAACCTTATGAGGAACGACTGAGNAGACATGACATAGATCATTATTTAAGTATCAGGATTAATGAAGGGACAATATTTTTAAATTGGTATCCTCCATAAGTCATAAATTAAAATGAAATGACAAAATTTGGTTTGTACATTTTCAGGCATGGATAGCTTCAGATCAGGTATGTCTTAATAAGTGGCAGATTTTGCAGTCTTAAGGTACTCTTAGTAATACCTTGGTTTATGGTGCTAACTCTTTAACTGTAAGGAAGCATAATGTAAACTTATAAATTCCATCTGGTGGAACTGTATCGAATCATTGGTGAGGGAACTTCACTCACTGGAAAATTTCAGCTTTTTAGAGCCACCGGAGTTTTCTTGCACTTAAGTTAATGGTACTTGTTGTGAATAGTAGCTGCTTGTGTGTGGACCATCAGTTAAAGGAAATCAGATACGTGCTTTCAGTATGGTCGGCCTGATTTTTGGCAGCTCAGTTGTCTGTTCCTGGGGTCTGATGAATTCAATACCTGTGAAAATCTGCTGCTTGCAATTATCAAAGGAGTCTCTATCTTTCGTGATGTAGCTTTATCTTTAATGAGCCAAGCAGTATCTCAGGAGGTTTGCATAACTGTCTGTGCCTTGTGGAAGACCTCGACCAGTGCCTCCCCCGAAGTATATATGGTGAATATATGATTCTGAACTGTAATTTTTGTGTGACTTGTAGGAATTTTGCCATAGATAATGGGGGAAATAGAATATATTCCAGTTCCAAATATATTCTGTTTCTTAGGGAAAACAGATTTAAATTATAACTTACTGCTAAAACTAAAATTGATCTTTTCACCTCTACCCTTTAAGTAGTATTTTAATCAGGCTAAAATCCAAATGTTTAATTACGCTAAAAAGTTAAATATTTGACAATTTGTCCCCACAGTTCCCAAAAGTGTAATTTCTTAGCTATGTGAAAATATATTTATTTAAATTGTTGTATTGATCTAGTGGTAAATATAAAAACAAATGTTGTTGTGAGTGAGCAGGCTTTTCATGACTTCAAGAAAAGCTGGACTAATAAGCTCCCAGACTGACAGAGCTGTGCATCTGCTGAGCCTTAAGTTGCTTCATTAAGCTGCAATAAATCTTACATTCAGCTGCTGAAAACAAAGGTGGATGCAAAAGAGAGTTGGTCAAATTCCATTGGGAAACCCAAACAGAAGAAAACAAAATGAGAAAAAACCTTTTTTTTTCTTTTTTTTTTTAACTGCTGATTTATTCTCTAAGAATGGATAAAACCACTATTGGATTTATGTAAGGGCAATCTATTCTCAGGCCTTGTGATCACTAAGGAATAACAAGGATAAGTGGGACATACCAGCTATTTTGGTTATAGCAAGTGTAAAACTACTGGTAGAAATCCCCTGCTTCTAGAGAAAGGACTGTCATAAATATGTCGGTAAACTGCAGAGATAATGTGTTTTAACCAAGTGTTGACAGCTGCAGTCCAGTGGGATGATGATTTCCCAATGTGTGAAGGTGCTAGAGCTTATTCAAAAAAACCCTAAAGGAATTATCTTTAGCATGTGAAAATTATAGTTTTTTATATTTTCTGTTGCAGAAATATTTTTTTAATCTGACTTTTTAAAGCAAGAGGCATAATTAAACTTTTCTTGCAAATTTTCAAAGCTAAAATACTCTTATAGTGAGAAACACTGGAGAACTCCATTTTTAAATTAAATCTAACAGCTGTTTATGGCTCACTGAACTAATAGAACAACACTTTGGAAAATTTGTTAATAGTTTTGAAGAAACACAATGCCATCTGTACGAGTGTTCTGGGCCTAGATTCACCTGAGCAAGTTTTGGATAATAGTTACTCCTTGTATAACTGCCCAGAATGGCCTTATGCACTTATGTCATCTGGTGTAAACGTGACCATGTTTTCCTGGTCAATAGTATTTAAACGTTATTGTTAATTCATAGGTAAATTAAGGAAAAAAGAGTTTGAACTAGCTTCTTGAAAGTAGTTACAGTGTTGAACTGCAAAACTTTCATTACCTGTCCTTCCTTGTTTGTCTCTTTCTTCTTTTCCATCTTTATGGGTTTCAGTAATCACTTCTTCATTAGAATAAGTTTGATTCAAGTTTATTTCTGTTGTCTTTAACAGATTAGTGTTATTCTGTTTCTACTGAAGGAGTTATTTAAAGCCTATGGGCCATCAGCGCATGCCACTAGCAGTAGTTGCCCTGTGTTCTAAAAGCCTGGATGAAACTGTGGAAAACTATTATATAGTGCTCTTTATATTTCTTTGTCCAGTGGAAATTTATATTTTTTGTCATGGTATTTTGGTTGCAGCTATTATTTCTACTCAAATCTGTATTTTCTGTCATGTCTGTGATCTTATTTAATTATAAGGCAATATCTGTTACTAAGCATATACTTTCATATACACATACAGGTAATGCCCTTGTATCTCATTATTAGGGTTCCAACTTAATACTTTTCATTTATCACAGAATCATAAAATGGTTTAGGTTGGAAGGGACCTTAAAGATCATCTAGTTCCAGCCGCCCTGCCATGGGCAGGGACACCTCCCACTACATTAGGTTGCTCAAAGCCCCATCCAGCCTGGCCTTGAACACTTCCAGGGATGGGGCTTCCACAACTTCCCTGGGCAACCTGTTCCAGTGCCTCACCACCCTCAGAGTGATTTTTTTTTTTCCTAATATCTAATCTAAATCTCCCCTCTTCCAGTTTGAAGCCAGTGCCCCTTGTTCTATGTATGTCTTTCTGCAAAAGAGATATCAGGAAAAAAAGGACTTAAATCCAATTTATGTCCTCTAAGTTGGTGAAGAGTTCAAGAGACAAAGCAAGCTATCACTTTTTTTTAAGTAGTCAAAATTCTGTAGACCAAAATTATTAAAATAACGGAATGTGACTTTTTATGCATATTTTCATGTAAAAGAAACTGTTTTTCCCTTTTCTGACCATGTAATAGTTTTAAAATAAAATCTAATACAGGTGATTTGGTGTGTGCAAAGACATTGTTTATAAGCAAGCTTAATCATGACCCTAACTTACTGCCCTATTATTTGCAATCAGACACTATCTTGAAATTGCTAAAGCGTATGGGCTGCTAAAAAGTGCAACGCATGAGAAATCTCCTAATAAAGGTCCTTGAAAACAAAGAAAGACCTCCTCTTGTATATGCACCCTGGCCGTTAAAATTATTCACAAATTCATTCTTTTATTTTGATCTGGATAAGTCAAAAACTTTGAAACCTTGAAATCATCCTCAGGATGAGGGTAACTGACATTTTAGAGCAAATGCAGCAAAACTTAAGGCGGAAAATTTCATTCAATCAATTCTGCCTGTGAATGTATTTGTGGATTGAAGCTTCTGTGCTCTAAAATCTTTCTTTTCATCCATTAATTCCAACTTTCTGAATTCAAAACTACCCCGGTATATTCAGTTCTTTTGTACAATGATAATTTTTTATAACATTTCTCCATATATTTTCATGTCAAGACATTAAGTATATATGTCTTTTTTTCTTTTCCAGCAATGACATTATTCATTGCTATATGAAACAAGTAATTTCTAGTACACTTGATAAAGAATAATTGAAATGTTTTGGATTTGCTTTTGAAGTATAATTATTTAATGACCAATTTTATGTATAGAACTATTAGGGTTTTTTTAATATGAATCAACCTTTTCAAAAATTAAAATGTAAATAAATGTAAATCTAAGGAGCTTAACGAATAATCAAGATGTGGCTCTAATACATTAATTAGTGCATCTAATATCTTGTTTCATTAATACAGTGCAATTGCTCTTATGTGTGACTTCTTGGCTGGAAAGAGGTTGATATTTACATATGTCAGCTTTTATTTTCATCATAATAGAGAGATAAAGTACTCGTTCACTGTAAAGTCTTGTTCAGTTTACAAACTTGTCAGTCTGCCAATTCTTGTAATATCTTTCCACAGTGAATTTTAGGGTCTTTTCCTCTCTAGTCTCCATGCAGTATTTGACAAGGCCTTCTTGTAGGTGATTCTTGCAATTTGTGGCTTAATTTGAAAATTATTCAGAACAAATTATTGAAGGAATGAGTGTTCCTGGGTTTAGGGGGTTTTGTGGGTTTTTTTTTGTTGTTGTTGTTTTTTTTGTGTGTGTGTGTGTCGTTTTTTTTTTTATGTCCAGAACCTTTCTATATGTTAGTGATATCACAAGGAGAATGAGTAAATGCCCAAACAGACTGCCAAAACTTGTTAAGTTTAAAACTGTAGTTGCAGCCTGAAGCACGAACACCAAATATTTGTTACTAACCTAATGGCTACTGAAGAAAGATACGCAGTGTAATGCATCTATACATAGTCATTTTTGCTTTGAGGTCCAGCCTTTCAAAGCACTTCATCACATGCTTTACATGAGCATGAGTAGATCATTAATGTCTATTCAGATTCCAAATAGATCTAGAGCAGGGAAGCTTGCCTGGAGTAGAACTGATATTATAACAAGGGAGATCTCATGTTGCTTGTCTTGCTGCATGAAACATATGTTGCACCATCCATTCTTCCTGCCTACTATTGCTCCTTGATTAAACACTTCCCAAATGCTGAGCTAAATTAGGATGTTAATGCTAATTGTTTATTATAACGATTACAACTTTTTAAAGTCTGATTTGTATTTGCAGTTACTGCCAGTCTTTCTTCTGTACTACTGTGTTAGAATCAGAACATGTGGAACGTCTTAAAGGAGTTCTATTTTTTCTATGTTACATACCAAGTAAAACAATAATGACGACCTCCAAAGTTGTAGAAACTCTAGTCCATGTGATCCCAGCTGAGAAAATGGACGAAATCATGTTGATACATTCTCAGTCAGTAAAGAAATAGACTTCTTTATCAAATAAAAATTTAAGTCACCGGTCTTAACCATAGAGGTTGTATATAGACTGAAAAGCTGTCCATCATGTTAGTGAACTCACAGCTTCTCTTGAGCTATTTCTGCAGAAAAGCCTGAGAATATGTGAGTTTTGTGGTATATAATAGCATGGCATGTTGAGAAGTTCCAGAGTTAAGTTGTGTCCATTGAGAATGCTCTGTCTCTATACTACAGACATGTCTGGTGGTTGAAGCATCTTTGATGTTTTCAAACCCTCTGTTAAAAAAAGAGAAAGGCAGAGAGTCTGTTAGACTCCACGGTAACTAATATGAAAAAAAAAAAAACACCAAAACCTGACTGGACTCTTTCCTCACCCTGTGACTTCAAATACTTTTTCTGATGTTAGTTTCATGGAAAACACACTGTTTTCTCTAGCTGATGGTTCCTTGAAGAGCTGAGAGCAACTGGTATACAGTGTGAAGAATTATGTATATAAAGCAGTATCTTACTTTGGTATTTGCCAGGATTACATGCTCTTTAACTTCTTTTTAAAACAGAGAGGGTATACTGGGAATGTATAGAGAATATATTGAGAGGGGCTAGTATTATTTAGACTGGTTCTAAATTTACTTGTCATAAATACAGATTTATAAATGTTTAGTTTGTATTCACTATATGGAGGAACATTGTTAGTGCTTTAAGATAAGTGCTACTAATTAGTGCATAGCTGTGTCAAAGTTTCTGCATAGTTGATATTTATTTCCAAGTTTTGCAAGCTTTAAATAGGAAAATTACCTTCCATCTTGTCATTGTTTTGAAATTTAAAAATTTTAAAATGAAAATTGAGATGAGCATTAAAATACAGATAGTCTGTGAATAAGCTTTGAAAGTAAAGAGAAGCAATTTAAGTTTCTATGATAAAGAAGAAAAAATCAGAAGAAAGATGCAAAAAGCATGAAACACTATAACACCCTAGGTAAATGAAACTTTATACAATATCATTTTGAAAAGGTACAAACAGGTAAGACATGGGTCTTTCAAGGGCATACAAAGGTCTTTTTCTTTAAAGGTAAAACAGTGAAAGATTGGGCATGTGACTGGATGAATAGTAGATGACATGTCTAAGAGATGCTTTCAGAAAGAGACTGCAAGTTTTAAACATATTCTGGAAGTGAGATACTCACATCAAAGATGATAATTTCTCCTCCCACATGTTATGGATCTCAGTAGCAGTGGATCATACTTCATAGCAGTGGATAAAGGGGAAGTCTGACAAGATTGAAACTGGGGAAGATAAAGGTCTCTGACAGGGATTCACTTGGGCATCTTTTCATCTATTTTTAGTCTGAATGATAACAAATGTTGGAGCTAAAAGAAAATCTTAAAAAGTAATTTTTAGGTAAATTCCAAAATACTGGCAGGTAAAGGTTTTAAGCATACTAACATGTGAAAGTATATACTTTATTTATAAATGCACTAAAGTCTCTGGTGTCCCTGAACCACTAAAGGTAATAAATGGTTTCACTAATTTGAGAAATTTGTTCCTTTTTTCCCATCTGGAAAGATAAAATCAGACAGGCTTGTTTTACAGGGAATTGGATTTATTTTGTTATGACAGCATGTCGTGCTACCACCATCTGTTAAAAAACACTTGACAGTTCATTGGGGAAAGTAGAAGCTGAAACCTGGGCCATGTTTAACAAGGCCTTTAGACATCCAAGAAGATGTGCCGAGTTCTAGACATATGATACCTGCTCTGTTTAAAGAGACAGTATTTCTCTGGGTAAACAATAGCCTGAACCACGCTTTTACTGGTATTGGTGTGAGAATGTGTTGACAGAGGAAGGTAATGGGTGAGAAGAAAATTTTGCAAGGGTCATCATCCATCTGGGGAGATCACTTCTGTGCTATGAGTAAGGTCTCAGTTAACTTTTACTGATGTCCCAAACAAAACACTTACACATTTTGTATGTCTGTCTGTAAAAGGAGGTAGCAACGTATTTGTGCTTAAAACATGATAGCAAAGGCAGTGTTCTCCAGCTTATATTACAGTCGTTACCATAATTTCAAGTTTAGTAAACTTGATAGTTTGAATAACCGTATCAGTCATATTGCTTATTTTCATGTTTTGGTGATTCAGTAGTCAAAATTTAACTTCACTTCCACTAACATAGCTACACTTCTTTGCTAAAATTAGTAAATATTTGATTTTTTTTTTTTCCTGAAAGAAATGGAAGAAATGTTAGTAGGAAGATTATTTATTTTAAGGAACATCAGTGTACAAGCAGGCTGCTTTTCTAGCAAGGTCAGTTTTTGACTATATCAGCACTTCAATGCAGATACTTCCCAAGAAACTACAAAATTAAGTTCTTAGAATAAAATACATGTTTACTAGCTAGTATAGACTTGTTCTGAAAGCCTTCATCCATTACACACACACAAATCTTTATCAATCTAAGTAATGTTAGTGAAATTAGCAGGATTGGGCTCTTGGTCCAAAGCATTTTCAAGATGGTGAGTTCCAGATGATATACTTCAGTCCAGCTGAACTGGATTTTTACTCATGCTTGAGTTTTTTTATTTATCAGGAAAAAAAATTTAAGTGAAACATAATATTTTTAATTGTGCCTACAAAAACATTTCTGAGATTATCATAATCTTTCTTCACCTAGCTTAAAGAAAGAGTTCTGGGACAAACAGTATACAATACAGTAAATAATGTTAAAATGGTGTGGAGACAGAGGTGATTCATTTCCTTTCTGATATTTTTGAAATATTCTATATGCCAAAATGAAAAGAATGAAAAGAATGTAGACAAATGTTGAAATATACTGAAATTGTTTCAGTTTCTCTACTTGAAGAAGAATCTATACTCAGGTCAAGCATTTAGGTATTTACAAGTGCTTTGTCTTAGTTATATTTTTGTAGTGCAGTAATGCAGTGTTTTATTTCTTTAAATCTTCTCTTGTAAAACTTAGGATTTCTATATAAAATAATTGTCCCTGATGCTGCCAAAATAGACAAAGATTTATAGCTCTTACCATCTGATGGTATGTATGCTGCTAGTCACTACTCTTTTTGCCACAGTATTCAATTAGAAAGCATATCACTGTGCGGGAAAGCCAGCCACTTTTTACATCTAATCTCTCATCACCTTTCGGCTGTAATACTGTCATCTGTAATCCATTCAGGCTTGTGTAATTTATCTTGTGCAGCTAAAATATTCCCACTAACTTTTTTTTATTCAGGAAGAATGTTCTGCCCCATCCTTAAGAGTTTCCCAAAAATCTTTTAAGATGAAAAATGTGACCCACAAATTGCTACTAGCTCTATTCTTCTGTGGAGGAAACAGAGAGACAGGAGGCATGTAACTGCAGGGACACACATGTGCATATGTGCAGGATAGAAAGCACATGTGCATTCAGGTTTTCTGTATATTCACAGTGTTGTGCCTTGTTACTTTATGTTTTTTCTTTATGATTAATCACTTTTAATTCCACATTTCCTTAAATACCTTTTTACAAATGAAGAAGAAAAAAAGTGAAAATTGAATGTGCAAATTGTTTTTAGTTTTGAAAGGACTATAAGGTTATATATTTATATACCTAGTATTATTTAAATATCTGACAGTCTGGAGGGAGAAAGAATGGAGGACAAAAGGAACGGAACACTGTAGGATATCTTCTCTTTCTACTCCTACCTGAAAGCACAAAATAGAGATTTTGAGCCTCGTTTGCATGAGCACATATTCAGCTGGGTATAAATGCATTGCTCTGTAGGGTTTTCTGTATATTTTTGAGATGAACTTTACTTTCATTAAAATATTTCTGTATTACAGTTGGGTTCTTGACTTTTGTCTACTTCAAGTCTTATTACAGACAGAAGCTTGAATGATATTTTTTCTTATGCTATTTTAATCTTACAATGGTGTGGTGTGAATATTTCAAAAGGTGACTCCACGAAATGCTGTTTTTCCAGTCTGAGAAAAGCCATGGATCCTAGTATATCCATAAAAAGATGACTGACCATGGGAAATCAATCATGTATTTTCCCACAGAAGCAAAACATGTTTTTTTCATTATAACCAAAGGAAATAAACAATACACCCAAGAAATCAATTATATGGGGCTTCTTTTTGGTAATAATTTATACTGTTTCAAGAAAAAGTTATGAAAATACATATGATTAAATTCAGGCCATGGAAGTTAATGTATGGGAAAAATGAAGAGTCATCTTTACAGCTGCATGTCTACATTTTTTTTTTCCTTTACTTTACAGTGACCCAGGGTGGAGATGCAATTGCATCTGATACATGTCCTGATCCTGGAATTCCTGAAAATGGGAAAAGGGTGGGCTCTGACTTCAGGTAGGCACATTTAGTTTTCTTTATGACCAAGAGGAAGGTATTTCCTGTTATATGTATACAAAGCATGCAACTACAGATATGTATTGTTTCCCTGGTTCTAAATTTGTCGGGTCTTTGTCAAAATAGCTCCAGTCCATTGCATATCTTGGATTGTTTTTGCTTGTTTCTTTTTTAAATCAATGCATTTTAAATAGGAATTTCAGAGCATTATAATCTTTCTGTGTAGGAAAGGCAGAACTCTTTGGACAGCATAGAAGAAGAAGCAGGGAGAATTGTCTGTTTTCCCACTATGTAGAAGTTACAAAGCTTGGGAAACATGGCAAATTCAGTGTTTGAGGCTGTGATGAGTGCCATCTCCTTGCTTTTATTGTTTTCAGCTCTTGTTATATTCATTAAAAAAAAGAAGACGAGGTCAAATGGACCCCTATGGAGAAAGGAGGAAGGTTGGTCTTTCCCTGTTGTGGAAAGAAAGCAGAGACTTCAAGGTGTGGCAGAGAAGAGGGTCAAAGGAAGGAGATGGGAGCCTCCAGCTCATGCAGAGATTTACAAATTGCTTATCAGGGAATGGACAGCCAGAGCTAAGAGTAAATGGAAAGGAAAACTTCATAGGACTTAGAAGGAATTCTGCAAAGTTCTCTGCAGCTCCAGAAAGGAAGTTAATCAAACCTGGCTCCTGAATCAGGGCTCTTCCAAGCCAGGGCATAACTGACAGGAAAAATAATTTAAAAATATATTCTGTTTCTGACTGGCTGACTCTTTTTGGATTTTTCTCTATTTGCCCTCAAAGGAGTATGAGAATTCATAAACAACTCCAACATTAAGAGAATCAGTTATATGCAAAGTCATGATTTCATTGGCAATGGGGCAGCAGTTAAATGTGTTTTAAAAAATAATTAAGTGGAATAAGCTTTTCAATAAACTGGCTAGTGAGAGATGTGAGGTGTCCAGGAGATGTTTGCTATTATCCTGTTCTATATATTCTGATTCAACATGGTAAGTACAGCTGCTGCAAGCAAAATTGTATGATACAAAAATATACTATGCACTTGCTGTACAAAGGTCTGCTGTTTTAGGAAAACAAATGTAATTTTTATCTAGGTCTTCATTATCGTTTGATGTATTGAGGAGAGAAACATCAGTTGGTAGAAGACTAGTTAAAAATGGATACTAAAACATAACTCTTTCTCAAGATGTATTAAAGTGTCTGCGTGTATTCATCTGAGGGATACCTGTATACTTCGACTGTTATTCTGGAGAGTATTTTACTTTACTATTTTCAGTTTTCCTTCTCTGCTTGAGTCTCTCCTCATAGCCATAAAAGGTGCAGAGCATACCTATTCTTCTTAAGTCCTCCAAATCAAATATTTAGTTGAAAGCATTAAGGGCAGCATCTAGGATCACTCTGTTATTAGTGGAGAGACAGAAGCATCCCTGCAAAGGGTTAACCCCATAGCCTAAATATTTAATGGAAAATATAATGAATTCACACTGGAAGGGGCCTTTCTTACTCCATTAACTACAGATATCAGAGTAAGTTCAGCAGATCAGGATGTGGGGGAGCCTGAACACACGACATATAAGAAGAGGCTGAGAGTTCTGGGTTTGCTCAGCCTTAAGAGAATCTGAAGGATCTTGTTGCTGTCTACAGATACTAAACAGGAGAGTGTAGAGAAGAGAAAGCCAGGCTCCTCTCAGAGGTGGACAGTGACTGGACAAGAGGCAATGGACATAAGTTGGGACATCATTAATTACTACTAGATTCAGGATTAAAAAAAATTATAATAATTATTATTTTTTACTATGAGGATGGTCAAACACTGGAGCAAGTTTCCAAGAGAGATTTTGCAATCTCCGTACAGTGAGGCATTCAGAGCTCACCTGAACAGGGCCCTGAGGCCTCTGTTCCAACTGAACTTACTTGGAGTGGGGCATTGGACTAGATTATGTTCTCTTCCAATCTGTTTTTTCTGTGAATCTTTGAATGTCGTACAGTTTTCATATGTTCATGATACACTCTGGGCCGATCCGACTCTCATCTAGTGATGGTCCAAGTCAGCGGCACATGAACAATTGTTAAGAAATAACAGCAGGTCTAGGGGCACTGGTAAGCTGCAAGAGGGTAAGAGACAGAATTAATTCTTTTCCCTCTGGACTGTAGTCTGTAATTTGAAAGAAAAAGGGATCTAAAATAATTTTGGTGAAACAGATCCAAAGATCTAAACGTGTTAGCCCCGGCATGGGACAGCCTGACAATAAAATTCCCACCAGTGCATGAAAATACCAAGAAGAGAGAAAGTCCAAAAGAACCTTAAAGGTCAAAGTATATTTCAAGACATCTGAGGGAATCTAATGTCAAGGAGCCTTGCAAAACATAGATAACTGTATTTTTGAACACAGTCTCTCATTAATGTGGGTTAAAGGTATCTTGTCTGGAGCTTATGTATGAGTAATGCTTACTCAATTGACAGAGCAAAGCTATTCTCATACTTCCTTTACCCCATTCAGCCTCTGATAATATTTTCATTTCACCTGATGTATCTTATGGTTCATGGGGATAAATGAATGCATAAGGTTTTCAAAAATAGCATAAGCAACATCATGTAAGATATGATAAATAAAACACGTTAATATACTTTGATGAGTTATTATTTGTGTGCATGTTTTGGGCTTTCAATTCTAAGTATTATTTGAGAAAAACAATAAAATTTTATTTTCCTCCTAAACCTTACTTGTTACCTGAAAACTGATTATGCAACAGCAACTGTTTTTCATGTTCTGTAAACTTCATTTTTTTTCTATCTATTTAAAACATAGCTATCTTAAAGTTAGCTATTTATATCTAGCTTGATATTTAAATAGAGAATTTGGCTGGAATTTAGTTTTCTTTCTCTGAAATGACAAATCAAGCTCTTCCATAAGACAAGGGAAAATAATATTTGCTCTTGCTTGCATTTCTCCAATGTAGTGAAAATACTGTGGAGAGTTAAAGAAAGGCAATGTTTTTTTCTTTTCAAAGAGGAAAGTATAGACACCAGAAGGAGCTATTGTTCTTGTCAGGAGAATGACAACTGTGGATATTAATCTGAACTAAAACATGTGAAAATGCACATTATTCAAAATCTTTTCCAGTCTACTGAAAGACATCTTGTGAGTAGGATTGATGGAAAGGCAGAGGGTTTATTTTCAAGGCAGCCTGAGACCCAACTGACTCAATGATGACAAGTTCTTTGAAAAGGGTTTCATTGTTTTCAGCATAATAACGGCATTCATTCTAATATCATAAAGCAAACAAAAAGGTATTGAAATCTTAACCTTTTCATTCTGTCCTCCTGACACGCTTTTACTGTGTTCAGTTCAGGAAGTAGGGGAGGTGATTTTCAGTGATTTTAAAAAAAATCCAGTGGATTGGATTCATTTTGAAGGGAGAAATGGCAACTCAGACTTGGCTAGATGAATGGGAACATAAACACAATTTCAGGGTCAATATTGCATTTTATTTTTATGTGACATCTCAAAACAGTGGAATGTTTAAATGATACTTAAAGTGGATATAAACAATAACATTTCAACTCTCCTTAAATATTATACGGTATGAGTGGCACTGTGAAAATAAAATATTTTTTCCACAATTCCACTGACACTTGTAACAAAAAGAGCTTTTAAATTTTCAAAGCAACTTTTTAAATTAAATGAACTTTCTTATGCTTAGTATTTCTTATGGAATTATTTTCTTTCTAAAAAAATGGCTTCTTTCAGTCAAATTCTAGCCTTCTTTATACGAGCAGAAATTTTGCTTTGATATAGTTGAAATTTAAAATAGAAAAAGAAAGAAATGGAAAGTGATTTATTCCCTTAGTTGAAAGTTTACATAGAGAATTAACAAGACAAAACAAAGCACTTCCAGAGCCCACAGTTTTGCTCAGTGACTAGGGAGGTAAAGATGTGAAAAACACAAATTAAAAATACTCATTGTTAACTATTGGAAATTAAGTGAAGTGATAATTACCTTTGAAATCACAGATCAAATAAGTTAAAATATGGCTTTAAAAGGATGACCCCTTTTTTAATGGAAAGAATAGTTTGGGTTGGAAGGGACCTTTACAGCTCATCTATTTCAAACTGGCTTTGAATGTTTCCAGGGATGGGGTATCTGCCACATTCTGTGAAACCTGTTCCAGTGTTTTACCACCCTCAGACTGAAAAATTTCTCCCTTCTATCTAGTCTGAATCTTCCCTCTTTTAGTTTAAAACCATCCACTGAACAGTCCACCCATCAAATCCATACCTCTCCAATTTAGAGAGAACGATGTTGTGAGGGACTGTGTCAAAGGCCTTACAGAGGTCTAGATAGATGACATCTGTAGCTCTTCCCTTGTCCACTACTGTAGTCACTCCGTCACAGGTGGCCACTAAGTCAGGCAGGACTTGCCCTTGGTGAAGCCATGCTGGCTGTCTCAAATCACCTCCCTTTCCTCCAGGTGCCAATGGAATCAATGGAGAGACTCAGCAATTTGGACATTTCTTAGAGGATAAGGACATTTATTGTAGACCGTGTGGCCCAGGTGCATTCCTTCCTCTAAGATGCTTATTTAGATAAATCTGTTGTCTGGAAACAGAAAATACTCTAATGACTCAGCTCACCTAAGATTTCTCAGTGTCCACTGTTCTATTAAACATCTAAAGTTATATGTTTTCATTCAGATATCTGCAATGTATGTATTATATAAAAACTATATATATACACACATATTTCATTATTAATCAGTTACTTACAGAAACTTTTTATTTCCTGCACATGCATTATAGTGGAACAGTCCATACCTCCATTTGGCAGCATTTAGAAGTTTTCAATACTTTTTTCCTTTTTTTTTTGTAAGCCTTGACAGAATTAAAATTACATTGAAATTATTTTCTTGAAAGTATTGGTTGTTGGACTCATGGCATAAATATGATTTCTCACAAAAGGCGTTTCGAAAAGGATGAATCTTAACTTTTATTAAAGCAGACTTAGGCTGCATCAAAAGAAGCCAGCAGGTCAAGGGAGGTGGTTCTGCCCCTCTACTCCACTCTCGTGAGACCCCACCTGGAGTGCTCTGTCCAGCTCTGGAGCCCTCAGCATAGGAAAAACATGAACAGACCTGTTGGAGCAGGTCCAGAGGAGGGCCATGAAAATGATCCGAGGGCTGGAGCACCTCTCCTATGAGATATGGATGAGATAGCTGGGGTTGTTCAGCCAGGAGAAGAGAAGGCTTCAGGCCTTATTGCAGCCTTTCAATACTTAAAGGGGGCCTACAGGAATGATGGGGACAAACTTTTTTTAGCAGGGGGTGTTGTGATAGGACAAGGGCTAATGGTTTTAAACTAAAAGAGAGAAGATTCAGACTCGATAGAAGGAAGACATTTTCACTCTGAGGGTGGTGAAACACTGGAACATGTTTCCCACAGATGCCCCATCCCTGGAAGCATTCAAGGTTAGGTTGTATGGGGCTCTGAGCAACCTCATCGCGTTGAATATGTCCCTGCTTATTGCAGGGGGTTGGACTAGATGACTTTTAAAGGTCCCTTCCAACCCAAACTATTCTTTGATTCTATGATAACAATGTAAACAATATAGTTGTCTTTGTGAGATCCTCTGAGAAACTATTACAATACTTTTTCTTGAAGGTTAGGAATGAGCTGGATGTTAGTGAGTGAGATCGTTTGCTGTTCTCCACAACACAATTTTAACCACTGAGCTTTCTAACTGCCATCTAGCAATCCCCTGGTGTTTAGGACTCAATGACTTAGAAAGACCAAACTGAGAAATCTGCTTGGTCAAGATCACTTAGTTCACCACAGGGGATTATCAGATACAGATTTAAATGTGCAAGAAAGCTAATAACAAAACCCGTTGATTATGATGCAAACAAAGAATGTCAGAAATAATAAATGGAAGCAGAAATATAAATACTGTTTAGGAAAGCTCTCTTTGACATACACAGTAACTATATACAGGTTTTTATTTCTTCATAAATGTTGGTCAGCATTGTTCAGAAATAAATTATCTATTAAAAAAAAAAAAAGAATAAAGTTATAAATCATTCCAGAGAGACACATTTCAAAGTTACAAGTGTGACAGTCAAATTTCAGTCCTGATAAAAGTTATCATCTAGCATAGATTTAGCAGGAAATTTCAGCAAGGTCAGGAATGAATAATTACCATTTACTGAAATTAATATTTCCTGGTCATATATGTTGACAAATTACCATATATAACTGTTTATTCTCTCATTTAAGAGAATATGGAGAGGTTGAAATTATTCATGAAGTAAATTTTGTTGCCTGAAAGAACAGTGATTGTATATTTTCTTAAAAATGTATCTCTCTATGCATTCATTGAAGTCATAGTTGAAAGGATGAAACTTAGTATCATAATTGCTTTATATTCCTGGCCTTCTTTAAAAGGTGGACAAACTAAGTAGTAGACCTGTTCCCTATAGTATAAGTTGTTTTTTATGAATATAGTAGTGATGGAGTAGAATTTCCCACCTTAAACTTTTCATTTGGACCTAGAAATATTTTGTCATTTGGTGACATTTACATTTATTTGGGGAGGTTGATATTTAAAATATGTTTTAATTGTTTCCTTCTTCCTCCCATTTTTCTCCTAGGGTGGGTGCAAGTGTACAGTTTTCCTGTGAAGACAATTATGTTCTGCAAGGTTCTAAGAGCATCACTTGTCAAAGAGTGACAGATACACTGGCTGCCTGGAGTGACCACAGGCCAATTTGCAGAGGTAGGTGCTGTTCTTTGGAAATTTTCCTGAAGTTTTGAAGGGTAATTTATAATTTCTGCTTAGAAATGCAATGAAATGATGTTCAAAACAAAGCAAAAAACCATATATATATATATAAAAGTGTGTGTGTGTGTGTGTGTGTGTATGACTATGTATATCCAAAGATCTTTCTGTAGCTTGAAGCACACAAGCAAAGATACAGAAACAGTATCAATTTAGGGATCTTACTACCTATTAATAGTTTTCATTTCACTTAATCTTCTTTTCATTATGTTAAACTTATTTTAAGTAGAACTAGTTAGGTAGGTTTAGGTTAAACTTTTCTAATTAAATTCCTAAATAGTAGATCTTCACAATTGTATTGTGTTCCTGCTAGTTCCAGATATTTAAATAGTCCTTATTTTTCTGTAAAGTCTCTTCTCTTCCATCTATTGTGCTCAACCTTACAAATCACCTACCCTTCTGACTTATTTTCTGAATGTTTTCGTGTTATGGTCTGAACAAATGAATAAGTTCCTCCCCTGCTTTTAACGAGGAGAAGGGGAGGTGGCTTTTTGTTTGTTTGTATATTTTTCCATTGCAATCTACTGCTTGTAATAAGATCACATAAAAATATATAAATTCTGGCAAACTACACCAGAACTGAGATATAGGAAAAATAGAGAGTGTATATCTATGTACAGAACTTTCCCTTTTTCTCAATAGCAAAAATAATTTGGGTTGCACATTTGGATTGTACATGTTAATGAAAGTGTTAACCCTAGAATGTGCTTGCTTTATGTCCTCCTAGAACCAGACAATCAAGCCAGGACAGGCACTGGAAAAGAAGAAAAACCACCAGCATTAACTAAAAAGAACAAAAAAAAAGAAAAAAAAATCAGACGAGTAATTTGATATTCTTTATTTGTCATTTTGAGGTAGACCAAAAGAGATACTTCTTGCCTATGCTGAATGCCAGTTATCAGGGCAGCAAATGACAGAGAGACTGTAGAGGGAAGGATTTGCAACACCCAATCCTAAATTTCTGCTTGTTCAAGAATGAGCTAAAGCCTAATCTCACTTATATGAAACTCATATATTTATAAAAGAAGTTTTCATTTTCTAGTTATTTCATAATACCAAAAGAAGAAAAAATTCTCCTGTTTCCTGAATAGATTTTTCAACTTGTATAATTACATATGTGATATACTTGAAAATTATGCTTTCTTCATTAAAGAGTTTAAACAGTTGTGGTGGCTTGATCCCAGCCAGCAGCTAAACACCTGGCCAGCCACTCGCTCACTCACCCCCCATGGGATCGGGGAGAGAACTGACAGAGCAGAAGCTGAAAACTCCTGGGTGGACATCAACACAATTTAATAAATTAAACCAAACGGTGCATGCAACCAAAGCAAAATAAGGATTTTATTCACTACTTCCAATTAGTGGGCAGATGTTTAGCCATTTACTGGAAAGCAGAGCCTCAGCACAAGTGATGGTTGCTTGAAAAGACAAACCTGTAACCATGAACGTGCCCACTTCCTCCTCCTTTCCCTGAGCTTTTGTCTCTGACCATGTTGTCATATGGTATTTGGTGTGTTGGCATCAGCTGTCCTGGCTGTGTCCACCCCCCAGATTCTTGCCCACCCCCAGCCTACATGCTGTCGGGGCAGTGTGAGAAACAGAGAAGGCCTTGATGTTGGGTGAGCACTGCTCGGCAATAGCCAAAGCACTGGTGTGTTATCAACACTATTCTAGTTACAAAGCTAAACCACAACACTGTACTAGCTGCTAATTAAGAAAGTTAACTCCATTCCAGTCAGACCTAATAAAAAAGTCTTTAAAGGCGGTTCTTGGATAAACTATTACAAGATATATGTAACACAGGTAATATTGCATAGGCGCATCCATGTAAAGACTGGGGAATCTAAAACATAGTAAAAAAGAAAGAAATAAAAATCACACCTCCTACTCTTTTCAGAGCAGCAAAGCAACTGTGATTCATAAGTGTCTCTGTAGCTCAGTGTATCTAAATGAAAAATCTAAATATACCCTCTCAGTATTTGGTTTCACAGTACTGCAGAATAACGTGTCAATGGAACTCCACTGTTCACTCTTGTTTGGTGGGTTTTTTTCATCTCCTGAATTTATTCATGTTTGCTAATACATTGCAGAAATGAGCTGAAGTAATCTATGCATGGTAAAAGTAATGCTCAGCAGAAAGGGGCTATTTGCTGCTGAATTATCTGTGTTATTACTAGTGTTTGCTGTTCCTTCCAATTTATTATCTGCAAATATCTCTATTATGCTTTACTCCCTCCAGTAAACTTCTAACAAAATAGGATAAATTAGTCCTATACTTCCATTAAAACCTCAGTTGGAAAAACAAGATACTTTCCTCAAACATACTTCCAAAATTGGAGCTAAAATTTCACAACAGTCTGGGGTCAAGACAGTCAGTCTCTAAAAGTTATTTGTTTTTTTCTAAACACAGATTAACATTGTTTAGGCTGAATGGTGTATAATTCTGGTTCAATATTACAACACTGCATGTGGTGCACATTTGTGGATGGTGGGAAGTGAAATATACAAGTTTTGTTTGTAGTCCATATTCTTCCCAGTCCCCTTACTGACCTTCAAGATGCCAGTATTCATGGTGCTCATACCAAGTATTTAATAATAAAATACACAATACAAAGAACTGTTTATCACATCTTCTAATTGATCATCAACTTTAAGTGGAAAAGCTGATAAGCTACATGCAACTATTGTGAGCTTAATGTCTTCAAGCCTCTGAGACTTACTGAAGAAGCTGAACTTTGCATTTACCCCTGAACGGTGACTAACAAAGTTCAGAATTTATAAAGCTGATGAATAGTCAGAGGAACCATCTTAGTGTTGACAAATTCCTTCATTATTTACATTAAACAGTATCCACGTAACGACCTTGCTTGCAAGTGTACAGCAGGGGCTGGTGGACCCCTGGGGGCTGCAGGGGCTGCTGGAGGTGGTAGTGCAGGGCCAGGCCTCAAAGCCAGGGCCTATCCCACCGCCCCAGGCAGGTGGACAATTGGGCACCTCCCCAGGGATGGGGACAGCCCACTGCCAGACTGAGACAACAAAGCCTGGATGGGGGTCAGGATCAGGAAAGTCTGTGAGCAGGCACAGGCATGGCTGTGGTGGGACTGCAGGCAGCTGCACCTGAGACATTGATGAGGCAGAGACTGACAGTCCAAGCCCACCCTGAAATGGATCCCCTGGGCCCACAGGCAAGGAATGGTGGGAGGCCCCAGGTGCGACTGGTCAGGGCAGTTTAGGCCTCTTAGTGCCCTCAGGAACTGAATGGTGCTAATGTAAATGTTCCCAGTTTTCTTGAATTCCACACAATAACCTTCCAGCAATTCATTGTGTTTTCTGTAAGTGATATACAAGGCTATCTAACAACTTTTGTACAATGTTTTGCAGTAACTCAATTTCCTAAACAGACCTCTGGGCAGAACTTCAATTGTAGCTTTTGCTTGTTTGTTTTTTTGTTGTTGTCCCCCCCCCCCCCCCTTTTTTTTTTTTCTTCCCCCTGAAATTCAAATAGGAGAAGGATAAGAGAATAAGAGCCTGACTGAAAAGTGATCTCAAAGAGAGTTGTTTCCTAGCCTTTCTTCTTTGTGGATAGCTAGAGAAGGTATAAACTGTATTCAAAAGCTTATTGTTACAAAGTTATACCTCAGTATTATTTAGGTGAATTAATTAGCAGGGTGCATTGAATTAGCTGGGTGAATTGAAAATAAATTAATAAATATTGTCTGCTAGCTGCAGTGCTGGAGGTATGGTGCCTCTACCAGTTACTGGAATGAGAATGTTCTCTATTTCAGATCCTATGAATCTGCACTTGTTATTATAGCAATTAATAGAATATATTTTGCTTGATACAGCAGCGATATGCCAAGCTTTCTGTATGACTAGTAGGCAGCATACAATGGTATACTTAAATGTGATTAGTTCTTTTTTTCCATGTTACGCACAGATAGCTTGTTAATAATCGTCAGTGAAGCTTTGGTAGAATTAACTATGTGGATGAGAGGGGTTTTTTTGGCTTGTACTGAGATTGTTATGGAAGGTTTCCATGTGTTGTATCTGAGACTTAAATGAAATTCATGGATGTATATTAAGACAGTTTCTATCATAAACACAGATAGACATTTTCACAGAAAACTGAGTCCTAGCTGAATCAATCTAGACATGGAATTATGCTTAGTTCTCAAAGGCTAGTCTCTAACATAGTAACAAAGGACCAAATGCTGGCAGCAGATTGTGATAGAAGGATAGAAAACCTGAAAGTAATTTTCCTGTAGTTTCCTTATTTCCTATTTGTACCAGTCACACTTCTATTGATGTGGAAGATCAGGCTTCCTCCCAACAAGTTTGTGAGGTAAAGAAATGCTCATATATCATTCTTGAGAATGGAGGCAGCCACAGAGAAAGACAGAAACTAAAGTTTTCCAAAGTACTGGGAATATGTTGGGTACTTTAATCCAATATTCAGAAAAAGAATGATCAAGTTTTTAAGGAATGTAGTCATTCCTCTTGCCAGTACTGAAACTTAAGTAACCAAATAATCTAAATTACATGAAAAGTTAGTGGAAATTATATGGCTAAGTTCTGAGATTCAGATATTTGAGGATATACAGTATCTAAATACTTACAAATGGTATGATCTAGACTCTCTATTTTAGTTTGTTGCTAAAGTGCGGTAGTACCATAAACCTGACAGCGGAATTCTAAAATGTTCTGAGTTCTGTAACCCTATTTGATGTCACTGGAAATTACATGTCTAAATATTTTTTTTAAATACTTTGAGATACTGAAATATTTTAAGAAGTTTGAATATTTTAGAAAATCTATCCCTAATGCTCTTTGGAAAATAGCTTAATTTGCAAAGTAATATATTTTCAAGATGTTAACTATCCAGATTTGCTGAATGTGACAGAGGAATTGTGATGGTTTCACAACTGAATCAGTGCTTTACAAAAATCAGGCTACTGCCTAGAACCATTTTATATTTTTTTCTTTCTAATTTTTTTCCTCTGTTGTAAAGAGCTCTAAGACACCACCAAAGTTCAACTTTAGGTTAAGGATATACTGTTACATAGAGTTGAACATTGTGATACATGTTTTTTTTTTCTCTCCAACCATGGAGAAGTCATGGAGAGTACATACTAGCCCTTCTTAGATTCGTACATAGAAGCCTCCCCCCATCCACTTGGAGAGGGTAAATCTCTCTCTAAACCAAATATTAATGTGATAATTCTGAAAAAATAATTTATATAAAGTAGGAATAAATTAATGTAAATGTTGGGCTGATTAATTGAAAAGTGCCGGTTTCCTTCCTCTGTAGGTCATTTTCTAGAATTTCTTTCACTCACTCAAACGTCTTCAAAGGCAAATTGTTATGGACTATATCAGCATAATAATACTTAGATGGCAAGTTGTTATTAATGCTATGGCAATTTGGAATGTTTATTTTTAAAAGAGCAACCGATCAAAAGCAATCTGATTTGTTGTTTATCATTTTAGCTAGAACATGTGGTTCTAACTTACGTGGACCAAGTGGGATTATTACATCACCAAATTATCCAGTTCAGTATGAAGACAACGCACACTGCGTGTGGGTCATTACAACAACTGATCCAGAAAAGGTATGCTTTTTCTCTTTGTCTCAATTCAAACTGTAGAATTTTGGATCTGTCTTAAAATTATGTTTTACATATTTGCATGAATCCATTAACACATGCAAGAGTGTATGTTCATTTAAACACAAAAATGACCAGAGATGTTAAGAAAATAGATTGGGCACTAGAAAAAAAAATAAAATGGTGATATCCATGAAAATGTCCACTCAGAGTAATAGCTCTCAAAGTTTCCAAGTTCAAGTTATAAATAAATTTTCTAATGAAATACATAAAATCATATTCAAAATCACCCACTGTTATATGAGTTGATAGTGGATTTTTCAAGTTGTATCTTGATACTTACTCCTTGTTGAATCTTAGCATAAACAACAGACACACATCTAAGTACTTTGTCTGATCTTTTTAGGTGTTTTACTACCTACCTCATTTCTTTTTTACTGCCTACCTCATTTCTTTTTCCAATAATGATTCTAAATACATAACTATCAATAATTATGCATAAAATAGTAGTCATAATTAGGTATTCTTATTAAATTGCAGTGTACTGAAATGCATTTTTACTCGTGTTTCTTTAAAATCAATTTAATTCCTGAAAAAAGGACAGAGACCCCCTACCTGAAGGAAAAAAAAAGAAGTAAAAAAGTCTTTCACTTATATTTTACATTTCTGTAGCGAAATGCTGAATAAATGAGTTACAATAAGTTGAAGAATGTGCTATCTATATGTATTTTCATCATTATAAAATGTCTGTTTCCTAGGCAAGTTTTTGCAAGACTGCATTCTTGACTTCTTTAATATACTTAAGGAAAAAAATGTTTATCTCACCATAAATTAATGCAAATGTTTAACTGATCATTTTGCTGCATGCTTTCATAGAATATTGTTGAGATGTAAACACTTTTTCCTTGTAAAATCGAGTTCCCTTTTTCTTAAAGGAGATTCAGTGCCTCAGTTAAGGTATTCAGGAAAAACAGGCAAAAGTACAAAAATATCACATTGCAGAACATTTTACTGTAGTGGGACTTCTCTCTGAAGAGAAAGGGCTCTTTTCAGTTTCAAACTGAACTGTTATGTTTTATTTAGTATACCAATTAGAAGTGACTATTTGTCACTGAATGACCTTTGACTTTAAAGTTATTAAATTTTACAGAAAGTATTAAATCACTTTGCATTTTTTAGTATGGACAAGGATTTAAAATATGAAAAATGTCTGACAAAGGCTTCTACTCAAATTTATATTCAGTAATATGTAGTACCTTTGATTCTGCAAAATGCAGTACAGTTTTATAAGAGAAAAATTAAGTGTGCATCGAAAGAAAATAAGTAAAATTACTACTAGTAGAAAAGTCTTGGCATCTTAATGATTTCTTTATTCAAAACTGTTCCATTAATTTTTCATTTTTATATTTCTTCCCTTGAATTTTCAAGAATTTTAATTAAGCATTGTTTTACATATTTATAATAAAATGAAGATAGTGATGTTCTTGCTGATTGCAAGAAAGTTTAACAATAATAATAAAAAATGGCACTGACTGTTCAGTGCTATTTATTAAACTGTACAGTGTATGTTTTTTATGGAGGCTCAGACTTGTGAAAAACAATAAACCTCGGTCTACTACCATAACATGCAAGTTCTATTCATTCTATACAATATATCTTTCTCAACAGATTTAGGACTTTAGTAGGGCAGAGCTTAATGAGATTGGTGAGGATTAACTTACTACTTTGTTCACTGGACTCGAAAAGGCACTCTTAAGTAGTATTCTGTGGGCAGGTTGATCATCAATCACAAGAACACACTGAAGGAATTGCACACTTAGACAGATCAATTCTTTTGTTATGTTCAAAATGAAGAGGTATGACTAGAAGGCTTGGACCTTTCACCCAGAAAAAAAATCCACACTATTATATCCAGCTGGGTGGAAAGTAGAGAGATATGCTAAAAGGCATATTGACAATCACAATGTAAGAAAAAGAGGTGGAACTTTTAAGACTTTCAGTTCCAGACAGAATGGTCAATAGGCAATGAATTGTCTTTTTATTAATGTTGGATTTGTCAGAAGAAGATTATTTTCTTACTACATGTACCTTGGAAAGATGGGTATTTGCTTTAGGGCAATGATGATTGTGAACGTGGTGTCATAAAATCAAACATCTTTAAGACTTACAATATCCTCAAGTTGCTTTCACATAAAGTCTACATCATCTTAATCAGTATGTCTGAATACAAAACTGATATTTGGACTTCTGTCCCCAAATAACTGAATCCAGATTTAAGACATATCCTTTCAGATAATAAAAGATATGATGGAAAATGCTTTTACTTTACAGACTATCTGACTGAAATAGAACTTATTTCCTACTTCTTTCTAAAGAAAAATATCTTGCTAGCATTTTGAAACCTGTGAACTTTACAAAATCAATTACAAAAATAATTTCCAGGTTTCTAAAGTAAAGAATTGATTTTAAGATGTGCTGAAAGATGTGCAGATTTTCATCCCTGACTTTTGTTGGAGTTATGAATGACAGAAATCTTGAAAATTGAACTGCTTATAGAAGGTTTGATTTTAAGATTAGATTGAGGAGCCTACTCCTTTGCCCTTCAGATTTGAAAATATTTATCAGAATGCTTAGGGTCTGTCTTTTCCGAGAAGGTAGAAAGTTCATGACATGTTGTTACTGTCTTTTAAATTAGTTTTTATTTTATTCTAGCAGTGAATTTGTGTCCTTTCATCAGGTTAGTTTACACATAGCATTTTACAAGGTAAGACAATATTTCCTCTTAACATAACATTCAGTGCAGTTTAAAGAAGATAGTCTAAAGAGGTGCCCTTGCACAAAAAATTGAACATAATGTGCTGGAATATTTAAAAGAATAAATTAGAAAAAAAAAATTGACACACAACATTTTCCAAATTTTGCATTCTGGTGCTGGTAGGGGGAGATTTTTAATACGAATTCAAAATGAAAACAAATTTCAACTTCCTATGGGGACAGTAGCATGGTTCCAGTTTTCAACCAAGTATATCAAGATTGTTGTTAGTTAAGTGTTTTTCTAACATTTATTTGCCTTTTTCTAAGCAACACAAAAATCTTGAGTTAAGCTTGGTTCTTCTGCTGTTCAGAGGTATTTCTGTTAATGCTCTGCTTATTTTGAAGAGTTGATTTTCTTCCCTTAACATTTATTTGTTTCCACTGTGTCCCACTGTTGCAGCTTCTGATCAGCATCCTACTGAGTAATTTATTAGACTTTTAGTACTTGCAAATACTTGCTGTAATTCTTAGTAACTGCATTGTTTTAGTTGTACTGTTATGCAGTTTCTCAGCCTTTTAGGATCAGTTACTTTGGACTGTTTTTCTGAGGTCTTACTGATCTGTTGGTTTTATCTCTTTCTTGCTGCTAGTATAGTCTTTTCAGTATGTTCTAAGCACACCTCTATCCCTTACTGTTTCAATTCATTCTCAAGGCTGTGGGTTTTTTCATAAGATTTGGATTTGCCTTGGATTTCCTGCTGCTTTCAATATTTTGGTAACATCGCTAGATGCAAGGGCTCCAGTTTTCAACTCCAGTGTCTATAGAAGGGCAAGTTTTGGTGTTGTTTCAGCAATGATGCCTAGTTTTGCACAATATTTTTCTGACTGATTGCAGATTGTGGTATAGTAGATGTGCCATGGCCTCCAATAGTTCTCAGTTTAATGACCTGGTAAACAGAGTGTGTTCCAGTTACAGGTTTTTTTTTTTTTCCCTGAAGAATGTACTTTCTCCACAGTACAAAGCATAGATATTAAGTATCTCTTTGGGCCTAACAACTTTCTTCTTCTTTACAAAAAAAGGTATTCGCTGAAGTTGCCATAATTGAAGACATTGGAATTAATTAGGGGGAGAGTGGGAAACTTCACATAGAGTTCTATAGGGCAGAACCTTTAGGTTTTTGTATGAAGTTGAACTATATTTTAATATGTTGTCATAAAATGGTATTTCTGATTTATTGCCTTTCTAAGCACATAGCTGGGGAGCTTCACGAGAACATTCTTACTCAGGAAACCTTTCCCCAGTTCACAGCTAGGGAATCCACATATAGTTAAGGTTGATTTTGAGGTAATTTCCTTTAAGATAATTCATTCTTCCAATATGCTCTAAAAGAGCAGTCTTACAAAGTAGCATATGATAATTCGCATTTTTTTTGAATGAGGTTATCTTGCTTATTCATGGACTGGGTCAAAGTTTGTAGTAGCTCTGATCTGATCCATTGGTGACATCCCTGTCTTCCTCAGATTCTTACTTCCATGTAAGTAGCTTATGCATGTGTAATAATTTGCAATGGATTCAGAACCTTTGTTTCAATCTGCAAGTTTGCTCCAGTTAGATGGTATTATTGTGTTACATTATTTAATATTACAGTGTTTTTTAGAAAGTGTGTTCTGTAAATAACCTGTTTCTACAAAGCTTCATTACAGACAGGGCTCCTCTCCCTCCGAGTGGCTGCTTAGATCGTTCTGCCACAAGTAATAGGATGTTTGTCAGCATGTCCGACATCTACAGCACCTGTAGTTTAACACTACACTCTCACTGGGGAAGAAAGCTCTTGCTGAGCACCATATATCTCATCTCTACAGAGATTGATTTTTATATTTAGAACTTATCCTCTCTTACTCAGAGAGTTTTGGGTTGCAGGGATCCTGATCACCAAAAATATGTAGATCTAAGAACTACTGTCACTAAACTTTTGTATATTCTTGGCAACGGACATGCTTAGGCTAGTGATTTACTCAATTCTTACTATTTCATAAGTCTCAGAGTAGGTTTAATAGAGTGGAAGGAAAGGTCATTGTGAAATTAGAATTGACTCATTTATACATCCTGTGCCATCTAGATCATACAAATACACTAAGAAGTCCCAAAAGGATGATTTCCCATGGTGTGTTAAAAATTAAAGCACAGTTTTGTATGCTCTTTTGTCCTTCAGGATGTGCTAAAACTGAATTTTGTGCCACATGTAAATGTCAATATTTACATTTCAATTTAAACTTCTTTGTTTTTCCTTTGCTGGCACAGTGTCTTTATTTTTAGGGGGATATGGCATCCTTGACAAAGGATTCATACAGTTTAGAATTAAAATTATTAAGGTCTCAGTTATGAAACAAATACTGGTTAAGTTCCCTCTTGCTTTGAAATAAGCTTGTGTATTATTTTTTTTCATAATCAAGCAGTATAATTTAGAACACAAAGTATAACTAAAGCAATTATATGAAAAAGCTATTGTTGCAGTATAAGGATGGGATTTTAAACTTCCAGTGTCCTAAAGTCTTGTACAAAATTTCCAGGGTGGCCTTGATTCTGCGCAGTCTTAAATACATTTCAAAAATAAACAAAAGAGTCTGTATATTTTTAATATAATGTACAAAATGTACTTACCAGCCTACTGGAAAATCGTGTTACATATAACTCACTACAGTATATGTTCATCCTCAATTTGAATTTAAATACATAAATTGTAATGCAGAATTTCATATACATACAACTGACATCAGAAAAAAACCCACATATATTGCACAAAAGCAAGCACGATTTTATTTTAATTGTATTGTGTTGATTTCTGTGTTTTGTGTATACTTATTAGAACATTATAATTTTTGTTAATGCTGACATTTCTACCTGTCAAGACATCATGTGAGTGAGATGTAGTAGCACAGCTTCTGTATAATATTTTTTAGTAAGTTTAGTGAAGTTTTATTGGATGATGCAGTAACACAAGTAGGGCTGGAACAGAAAACTCGGTCCTAGCATTGCAGACATTTAGGATGAAATTTGATTTGCACATATGGGTGCTACATGTCGAAACTCCAATTATACTTGATGGACATCTGTCAAATAGTCAGTAGAGTCAAAATGGTGCTTCATCTCATCCTAAAGCAGTCCACTAGAGGCTTATCAGCTAAATCACTGTCTGGGCTTTGTTTGCTCTCACTGGATCAGAACCAGAAGGGATTTAGACATTTTAAATTTCAGCATGTGTTTAGTACACACACAGCTTTGTGGAATAAAGTATGCTATTTTAGATGAATGGCATACCTCACAAATTGAATGGGAAGGGACCCATAATAGTCATATGTTGAATGAAAAGGCATAACTTCGGGGTAGGGGTATACTAGACTTAACTAAAAGAAAGTTTCAAAAAAAACCCTCTCCTACATTAATACATCTATTTCCAAGTGTGAGCCTTTTAGTGAAACTGATATACCCAATCAAAACAGTTTTCTATATTGATTTTAGATGTCTCATTTGTGCATTCATTACTAGTTTTGACTCTGGCTATCTTTAAAGACTGTTGGAGGTAATGATGGAGGAGGGACGCTTGGGATCAGTACTCATCTCATGATGAAAGGATACAAGCACAAATTTCCTGCAGCACAGGACAGTACTGTATTTCCTGGTTTGAGGAAAAGCTAACTGAGCAAACATTCTTAATGCTTCCAGCATTATTTCTGGTGGTATTTGCTTTATTTATTTTTTTTCAGATTATTTCTAACATTAAATGCAGAAACTCGGTTTCCCTCCTAAGGCAATTTCTGCAAATACAGGCTGGCAGTTATATTCCTTGTTGCTTGCTTTCCCTGTGACCTTCTTCCTTCCATGCTGTTTTTGAATGAAGGAGACTAACTATTGAGCCTTACCTGTGTTGAGTATTTCAGATTTGCTTTCAGGATATCAGCTAGGTTTACTCTACCGAGACTCAGGTGTGGGGTATGAATTTTATGAGCCTCAGATGGGTCTAAGTATGACATACTGAATTGGAAATGACAATTTAGAGGAAAAAAAAAAAAAGTGGGACTTTTAGAAAGAAACTATAGAAGCATACACATGAAGGAATGGAAAAACTGAAGGAGACTTTGCAGTAAATTTGCTGTGGTATTATCTTTGATTTTACAGAAATCCATATTTCAGAAAGGCAGTTGGAATGTATTAGCTGGTAATGCAACACCCAAGACAAACAAATGAATCAGCCTCCAAACCAAGAGAATGTATTAGAATGTGGCAAAGTTTTAATTGGCAAGATTAAGCCACATATATGTGGCTTAATGGAAACTATTAAAAAAAACAAAAACAAAAAAAAAACCTATGAAAACCACAGTTAGCAAGACAATTTTGTTAAATACAGAAGTATGACATTTTAAAAGTTCTAATGCTTCTGTTTCCTCCTGTCCTATTACCAGGTCAAGGACAAAGAAAAAAGAGTTTTCCCTTTCAAAAGAGGGCAATACATAATATTTTCATTGTGATATGTTTGTATTGTATCTGCATGTATACAAATACATTATTGTCACTATTTTCGTGAATACTTACTGCAGTGAAAGTTATCCATATTTGCCTTTCTCATAGATATACTTTTCAAGCCTGAATGGCTGTTAAATCCGTCATTATTCTAGCCTATATCTTGCAAAACAAAACCAGGCTATTCCTTTGAATTTGTTTATTTTATAGCTAAACCAATCCCCTACTCAAAAAATACAAAAAAAAAAAACCATAAGCATGCCTTTCTGCTTTATTATTGCCAGAGTTTGTCTTTAAAGGTTAAACAACAAACAAAACCACAAAAACCAACAACTACAGCAACTACACTTTCATCATTGGTATTTATCATTATCCAGCCACTGCCATTTATGTACTTCTCCTGTCGCTGAAAGTTGGGTTGTTACCTCCAGCTTCTTCCTTAGAGGAACTTATCTGCTGCGAGTGCACTTAGAATGCCTCCATCATTTCCTTCCTCCACTATGTTTTTTGTCCTTTCATTTTCCTCTGACTCAGTTTCTTCTTCTTTGCTGTTTTCATCTCCATAAATATATTTCTTTTCTCTTTTAGCTTTAGCCTTTTCTTCTTTTTCATTTTATGTATTTTCAGAAAGGAAAAGATTCAGATGCAAAATTCTCATATAGAATCTTAATGGTTTTCATGGTTTAAATGGAGCTCAAAAACCAGTAAATGAATGGCCAACTGAAATTTTAACTTTTTTTTTTTTTTTAGCTGGAAGAAAACACTAAGGTTTTATTCATAGTTTCTTAATGTAATTACAATACTATTCAGCATAATAATGTACCAGTTGGTGCAGTGACATATTATTCCACAAGATATATACATTTAATTTCTTCATAGTGAAAAGACTTCAGACAACTTTACAAAATGGAGAATCAATCAGACTTCTCAAGCCATAAGTGAATGCCCATTAAGCATAACTAAATATAAGACACTTTCTTAAGTACTTTGTATCTCCACATTATAGAAGATAAATCAATGTGTTTGTTATTATTCCTGCACATATATACACACACAGAGACATGTAAAATAAACAACTGAATGTTTTACTTGAACAATCCCAAAGCAAGCAAACACAGCGACATACAGTCATTACTACTCTCTCATTTAATTCAGGATATTTCCTGACAGGAAAATTTCATAACAGAACATGCATTAGATGAGAATATTCTGCCATTGTGTAAAAAAAAAAAAAAAAAAAAAAATTTTAAAAAAAAAAAAAAAAAAAGTAAATCTGAAAAAAAATCATACAATTAGATCTCTATATACTTTTCTTATCTTGTTTGTTCTACAAGTTAGTTCCCAATTCCCTTGCTCAGAACTATCAGGCTTATTCAGTATTACATTGTCAAATGTATAAATCTAAGATATCAAGGTTAATGTGTAGATATTTCTTCCTGGAGGTTGAAAGCGTTTGCAACTATTGATAGTATATCGTACCTGACAATGTCCTTGGATGTTGTCTTTGTTTATATACCCTTTTTTCTCCACCACCACCTCCCCTTATCTTTTTCTTAGTTTATCAGGTACTCTACATAAATTATCTTTGTGTGGACCCTGTGTGGCCTGATGGGGTTGATAATGAGGATGACATAAACCCACATTTACTACACAAGGAGACAAGTGCTACAGAATAATTTATGCACTTACAGTTCTGGGTTACTTCACCGAACATGTTCATTTGCATTGCTTTGAAACATAGGTGGTCAAAGTTTCTTTGTGCATGATGCTCCCTGTTTATCTTCTCTTTTAAATCTTTTCTTGTGTACTTTTTCTACTGGGAAAATGCCAGCTGATAACATACAGGCAAATAATAGGAAATTCTAAGAAATGCACAGACTGCATAGTGAAGTGTGTGTATATAGATATATATATGGGAATATATGTGTATATATATGGGAAAAATCATTAGATCATTTTAAAAATTAGCATTTTATGAAAATTATTATGATTCCTTTCAGTTTTCTTTAGCAATACTGTAAATTTGGTGTTTGGCATCATGGTAAATAGAAGCCTCCAGGTATTTACATAATAAATTAGTGTCAGCACTTCCTTTAATTAACTCACTTCGGTGTATTACTAAACAGGAGCTTCGTATTATCAGTAAAGAGCCATTGGGGAGAATAGTAAATGGAGGACCAAATCACCACACATACATTAAGATATGCAAATTTCAGATCTCAGGAAGGTGATGTTAAAAGGGAAAGATAGAAGTAATTCTACTTACTGGAATTTTTGCTTAGTATGGGAAATATGATAGGGTTTGCAGTAAGTTATTATAGAATAAAAAGGTTTTCAAAGTGTCATGTGACAAAAGTGGCAGTGGGGCTCATTTGATAGCTGAGATTCAGTATGGGAAAAGCAAGCTCCAAGGGTATACTGTGTGGCCTGTATTAACTTCTCCATAATGTAAAGCCTTTAAGTGCACTGCCTAAATTAGTTTTACTTCTATAGGGTCTTTCTGTCTTCAAAGTAAACACCTTAAAGAGTATTGTAGCCCATTAAAGATCAAATTTTCCTCTTTGCTTTCATTAAGTAAAATAAAACTGGAATGATCAATGCTGACTGTGACAGGTGGACAGTGAACTTCTCATATATGTAAATATTTGTATACATCTGTTCTCAATATGAAGGGTTACTAATGTCTAATAAACTAATGTTTTAAAATTTTGGAAATGTAAATTAAATAACTTAGTTGGAGCTGTTTAGAAAATATAAAATGCCACACAAATTTGATGCTACTCTGAAGTAAATAGAGAAAAAAACTTCAGTCCTAAAGTGTGACCTCAGCAAGCATCAGGGTAGGTATTAATACTTCTGCTGTATATTGTGAAAAGGGATTAACATAGATTAGCATGATGATTTGTCAGCTACTTGATCCAAGAAAGAGATGGGTAGATTTGAAGTATGTTAGAGAAAAAGAACAGTGGTTCAGCAGTTGGTGGATTGTATTCATTTATTTTTTTATAAAAATAGTTAAGAGGCACCACCACAAACACTCAAAACCAAGATCGTGATCCTTCCTATCCTCAGCTCAAATTGGCCTACTTTAGCTTGTGAACATTGACAGTCTGACTAGATCCACAGTACAGTTAACAGACTCTTTACACAACCTTTTAAACATAGCGTTCTGTTCAGCAGGCAATCTCTGAGACCTCTTGAGAACTATCACGAACCTTAGGGTCGATATGAGTCAGCCTGTTACATGTCCATGTGTGAGTAATTTTTGAAAAAGTTTAAGTTTCTTAATAATTAAACCTTGCAACAATATGCAGGGCAAAAGTTTAACTAGCCTTTCAAAACATGGCACTATTTGCTTCTAAAAATATCACCCACAAACCTTCAAAAGTGAGAATAGGTTTTAGGCATCATATCTATACGTGCTTAATACTCATCTGTTGTACTGGAAAATAACATCATGTGCTTGCTTATCACATCTCTGGTTATTTCTCTGTCTCTATGCAGAATTTGACTTTACATAAATGTGCAGTGTTTTCAGTAGGACGTAAATTTTTTAAAGATTTTTTTCTCATTCCCTACATTTTCCAGCATTCTCATGAGATAGAACATGCCATGAAATGCTGAGTTCAGTTACTTGTCTCATCTCTGTATCCAGTGGAAGAATGGTTTAGACAGAGCTTGTCAGGTTGGCCAGCCCTTTTTTGTGCAGCAATTGTCTCAACATTTTACTTTTCATTTATTTAATAGGTAACTGTTATCACTATTCCAGACTCACTGGAAAGGATACAAGTAAAGACGTTGCAACATAATGCAGATGTTCTTTTGTAAACAGACCAGTGAAGAGTGCTGGCTGGAGAGCAGGGAACCTTGCAGTTTTCTGCACTGTGGCATTGCCTTCATGATGGATTTGAACAGTATAAACTCAGTTCCTAAAACAGTGTTTATAATCACAAAGTCGCAGGAAGAACTGTTTCACAAAGCCAGAGGAAAGTACATTCATGTCAAAAATGCAAATAAAGCAAAAGAAATAATGTCACTGCAGGTTTGCTTCCTATTCTTGCCCAGATTTTGGCTTTTTTTGCCAGTTAAAAATGTGCTGTGTATATATATATATTTTCCTTTTCCAAAGAGGACTTTATGCCTTTAACTGAATAGTTAGTCCTTCTCTAGCCTTTTTGATTATAGGCCTTGCTATTTTATTTTCCTGTTTCTAGGAGAAAGGAGATGTTTTGATAACTGGGCAGCAGAAGCTCCCCTTCCAGATTTTTAAAATGTGATGATCCTGAGAGGAATTCATACATTAGAAGTGGCCTGAGGCAGAATAAACTTGCAACAGTTGTGCCTGTGCTACAAAGTATTGTGGCCACTCCCTCCTCTTTTTCTATGCACTAGATCCATATATACACAAATATGTATATATATGTGTAATCGAGTGCACCCTCAGTAAGTTTGCAGATGACAGATGAAGTTAGGTGCGAGTGTTGATCTGCCTGAGGATAGGATAGCTCTACAGAGAGATCTGGACAAGTTGGATTGATGGGCTGAGGCCAATGGTATGAAGTTCAACAAGGCCAAGTGCCGGGTCCTGCACTTAGGTCATAACAACCCCATGCAACGCCGAAGGCTTGGGGAGGAATGGTTGGAAAGCTGCCTGATGGAGAAGGACCTGGGCATGTTGGTCAACAGCTGGCTGAATATGAGCCAGCAGTGTGCCCAGCTGTCCAAGAAGGCCAAGGGTATCCTGGACTGTATCAGGAACAGTGTGGTGAGCAGGACTAGGGGAGTGATTGTCCCCTTGTACTTGGCACTGGTGAGGCCCCACCTCAAATACTGTGTTCAGTTTTGGGCCCCTCACTACAAGAAAGACATTGAGGTGCTGGAGCCTGTCCAGAGAAGGGCAGTGAAGCTGGTGAGGGGTCTAGAGAGCAAGTCTTATGAAAAGGAGGCTGAGGGGATTGCTCTCCACAGCTACCTGAAAGCAGGTTGTGGAGAGGTGGGGGTCGATCTCTTCTTCCAAGTAACAGGCAATAGGACAAGAGGAGATGGCCTCAAGTTATGCCAGGGGAGGTTTAGATTGGATATTAGGAAAAAGTTATTCACCAAAAGGGTCATCAAACATTGGAACAGGCTGCCCAGGGAAGTGGTTGAGTCACCATCCCTGGAGGTATTAAAAGATGGGTAGACATGGTGCTTAGGGACATGGTTTAGTGGTGGTTTTGGCAGTGTTAGGTTGATGGTTGGACTTGATGATCTTCAAGGTCCCTTCCAACCTAGACAATTCTATGATTCTATTCTATACATACTTTTTTTTTTTTTTNTCTGAACTTTATCTTTGGAAGCAATAAGTAAACTAGAATAAACTATTTTGGATAAATGTGACCAGACACCTTCTCAGTTAATTGTGCCTTCACGCATATCAGGAGGAACTATAGTCTGTCTTTGTAGAAAAAAGAAGATAAGATTAATCAGACTTTTGGAAATAATGTAAGAACAAATTTTAAAAAATTAAATTTAGCATTTATCATTGGGAAATCTCAGTGTTATTCAGTGCTGAGCATAATTCTTGTTTTCTGCCTGCTTATTGTGATATGAAGAGAAACTGGTGGCTGGTTTTATGACATTTGGTTAAATTAAATGCTAGTGTTATTTGCCCTATGGCTGAATTTCAGTAAATTCATACGTAAAACCAAATCTGTGTTCAAAAATATTCTAACACTTTGGGGGATTTTTTCTCTCAATGTTGCACATATGTCAAGGAGAAATGTATTGTTTCCACTTGACTGTGTCATATTGTGTTTAAAAAATTATATATATAAATATAATTTTGCAAGTCTTCCTAGTTATTGAAACATTTAATCACATCTATATAACCACCTTTGTGCATGAAAGCATTTCTTACAATTTACTGCCATTTTCTTATAATGAAAAGCTATATATAATGGAGAAATCCAAAATGCTGTGTGAAACTTCTCGTCTAATCAAATTATCATCTCAAGAAAATATGACTTTGATCAAATAAAATGATTCCAAGATTAAATCTTAACTTGTTCTGGATCATACACTGGAACACCTCTTCTTTAGTAGGTGGACACTATTTTCTTTCACCTTCCATTTAATGGACTCTACTGGTTTAGAGAAGAAATAAGGTCTATTTGTTTTTAAATGTTTTTTGAATGTTTTTTATCAATTCTAATTGTACCATGTAATGTAAAACTCATGTATTTCCCAGCTTAAGAGCTCTCTTGTTTTTCATGTTCACAGACTTTAATCAATGTTGAAATCACAAAACAATATACAAATTTGGTCTTTAGAGGCTAACAATGTGGGGCATCCTCTTGTTGATTGCCAGGTGTAAATTGTTTAAGGGGTTATTGTAAACAGCTTCCTGTAGATACACACTTCTGCTGTTAAAGGTCTTCTCTTTGCACCTTTCTTCATGTCCCAGAGCTATAGTAACTCCTGTATTAGGTTAAAGGAAGCAGATGTGAGTTGAGAGTTGTGTAGTAATTTAGGTGATACACGTGTCCAGAGAGGGAACCACAGCATAAGCCCTCACCTTAGGAAGGCAGGGATGGTGAAGTTCTTTTCCTGGACATAGAAAGGCATTTCATTTCTTCCAGTCGTCTTGCTAAGAAAAGGGAAAATGGAGCCTAAAACATTGCAGGTAGTTTTCTATTTAAACAGTAAAATTTTAAGGGATCATCATGCCTTTTTAGTTTTTAATACATTTCAAAAAATGAATCACCTGTTAGCGTGATCATTCTTCTCCTTTCCAGATGGCAGGTAACTAGGATGAGATTTCCCAACGTGGTTTTCCTCTTCCCCATAGGTGGTAACTTTCATCATGATGACAGAGGGCAATATTTTTAACCTAGTGAAGAGTTTAATAATTTAAATGTTATCACTGGAACATAATTTACTTACTAATATTTCTGAAATATGTGTAAGCAAAGATATCACCTGTGCACCATGGTAAAGCATTCAGAATTGAGGTGAGGCATAAACAGAGGCCCCAAACATCAGGAATGAGATGCAGGTGGCTCTAGTTGGTATGAAAGATTAAAATAGAGACCAGCTCATTATGGTGGAAACTTTTATTTCTGCCAAAGGAGAAAAACATCTTAGAAGTTCATTCATCATTAATCAGTTCTTATTTCAAATTTGCTATTGAAATGGACAGAAGCAAATGACAGATCATGCAGGACATGTGAAGTTCGAAATAAGACATTTACATTTTCTCTGAACTTCATCAAGACTCTTATTCTTTTCTTACAGCTGTTCTGTTTTGCAAGGCACAGGACCTCTGTTGTCACGGAGGTCACAGACTCTGTGAATGGACACTTTCTTTCATGCAGATTTTCACCTCTCTGCAGAATTCATTCTTCTAAGCAACTTTCTCTGTATTTAATTATTAGCATAAGTACCTGGCAATGAAGTACAAGTCAAGAAGATAAAAAATCTAATTTATTTCTTCAGCCAAAATGCAGAAATTTCTAGAAGGCAAATCTAAGGATTTTAAGTAAAGCTGAAAAACACATGCAGAGTATGCGCACAGGCAGAGTACGTGTGTCGTGTTTTAATTCAGTCTTTCACACAGTTAACGTAATTCGTAGTACTGTATGGTGTTATCAGACTGTCAAATTAACAGGATCCTTAATTATCATTCTTTTTAATTGTAGCTTAGATATTTTGAAACATTTTGATGTCTGCATTCGTTTTCTCTGTAGTTAGGTGTTTTTTTCCCCTCCCTGATTTTAAATAGACTTACTGGTAGATTATATTTGCTTTGTGGTATCTCTTAAAAGAAGGTATTGCAATTCTATGTGTAAAATTCTAAATGCTTACAAATGATTTTTTTTCTATATTAGCCAGTTATTAACTTTTTTGTATCAGTAGCCTTTCTACTCTTACCTTATCTAAAAGGAAAACACATATTGTTCTTTTTTTTATCAAACAATATATTCAGTTTTTGTTCTAGATCATCTATCTTCTAAAAAGGCTGTTTAAATAAATAAAAAAAATAAACTAATAATTACTTCCACTTGAAGAGAGCAATGGGATTCTAATGTTTCCAAGGTAAATGTTCAGCTACTCCACAAAACACTCTACTACTGCAGAAAGTCATCACTTGTTATTCCACCATTCCACTTGTTATTTCTGCACAGTTTTTTTCCATCAAAAGCAAATGAAGATATGAGACTGATAGTATGTTTTTGCGCATGAGATCCAAATATAGTTTAAAAATGCATTCAGGTAGTTGTCTCTTATGAAAATGGACTATCCAGATGTGATTAATTTCAAGACTAAACATATATAGTTAGACAGCTGGAGGCAGTCTCAATGCTCAGTTGCCCAACAGAGAAATCTCTGGTTTCTTTTCAGATTAAGTTATTCTGCTTTCCCTCCAGGTGTGGATCCAGAAAGGCATAGGTTTCCACAGATGCTGTTCTATCTGCCAAACCATGAATATGTCTCGGATACCTTAAACTATCTCAATTAGCACTAGTCACTTAATTGTGGGCACCTTACTGAGCCTTCAGTGCCAAAGCTTCAGTTATAACCAGGGGAACCTACATGGTAATTCAGTTTAGCAGACACTAGCTGCCAGTCAGACAAATAAGTCTTTTAGCTATATTTACTGCAGTGAGAGATTAGATGCCTAAAGCACCTTTAGATACAAATGGGTAAACATCTATGTTTAGGTGTTTTAGAGCTCATTTCAGCAACTTATCCATAGGCTTCTAATGCCATTTGAGTTGCCTTAAGTAATCCTTCCTGTCCTCCAGCTGCTGCTTCAGAAAATTGTGGACCTCTCACAGATCCTGTATCTTCAGGCAGTGTGTGGATTTTGCCTTATACTTTCAAATGACACTACCCAATTATTTAGATTTATACTGAATTCCGTCCTTAGTACTGATTTCTACAACAAGGTTCTTTTTACTTTAAACATTTTCTTTTTTTTTCTATAAAAATGAGGTCAAAGAATCCTATTGCAGATCTTTTGGGTGTGTCTAGTTTCTGTGCAATCCTTTGAGTTTGAACAATATTCAGACAATTGAGAAAGACTTATTTGGTCATTTTTGCTTGCTTATTTGTTTCCTTTTGTCACTTTATAAGCCCTGTGGATATGCTAAGTGTCTCTCTTGATTGCTGTTTCAAAGGTATTCACTGAATAATTTTCTTATGAAGTTCTGTGACACTTAAGCTTTGAAACATTTTGTATTGCAGCTATGTTGGTAACAGTTTCTGTTTTCAGCATAATTACTTTCAATCCACGTTCTTATAATTAGACCAATCAAAATACAATTCCTGAATTAGATTTACAATGATGTGGTAAAATAATGAGGGAGGTGGTATCTTTATTATAGCACTAGCTTTATGGTAATTTAGTATAACCACTTGAAATATGATAAACTTTATAATCTAGTGAGTCAGGGCTTCAACTAGATGACTTCCAGAGATTGCTTACAACCTAAATGCGTCTCTGATTAGCAAAGTGATTTCAACATTGGGAATATTTTATGTGTTCATATATGTATTTCACAAATTTCTCAGGTACTAGATATTCATTTCAGTTCCTACAGACATAAGAATTATCAAGCTTATCTTTGTGGCATTTTAAGTATAAAAGTGTGGTTACAGACAATTTTAAAGAGCTTACAACTTTTCATTTAAGGCCTGTACACTGCTAATTATGATTCCTAAAGGTATTGGATTATACAAAGATAATTTTACAAAAGAAGGGTGAAAAAAAAAAAACATTTTATACAAGTTTTAAAAAAGGTTTTAGAGTAAAAAGCATTCTGAAGGAATTTTAATGTTTACCTTTGAATAAGTCACTAAACTAGTTTTGTCACTGGAATTTGGACTTTAATGTGACTGGTCTTCTTGTTCAAACAGTTAAGAAATGAGTGTTTAAAAATCAAGAGTATCTTCAGGATCCTAAATTCTTTTTTTTTTCTAGAAAGCCGTTATAGTAGTATTTAAAAGATTTTATCTTCCAAAACCCAAAGAATAATCAGGTCAGGTTCTTTTCAAAATTATATGACAGCTTTAATAGATATGAGTAATATTTAGAGATATGATTTAAATATTTAATTACTGTATTCAACTATTATATTCAATTCACTGTTGGACAGTTTCATCATATGGGGATCGAAGACTTATATAGTATTTTTTGACCCTTACAATGTTGTACCAGCATATTGTTTTATCATGAATAGCTACATGTCAGTTTGAAACATAATTCATACAGTTCACCTTAAAGAAATACCCTTTTTTCTATTCTTCTTGAATAAGACACTTAGATGAAATTTGCATTAGTAGATGTGCAGTAATGGCGTTCAAAAATTAAATCAGTGATACTACATCATCATCATCATCATTGTTATTATTATTGTTATTGTGTTCTCTATAGAGTTCTGTGGGTGTTAGCAACTAAAAACTGTCAAAATGATACAGATCAGGTTTTGGGGTTTTTTTTCCCCACTGCTCTGCAAGCATTAGAATTCGGAGAACCCATAGTTAGTTTCACAAATTAATCTTATAAATTCTAAAGGCCTGAGGAAATCTTGAGTTCTTGCTTCCTGGTTGTAAGCTGAATCCTAGTGCCTGCCACCTGAGGCAGAAAACTTATCAGTCTATATATGCCTTGTAATTCATTGAATTTACTTTCTATTGACAGTTGTGGAGTGGTATGGTCTGAATCAAATAAAATGAAACAGAGAGACAGAAAAAAAGATAATGGGTATTATTGACATTCAGAACATTGATTTCTCTAACAAAAGTATATTTTTGATGCTGTGGGAAAATGCTAATATCGCAGTCCAGAGGTCCCTGATGATGCATAATGGGCAGAATTAATCACCACAAGCCATTTTCTGAGACTTTCTACATATTCATATTTGCCCTTGGTTCACGTTTTTAGATTATCTTTGCAATCACAGAATGAAAAATATTTTTAATAAAAAGGGAGAAGTGCTATTCTGTACTGAAACACTGAGACAAAGAGAAAATTCTACAATAAATGTTTTGATAGTAGCACTTCTGAGTAGTGTTTTATAACAATGGACAATTTGTAGTAATAGAAACAAAATTGATATATGGTTGCACTACGATCTTCTAGATCATATGGAATATATTGGAAAAATAAGAATTTTTTTGTGCTATCATTTCATACTTTTTTTCTCTGTGATGTATGTTCCTGTAGTGTATCTTCCTTAGAAAAAAAAAGTTTAATTTAAATAAAAAACCCTAAACATTAGTATCAAAATGACAAAATTAGTCTTTTGTGCAGCTGCCAGATGGTCACCATATTCAAATATATTTTTCATACAAAGTAATATGCAAAATCCCTAAAGAATTAATATGCTAGTAAAGCTTTTATTGAAATCATTAGAATAAATCTAACTCTCTAAACCTAGCTATAACCTTTTTATGGAGGCTCAGCATATCCATAGATGTAATTCAAGCATTTTTTTATTTAGCTAATAAAAATGTCCACCAAATAGACACTGATAGTGATAAAGAGAGAATAAAGTATTTTGGAAATGACATTAGAGATCCACATTTAGAATTAATAACATTAGGGTATTCTCAAATGTATTTATTTTTTAGTATTGTTATCTAGATTTGTAACTCATAAAGAACCTTGTGTTTTTCTTTTAAAAAGTGATTAATGGGCAGGAATAAAAGCAGAATAAATCTCCTTTATTATGTCACGTCTACGTATTGAAACATTTCTTGGAAAAATTATTACATGTAAAAATACCATTTCCTGTGATACAAAAGCAAATGTTGAGCTTTGGCGTGAAGCAAATTTTTTTCATTTCACTCGGTCTTACTTACAACTTATGTTTCTTAACAACAGGCAAAAGAGAGTTGCACAATAAGAAGATCTTGAGCATGTTATTGACATGTATTTAGTCCTTCCTTTAGACACAGGCTAACTCAGTTAAAGCAAATGGTATTGGAAACTGAGCAAAAATAGTAGTAGTAGTGGAATCAAAACAAAAATAACTTCATATTAACAATCTCCTCTAATTCTGCTCTTTATTTTTCTACTAGTGTCTTTTTAGTGAGGATCAGTGAGTAAACAGTTACTTACTCTTACCAATGAGATATACATGTTTATAGTTTCTTTATTCATTTGTTCAGATTTTAAAAAAATACAAAGGGTATGCATTTACCAAGACCCAATGGTGCCTGGTAGAAATCAGATACCTGTTCTGTTCTATTATTTCAGAGTTAAACATGACATACTTTTAGTTTGGTTTTAAGACTGTCCAGCTTTGAACACAATTACTTTTGTCTGGCTCCAAGTTTTTTGGGTTTTGGTTGTTTGTTTTTTTTTTTCTCCTACTAAAGCATAGAAAGCGCTGCATACACAAACTCTTACCTTTGCCAAAGTTTTTATATTTATGTCTTAGATTTTCACCTTTACTATTTGGCATATAGGACATAGCCATTAAGGGAGCTTGTAGGTGTTGTGCAGAGCAGAACTGCTGAAATGTAAAAAAATAAATAAATCTGAAACTACTTTGTGCTCAGTTCCCTGGTCAACCCTGGCTATGAAACAAAAATTAAAAACCTCATTATTTGCCAAATTTCAGCTTTACATGATACTTCTACATTTCTTGATATCTATCACTTTCAACATGTACCTACTAGCCAAGCTGTTCAAGTATTGGAAAGGACAAAAGCACTTCCATAAGAAATTTTACAGATGCATCATTTTAGTGCAACAACACTGTGTTGATGACATTACAGCCATGCTACCTTGTCATACTCACTCTCATTCTTCACATGTCAAAGGCCTCACTGAGTCCATGTAGACAATATCCACTGCCCTTCCCTCATCTGCCAGGCCGGTCACTTCATCACAGAAGTTCATCAATTTGGCCAAATATGAGTTCCTCTTGGTGAGTCCATGCCAATAACATCTGATGACTTTCTTGTCCTTCATGTGCCTAGAAGTGGTTTCCAGGTTTAGATGCTCCATCATGATCTAGCTGGACAAAGCCCTGCCCAGTCTGGCCTGAATTTCTTGTTGACTGCTTTGAACCGCAGGCTTGACTATTGATCTACCAAGGTCCTTTCCAACCTGAATTATTCTGTGATGCTAAGAAGAAAGCTGAATATTGTCTTATTTTTTTTTCTTTTTATTTTTTTTTCTCTGTCACAAAACCTTTAATGAAACCAGGACAAATAAAATCAATCACAGTCAGATAACACTGTGATTCTACCTGCTTATGTGTTTTCATATAATTATGCTTGTTTGGTTGGGTTTTTTCACTACATTCTATCCCTGGAGATGGGAGTTATTGCTGATCAATTTTATAAAGAAAGAGGGTTTAAGTATAGACCCTCTAAGTGTATTGTAACTCAGAGATATTACATTGTCCTCTATCAGCAGGAATACAATCAGATCTGAAGCACGAATTACTTGTTACTCAACGTCATGCGCGTTCAAAATAATTTAAGTCTCATTTGGCCTTGCTTTTTTTTTTTTTTAATGTGTCACAGCCTCATTACAATTAAACTTAATTTGTCTTTAAAACCTTATGTACTACAAAGTGGAAAAGATTACAGTATTAAAGGAAAAATCTTGATTGCAGAGCTGCATTTAGTGCCTTGGTCTGTATTGCTCCACTGGAAATAGAAAAGGTGTGAATGAAATTCAGACTTTCAGTCACACTATCTATATCGGTCACTTCACTGCCCTTGGAGAAAGGGAGCATGCTGCATTGAACTTGCATCCAAAACAATGTACCATCTTTAAGATAACAGTGGAATGGAAGTTCCACACAAACTTTTGGGGTGGTGAACAGAGTCAAGTCTTTGCTGACTCCCTCAAACATCCACCTCACCCCATACTCACCGACCTTTCATCATTGTTTTATTAATTTTGTTGTTTTCTCTTTATGGCTAGATGCATTACACAGCTTAAACAATGTATATTAACTTGCTATTGTTAAAAACCCAAGCTGAATACTTACATGTTTTGTACTCTTCCTTCACTTGTATTTCTGAGAACTAAATAATATAAACTATAAATATTAATATTTCCTATAGGAAATAGTCTCTAGTTGGTTGATAACTTTCTTGAAGATTCAGGTCAAAAATTGACACAAATTTGCAGTTGAGGTCTCATAAATGTTGATTAAAGAGAAAAAATCTCTCCCCATCTGTTGCAGACTACTATGTATGCTTTATTATGATGTCTGACTTTTTCAGAGAGGTGACTGATGATATATATTCAGCTTGTGCTCTATTATGACAACCAGATCCTCTTCTAAAGAACTGTTACGTGACTAGCTGTCTCTCAGTCTGTAACTGAGCAGTAAATTACACCTCTCTAAATGTACTGTCCTATTTAATGACACTTTTCTCGTTCTTTGGTTTGGTTTGGTTTGGTTTTTTTTAAGGCAATATCTCCAATTCATCAAGATCACTTTGCTTTCTAAACCTGTCTACCAGTGTACTTACAGTCTTTCCCAGTGTAGAAGCTTAAATATCAGACTTGCTGTTTCAACATACAGCTTGTTTAAAAAAATGCCCATGAAAAGAATTGTAAAAATATCTATGCATCCTTCAAATCTGAAGTTGAAAACACTAACTACTTATGCTGTCCAACCAGCTCTGACCCTATCCCATAACATTTTAAGTTAGGCAATGTTTTCCAGGGTTTCCTGTGAGGCTCTTATATATTGATGAAGCTTACTAATATCAAAAGTCTTACTAAAGTCAAGATCTATACCTGTTCTATTGCACCTTTTTTCTTTTCTAGATTGGAGAACCAAAGCTACATGAAGTGTTCAGAAGGAGATTTTATGCAGTAGCAAAATTGTGTTCTCTATTTTATTTTCATTTGCTTCCCTCTTAATTCATAATGTTTATTTTACTTTTTGACTCTACAAAGTGCTCAGATTAAACTTTTGTGACATTATCTTTCATGATGCAAGTGTTACCCCTTTTTATCAGTTCAGACAACATAATTTTATGTGAGAAGTTAGAATTATTTTTGTCTTGTGCATCATGTAATGTTTACCTACATCAATTTTAATCTGCCAGTCACTCCATATTATAAGTTCTTTCTTAATTTTTTCCCCAGTAGACCCTTGTCTTTACTATTTTGAAAGAGATCTTTGTCATTAATAAACTTTCTCACTCTATTGATATTACTGTTCTTCAGATTGTCTGTGAATATGTCCAACAGCACAGCTCATTCCAGAACTCTGCTGGTCACTTTCTGTCAGTGCTGGAATGAACAGTTCACTTACATTTCTAGTTTCTGATTTTTTAACAATTTTTTTGTCTGTGAAAGACCTTTTGTGTCATGGCTGCCTAATTTCTGCTCAAAGTTTGTGACAGACTTTGAGAAAAGCCCTTGGAAAGTCCACACAAACAATATCAAGTGAGTCATCTTTGGTGAAACAATGTAATTACCCTTCAATAACTCCAAAAGTTTACTAAAAAGCAGTTTTTTACAAAAGCCATGATGACTTTTTCCAGGTACAGTGTCACTGTTCACTAATTTTGTTCTTTATTACCTTGGCCAGCACTGAATATTGGATTTACAAATCTGTATTTTCCTAGATCGTATTTGAAACTCTTTATATAAAGTGTAATCCTCTGGGCCTCAGGTACCAAAGCAGTTTTAAAGAAAGATGTTAGAGACAGCTCTTCTTAGGTCAGGTATTTCAGTCTTGCCTTCCTTAAATCTTAGTCACTTGCTATTTTTCAGTTATGTCTACTTGTTCCATAGTCACAGTCATTTCTAGTCATATGATGATGACTTTTGAACTTGTTTTCCTCTTTATCCTGTCTCCTGGTGTTTAATATGGCAAGCATCTGACAGTTACTTGGCTGCAGCTGTAAACTTCAGACTAAAAACGATGGGTTGCCTACAGAGGGAAAGAGAGAACAAGCAAACTCAGCTCTTTTTCTTGTAAAAAAATGTCCTGTCTGGGCAGGAGCCCTCAATGTATAGCTGGCTGTTGCAATGATCCTCTACACCTCTTTTCCTTACCTTCTGACTGTCCTTTCCATTCAAAACTGGACTGGCCTAACATGTTGAAGAGAAATAGCGTAAGATGTCTTTGCTCTGGAACTAGTGGCTAGTGACTTCTTGATGCAATTCGCTTGTTGCTGCATCACACTGTGTCATCCATGTTTTTTTCAGGGTTCTTTTTAAGAGTCCAGTCAGGTTAAGACAGGCTCTCATTCACCCCCAGGAACTTTTGGTGCATCACAAAGGCAGCAATTTCTGTGGTGACCATTCTCATGTGCTGAAGGGAAAGGGTAGTTGATAAGCCATATTAAAATTAAAAATATTGAAATCTGTTTATAGTTTCAAGCTCAGGTGGTGATATTAGACAGTATTGTTTCAGCTGTTCAGAGAGGCCAACTGGTGCATGACTTTCAGTGTCAAAGGAGTGTGCTGTTGTACAGAGATGAAACCAGTCCTTTATTATCATCGCCTTTTGGATCTAAGGATCACTGTCAGTTCAAGGTCCCTCATTTTGCTTTATGTGTCTCTGTGAGGGTGGTAACTACGATTGAGAGTCATCTCATAGGCAGGATAAAGTAAATTTTTCTTATCTCATTGATTGATTGGTATGGAAATCTACAAGGAAAAAAACATTTCATCATCCAATAAGATGCAATTTATGTTTAAGCATCTAGACCTCACAGCTGGAGATTCATAAGTCAGATGTCACTCCAACATAAGCCATAATGGAATAACTTCTGATTCTTTAGCAATGACAGCTTTTCTTCCTTGAACAGATTCCAACCTACTTGTTTTAATTCTCTGATTTACGCCTCACATAATCACAACAGTAAAGCTCAGCCTGTCTGTTCAGGCCTCACTTAAACACTGATGATTCTTTGTAAACTTTCAGAGACTTTTGAAGCATCTTCACTCAATCCTTTCAAAAACTTCTTCAGCAGGCAAGTTACAGTACCTTTATGCAGCACCCTTGTCATTATGGTCATGAAACTTCAGAGGATGCTTTTTCACTTTATTCTCACTTCAAGAGTCAATTCATTCAGGGAGTGTGTATAGAGAGTTGGTTTTAGGAAAAGAGAAACCTTCATTTCAAAGGACTAGATCTTATAGCCCTTTCTAAAGCGTGCAGAGGATTCCAGAATCTTAGCTAGTTTTTGGTGGAGTTTTTTGTTCTTTAAATATCTGCGAGTCTGTCCAGATCCTTCCTATGCTATATTTTTAAACACCTGAGTTATCTCCTTGAGGCTATGTCTGTGTTTCAACATACCTCTTGAGGCTCTCAGTTCTCCACACTTTTGAAGATGATTCCTTTATTTTCACAGAACTTCATGTTTCAAGAAATCATCCTATTTATTCAGGTCTAATATTAAAATATCAGGAGTCATTCTTACATGAAAACTGACAGTCAAAGCAAAACTTGCTATGAGTTCCTTGCTTTGTATCCGTCTGCTGTAGATAGTCTGCCCTCCACCAGAGTTACCATGACCTTGAAGTATGTCTATGTTCCAGATGACTGTCATTCTGACTGGCAACCATTCTGACATCCATACATTCATCAAACAGCAGGAAATTATAGAAGCCTGTAAATATGGTGCTTAGTACTATGATCCTACATCTATTGATTGCATGAAGGTATCCAAGACACATCATGACCTAACTAGGTAGTGCAAAAGGGTTTCTTGAAGTTACCTGTAGTATTAACATGCAGATGGATTATAATAAAACAAAATAAAAAACCAACCACCCCAAAACAAAAAAAACAGTTTAGCAGGTAATAGCTAGAGACACTTGAGACCAGTAATCCATATCTGCACTAATTTTTCTGCTATTCTTATTTTTTTTTTTTCCATTAGCATCCTTATCGCAGTTCCTTGATATGGGTTTCTGCAGTTTAGGGGGAAGGGAAATAGTAGTGCCTTTGGAAAAAACTACGTCTCTTACAGATGGCTAGGTGTATGACTTCAGTCTCAACAAGTAATTTCTTAAATAAATCTTGCCATAAACTTTACCACACCACAAGTATCACACTCAGGGAAAAGTACTCCATTTTATGCCCTGTGTGAGTCTGCTCAAATTATCATGTGACTGTTATGATGTAGACTTCTTCACAGCACAAATTTAGGAAAGCCAACCAGCTCATTTCTCTGATTACTAGGACATATTAAGGATGCATAAATATAGTAACTTTCATAATCTTTTTTTCTTCATGGTACTCTGTCAAGTCCACAGATATTTTGTGATCCTGGCCTAACGTTTTAGTCAAGTCTGTCTATTGATAGAAGCACTTCAGTTTTGTAGACAGAAAATTGTAAAGAAAGCTAAAACTTTAAATGAATCAGGTGCATAATTGAAGAATATAGTCGCTTCTTTATGCACTGTGACATTAAATTCAAAGTATTTAACATCAGCTTTGCATTTTAAAAATACAGCTTTTCTCAAGAAAGCTGTCATGAAAAAAAGATTTTTGGGGAGCTGCATAGAGAATGGTAAGGGTTTTGAACAGGTAAGTAAATATAAAAAGACATATGAAATCTAATAGAATTTTAAAAATAACTAATAATAATTTAAAAATAAAGTTAGTTATTTTTTGCTGAACAATCAGTAGTTAAGTAATCAATTATTAGATAGCTAACTGCATAGAATTGGGCCACTTCACATCTGACATCTATTGTGACTGAAACCAAAAAGGGCACGGTCTATCTCCAGCTAGACTTAAAATACAAAGAGAAATAATGATGTTTTGATAATTTAAACTTTTTGGCTAATATCTTCATAACCAAGCTGTACTTCACATCTAGTTGTATTGACTGATAATTGTTTACACCTGGTAATGCCGATAATTTGGTTTCATGAACATTGCACAGGTGGGAAGTACAGGGAAAGAGAAAAAGAAAGAAAACTGAACATCTGATAAAACAAGCAAATTAGCCAAATGTTGTTTTTTGTAGAATAGTTGTCATAAGATGCAATTATGTTTTTAAATGCCTGAAGTCTTTAAGAATAAGAAATAAATAGACTCATTATTAAAAGGAATAAAATAAGAGTATCCTGACTTAGGATCCAAAGGGAAGGCAGTGATAAGCCTTTCAATAAGTGCACAGGAAATACATACAAACAAAATCCAAAGAGATTAAGTAAAATGTGACTTCAGATTTTGTTTTGAATATAGTAGAATTTTTGTTGATTTATACTTGCAACATCCAGAAAAATAGATGCAGAAGTCTATTAGGATAAGTCAGCTTTCCTGACAGTTGGCAATAAATAATATTTGATCAAGAATTTTATTATCAGCTCATCGTGAATGCAAAGTTTGCTTGCTGAGGCATAAATGGTGTAGGTTTATAATATAAGTAGGTATGGCACTTTTTATTATAAATTGTTGCTTCACAAGTTAAACTAAAATATAAATCTTTACTGTTATTCCATATATTTCTTTCAACTTCTCATGCATTTTGAAATCCAAATAATAAATTATACAGATCAAGGATCATGAATATGGAATGAGTTTATGTGTATGTGTGTACACATACAAATAAAAAAGAAATTCGAGTAGTGCATGCTGATAGTGGAGGAATTTATATTTTCAGATAGTATGTATATAAATGGAAAAATCAGATACTGAAATTTAGTTTCTTATTCCACATGTTTTCAGATATGACTTAGCTAGCCATGATGTTTCTGTTTAAAACTCCTCTCATTCTCAAAATGCAAGAGATCATGTTCCAATATGCATGCTTGTGCAATTCTACTGTCTCATGTACACTTAAGCTATGTAATTTTAAAGAGCAAGGACATATTTGTATCCAGTTTGAATTAAACTTTTTAAAAGGTACACCTAGCTGTGTCTTTTTTAAGACACGGGAAAGAGGAAAAACATTTTTGTGACTAAATGAAACACAGATTTTGAAGACCAAGACCAGTTTACAGCTTCTCACATCAGATCAAAGAATGAACTCTGTAACTCTGTTTTGAGTACATAGACAACAGGGTTTTTTGCTACAAAAATGGTACCAAGATGTTACAAGTATTGATATCTGTAGAAGACTGTAAGCTCCTTCTGCTATAGAAATGCAAGTAGTCATCACTATTAATCATGGTACCATGGAAATGAAAGTAAAGGTTAAGCAATATATAAGCAATATATATCAGAGAAATGCAATATAATTTAATTTGCTAAGGTTGAATCTACTGTTATTTTTAGGACCCCTGATTGCAAAATGGTAACTCAGCAAAAATAAATCAAAATCTTGTTCATGGACAAAGAGGAAGCACATATTACATATAAGTAAAACCAAGAATTAATTATTAGTATAATGGAAATCTTAATGATTTAATTCAAGAAACATTATTAGTCTACACCTAATTATTACAGAAAAAGAAAGAATAATAGCGCAGTTAGAGTCCTTTATATAAAAGTCTCAATAGTATTAATAATAACAACAGCTATAACACTATTAAATTTGTAACATAATTCTTAGTTTCTGTCTCTTGGGGTTGTGCTCACCACTCCATTGCTCCTCTGGGTCTTAAGCTCAGTAGTTTTCAACTGCTGGAGAGGTTAACACCGTAAGTCGTAAGCCTCTGCAGTCTTTCATTGGCACGAATATGGTGATGATGATGTTGTTGCTTTCTTCTTGCTCCCCTAAGACCCACTTTGGGTCATTTTTATATGTTTGCTGACACACTTTTACACCTTTTTCTTTATTGATCTGCAGCTACAGATCACATTGGATCCAAATTTACTATATACAGTATGCTTTAGGTATGTTAGGTACTGTTTTTTTTGCGCTCTCTGTTACCCCTAAAGCCAATTTCGTTCAGCTCCAGGTCTACATTTCCTGAACTATGGTGAGTGGTTTATAGCTGTGGGGTCTCCAGTTCGAAGCCTGTACCTCATTTCTTGTCATCCCAAGCTGTCTACCCCTGTAGACTACATCCCGTCTCTCCATTCTCAAGGCCTCCTCAGTTATACCAAACTCACATTCCCTTATCCTACCTAATTTTGTAAAAGTCATAAATATCTCATTCTGATAGAACAACTACTTGTTACAGCTCTTTGTAGAAAACTATAGTTGTACTATGCAAAGATAAACAAAAGAAACTAGCTATAGAGACCTGGTCAATAAGAGTAATTGCTCTCATAAAATGAAGTCAAACAAAGCTGCAGCCTCACCAAAAGTTCAGACAGGGCAAACCTGGTGAACACCAATCCTGAGGCCTTGCAAATTCAGTACAAAGGTTGTGGCCTGTTACTAAGAATGGGAATACTGCATTACAGGGCTATGTGGTTTCAAGGTAGTAGATGACCAGAGGTGGAACTGTGACGGACAGTTATTCTAGGTCATTGACTTGGCATTCTAGTGCTGGTTGGGTTTAGTGAGACTTATTAATATGTAGGTATATTTAAACTTATTATATGTATAAGAAAACATCCAGTGTAAATAAGTGACTGGTTTCATGATATTTTCTTATCTCAGCACATATTAAATGGTTGTAATGTTTTGTACTTCTCAGCTGAAGGATGACAGCAAATATTTATATCTCAGAAATTACTCTGCCAGGAATACATGTAAGCAGTAAAATATTTTGGAATGATCACTGCACTGCAAAAAACAAACCACCCCAAAACTCAGTGAAGCTTTTATACATGTTTGTCTGTCTGCATGCATTATTTGACAATATGTTTGTGTATATGGACTACATGGTTTTATATATGTATGGGTAGGTAAAGTTATTGTGTTTGATGATAGTAATTCATTGTGATCTGAAGGCCAAAATTGCTTTCTGTTATGTGTATCTACCAATGTGCTGCATTTAATATTACACTGTTTCGATATACATATCTCAAGTGAGCACTGAGGCAGTCTGCCCAAGGGGACATTGTTAGATTTCAGTGGGAACGAGCAGGGATGTGTTTTCAAGGCCTTATTGTTCATACCTGACATCCAATTACGTATTTTCAATGGGTTTGGTTCATGCCTGCTTTACACCTTTTCATCTACAGTTACACATGTTCTAACCAGCCTCTAATCGTCTGCGCCTTAAGTGACTGTCATGCATTTAACCATGTTTTTCTTTCAACTCATCCTGAGTGTCACTGTCTTCCAGGATAAAGATGACTTGTACTTTTCATTAAGAGGTGTGATTATGGTGCATCTTGAGCAGACCAAGAAATGGAGTTATTGTTATTGTTCTTGTTACTCTCCATATCAGATTTCAGTCAGAAAAGAACTGTGAGATGTTGCATAATTAGAAGAAGGTGGGAAGCCCACTGCTGTAATCAAATTTCTTTTCATCATCTCACTAAATTCCTAAAGAAAAATTTGCACATCCCACAGAATCAAGCTCAACCAGATATATTTTCCTTCTCATTTTGCCACGGAAAAATCTACATTTTTCCAGGAATTGGGGAGGAGCAGATAAAAATCTAATCACTGAAATTTTGCATGATGTCACAAACAGTAGCACAAAACTTGGGTGCTATATGACTGCATGGCTTACAGTTTTTCAGATGGCTTTGATTGATTTCCATATTTGTCTGGATTTTTCAGTACGTTCCGGTACATCTGACTTCATACTTTTGCACTTAATTTGGTTTTGTAAAGTTTTGTGATTTCAAATGACTGAAGTGTTAAAATTCTTTGTACTATCAAGGAAAAAAAATTGTGACAAGGAAATAGATAAGTGAAAAATTATTTGTAATTGATAGCATGTGAATGAAACATTAGAAGATCTAAACATCTTTTGGTTTGCTCCTTTTTCAATACGTTTCATAAAACACAAACTATTTTTGTAGAAAGAGCATTTATATGGGGGAGACAACCCTGTGCTTCACATAGTGAAGCAATCATATTGTTTAACTTAAATTGTACTTAAAATACATATTTAGTGAAGAAAGAAAACATAGTTATATAAAATGCAAATTAATTTTTTAGTTTTAATTTTCAAAATCATAATCACAAAGATTGTTTCTCTATAAAACAACCTGTGTAATCTGATAAAATGTTAAACAAATATCTTTTTCCTGATACTGATTATTACAGAGCCTCTCCCCTTTCATGTTTTACTTTAAAGGTACATAGGATATTGTGCCCAGAGTATTTTCTCTTGGATAAGTACAGCTTTAAGATACTGCACTTCTGTTAATTCCCATGCATGGCAGCATTGGACAGTTCACATCATAGATGTTTTATTATTCCTTTTATCATGTAAGAGCATCCTTCCCTGAGGAGGGGAAGTGGAAAGGAGGTGCTGATCTCTTCTCCTTCGTACCCACTGACAGGACATGAGGGAATGGTTCAAAGCTGTGTCATGTGAGGATCAGACTAGGTATTAGGAAACATTTCTTTACCAAGAGGGTGGTACTGGAATAGGCTTCCTAGAGAGGTGGTTGATGCCCCAAGCCTGTCAGTGTTTAAGAGGCACTTGGACAATGCCCTTGACAACCCGCTTTAACTTTTGGTCAGCCCTAAATTGGTCAGACAGTTGTACTGGATGATTGCTGTAGGTTGACTCCTACTGGATTATTCTATTCTATTCTATTCTATCCTATCCTATCCTATCCTATCCTATCCTATCCTATCCTATCCTATCCTATTCTATCCCTGATAACAAAGGCCACATTATATATATTGCTGTAAGTTCTTCTCTTCATGCAATAAAGGCCACCAATACATTATTAAACATAAAAGACATCAAAGAACATTTATTATGCTTTAAAATGTATTTGTTTTCATTTACCTTGATAAGTATTTTTTCATTTTCATTTCAGGTTATAAAGACTTAATACCTTTTCTTGGTCAAGTATTAAAAAATAGTTCTAGTCTTCAAGGATATTTTGTGCTCTGCTTTTGTTATGAAGTTCTGAGACATAGTTTTATCATGTTTTCTCAAGCTCTTTGGTACAATGCTGTTATTTTTGTTCAAAATAGATGAGTTTTAGTGAAGACTAAACCTGAAAATGATTTATCCAAAGCAATCCCCCCCAACTGTATTACGTCTCATTCTGCATCTCTATGAGATAAAATAATATAATGCAAGAGTCAGAATTTATGCTAAATATAATAAATGCCTATGGTGCTTATACTTTAGGGGATATTCTACAGTATTTTATGATATATTGCATCTTTACACTTATTTGTATAAACCCATGGAAATTATGATAATAAAATATGGGAATGCATTATTTTGATCTTACAATTTCAGAATCAGAACTAATATGTATTTCAGTGATTACACTTTGCTTTTAAGGCTTATGTGTAGTAATATATAAACAAAAGAAGAAAATTGCAGGAAGACAAGAACATTGTTTTGTTAATTTGCTAAAAAAGGCAAAAGTAAACCTGTAACGCCACCTAAGGTTTTTTGCAGGATTCATTGACATGTAAGTCAAATTTGCATTGTTCTCGTATCTTAAAATCTACTTTACTTGGTCACTGGCCCAGATTGTATGAAGAATGTGTTACCCTGTATTTAAGTTTATAGCAAATATCTTCATATTTCTAGATGAATAAGAATTTAAACAAGAGAGTCATTAAGCACACAACTTTGGAAGCAAGCTAGCTTATTTAAAACCAGTCTAAAAGTCTTTGACATTTGTCTGTAAAGACATTTTTCCTTTTTTTTTTTTTTTTTTTTTTNTTATTGACAGCGCATTTTGCAATTAAGTAAAATTAAAATAGTTTTTTCTGGACTAAATTACTTATACGTTAGACACTATGATTTAAAAGTAAGTCACATAGTACTGCAGAGGTAAAACTGCAGCTACCCTTTTCTACTATTCTCCTTACATTTTAATGGAGTTTTTACAGAATGTCCTCATTGTATATTCATTACAGACTATGCCTAAGCGAACTGACAGAAACTGTTCTGTTTACCCATATGTAATTTGAATTAGATCCAAATAATGGCTTGTGCCCCAATGTGTTCTTACAGGGCACTGTTACCTGAATATTTGAGCAGATTGCCATATGGTTTTGAGACTAATGACCAGAGATGATCTTCACTGATTCTGTTGTCATTTTTTACCAATATAGGTCAAGAATAGCTCTACTCAAGTGCTTACAGATGCAAAAATGTAAAATCAAGGTAGATGATATAAGAATCAAGCCTGTAATCCTTAAAGTCAATCATATTTACCACTTTCTCTTAACACAGATAAATTTCATAGCACGGAATGGCACAGGATGAAAATAAATATATTCATTATCACTAAGATATGAGGGACATTTTCAACATAAGTATAGGATTTGAGAAAAGTACATTCAGGTGTGGGAGATTAGATTTTAAAGCTGAGATGGGTAGACTTTTATTACCAAAACCGTTAAATATGTAATTAGTTTTTGCATTGTCCTTTTTATTTTTGGAAATTTAAACTACAAGAAGCATTGCTGAACATACCTCAAAATGCATGTGCTGTCATCACTTCATTATTCTTATGGCATTTGGGAGAAATTATTTTTGTTTTCTCACCCACCATGATCACTCATAGAATATTAATATTTAATATAGTTAAATGCAAATGTATTAATAAGTAATTTTATTAAAAGTAATTTTAATGTTAAGAAAACTCTCCTATATGGTTGTGGTGGGTTGACCTTGGCTGGCTGCTAGGTGCTCACTAAGCTGCTCTTTCACTCCCCCTCATCAGGATGGGGGAAAAAATAAGGGTCAGGATGATGGGGAGATTGCTCATCAATTACCCTCACAGGCAAAATAGACTCAACTTGGGGAAGATTAAATTATTGCCAATTAAAAACAGAGTAGGATGGTGAGAAACAATAAAAATTTTGTCTTAGGCCTGACTCTTCTACATCCTACCCCACCAAGCAGTCCAGGGGAGTGGGGAATGTGGGCTGCAGTCAATTTGTTAACAGCTCCTATCTGCCACTTCTTCCTCACACTTTTCCCCTGCTGCAGTGCAGGGTCCCTCTCATGGGATACAGTCCTTTGGAAACTGCTCAAATGTGTGTCTGTCCCACAGAGTGCAGTTCATAGCTCCCTTCCTTGTTATTCATGGCCAGTAAATTACAAAGTTTGGTGTCAAATGCTAACATTCCCACTACTTCCTAGACCATAGGTAGTTCTAATCTCTCCAAATTAGCAAGAATATTTCTTTTTTTGTATTAAATTTTCATTCATTTTCTGGCTCAAAAATATACATTATAGTTTAATACAAAGTTACTTAAATTTTGTTGTGTTTAGAATGTTCATAAAATCATAGAATTATAGAATGCTTAGAGTTGGAAGGGACAGAATCGCAGAATCACAGAATGGTCAGGGTTGGAAGGGACCTCTGGAGATCATCTAGTCCAACCCCCTCGCCAGAGCAGGTTCACCTACAGCCAGTTGCACAGGACAGTGTCCAGGTGGGTTTTGAATGTCTCCAGAGTGGGAGACTCCACAACCTCTCTGGGCAGCCTCTTCCAATGCTTCATAACCCTTTCAGTGATGAAATTGTTCCTACTATCCAATCTAAACCTCCTCTGATGCAACTTGAGGCCATTCCCTCTTATCCTGTCACTTGTCACTTGGGAGAAGAGATCAGCCCCCACCTTGCTACAACCTCCTTTCAGGTTGTTGTAGAGAACGGTAAGGTCTCCCCTCAGCCTCCTTTTCTCCAGGCTAAACAACCCCAGTTCCCTCAGCCGGTCCTCATAAGACTTGTTCTCCAGACCCCTCACTAGCTTCATTGCCCTTCTCTGGACAGGCTCCAGCACCTCAATGTCTTTCTTGTAGTGAGGGGCCCAAAACTGAACACAGTATTTGAGGTGGGGCCTCACCAGTGCCAAGTACAGGGGGACAATCACTTCCCTAGTCCTGCTGGCCACACTGTTCCTGATACAGTCCAGGATGCTGTTGGCCTTCTTGGACAGCTGGGCACACTGCTGGCTCATATTCAGCCAGCTGTTGACCAACACACCCAGGTCCTTCTCCATCAGGCAGCTTTCCAACCATTCTTCCCCAAGCCTTCGGCGTTGCATGGGGTTGTTATGACCTAAGTGCAGGACCCGGCACTTGGCCTTGTTGAATCTCATATGATTGGCCTTGGCAGTATGCTAGGCGGGGTCTCACCAGAGTGGAGTAGAGGGGCAGAATCACCTCGAAGTGCTGGCCACTCTTCTTTTGACGCAGCCCAGGATGTGGTTGGCTTTCTGGGCTGCGAGCACACATTGCCAGGTCATGTTGAGCTTCTCATCAGCCAACACCCCCAAATCCTTCTCCTCAGGGCTGCTCTCAATCCATTCTCTGCCCAGCCTGTATTTGTGCTTGGGATTGCCCCAGCCCATGTGCACTTGGCTTTGTTGAACTTCATGAGGTTTGCATGGTATGATCACAGTCTTTATTGGAAGAAATGTAATTTTATGAGATGAAACACAAACAGGTATGACATAAACTTCTGAAAACTAATCTATTTGTGAGGTTATCATTTAAACAATTTGCTTTTTACAGACTGAGGTATTAGACTAAGTGATAGGAGGATATTTCAACATAAAAATCCTTGTGTATTCTGTTTATTTCAACAGGGATCGAATTTCAGCCTTGAATTTTGGCTTACTAGAGTAATAGAGGGAATTATTTAGAAAACAATTTATTTCTTATTTCAAAAGTACACTTGGGCCAACAAGCCATGTAGTTGTATGTTTTAAAAACCCAGTAGGAAGAAAAGCTTGGGAGAAAATGGAACTTTCAAAGTTAGTTTAGGTTAATCTGGAAATATGAATGCCAAAAATTCATATTCATACTTTTTTCTCATTCATAATTTAATCACAGGGAAAACTTATTTGCATGTTTTTATTGAGAATGAAGTTAACCTCAATGTATTTAAATTTCTTTGTAGTATATAACATTGTCTAAAAACCATCCAGAGTTATATAAAACCTTGGTGTTATGACAATGCAATGTCCATGTAATATTACTACACTTTTATTACAGGACTATACATTCAGCCATACTACATTCATTTTCATCATGTACATAAAAAATGTTGTATGTAAAAATATATATAAGCAATTTATATGCCTTAACATTTTAATTAAGAGGTTTTCTATATGAAGCAGGGTCCTTCTTATGACATAAAAGACTTCAGGACAAAAGGGATTGTCCTGGTTTGAGTACGATTTCTGTGACCGTCCTCAGGTGTCTATTACTGCACGAGATGCTCAGGTATTCAAGATTTCCCTGCAAGGCTACCAGGTATCACGCAGGAAAATCCGTACCTTTCTGGAGAGGCAGTTAGAGGTCAGGCAGGTTGTAAAGGCCTCTTAAATGACTTAAAATATCTGAGTGTGGGTATCTGAATTTTGCCCAAAGAAGGATAGAGTATATCCTGACATATTGTTTGCTTTTCCTCTAAAAGTTCATTTCCATAAATACGATCTTCCATTAGTACAGTAGCATACCTGCTTTATCAGAGTTTCTAACTTGGCTCAGTATGGCTCAGAACTTTCCATTTTCTATTCTGAATAGCGTTGAACAGTGGTAGAACTTTGATTGTACACATTTCTAGCAAATTAATTCCACTGATATATTTTTCTGAGGCATTTACTTCTATAAATATTTAGGCATCTCCCTGTGCCTCTGGAGGGTTTCCAGTATTCACTTCAATTGCCTGGTTGCACAATACAGTGCGATGCCAAGATTTGTCACCCTTCTAAATGGAATAGTTTGTGCCCTTGGAACTATTTTGCCATAATAACAAGAAACCAACAAGATGAAGTACTCTACTTCTCAGAAAAAACACGTGCTTATGGACCTTTCTGCTACTGTTGACACACTGTTAGCACTGAAGGAAACTATCTAGCTATAGAATACATGAAATATAGGCTTTACCCAACATGTTCAGCCAAAAATAACATTTGAGTTAGAACTACCTATTTTGGTTATGAGGGTATAGATTTCCCATAATGAATTTTTATTTAAGATCAGGAATGCAAACACGGCTGTGTTATTTTGTTACTGTTATCTCCTGGATATTCCACTGGCCAACACATCGTTACAAATGCATATGAATTCTCTCAATTTATCTTGTAAAATGTTGTTTGATTTGGGACACACAGAATTCATTAGCTTTTTTTTTTTTAATATCTACCTTTTCTGAAGTTTGAATGTTTGTCATATTTTTTTCATGTTTTCCATGAAGTTTAAGTAAGAAGAATTAAAATGTTAGAAAACTCTTGAGGAATTATGTTGTTAAATAAGTAATTTTCAAGGACCTGAAATGAATTGCATGAAGTACTACACCATAATAGCAGAGCGGAGATCTAACTCTCTAGATTTCTATGTAGGGCTCTGTCTAGAGAATGATTTGTGTTTGTACAAATGGATGTGTGCCTTTGATATGTAACCACTTCTTCATGGAGCCCTTTACTTCCTGTGCTCTATCAAGCCATGTATCCGCTTTGGATTACTTCATAAAATTAACCTAGTCTTTAAAGACTGTAGGAAGTAAGACAACAGTCAAACAGGCTAAACTAAGTATGTTTCTCCTACTTGAATTTCTGAGGTCAAAAAAGTTCATATGCATTGGGTGGCTCATTTAACAAGTAACATTCTCAGCCCTTATTTAAATTGAAGCTGTTATCTGGTGATTCATGTATTCTTAGTTAGTTTATACATAACTTGTTTTTAACAAATGCTAACTGCTAGCTTTTTGTTTTCAAATTTAATGAACAGTATTTTCAGACCTTGTTTTCAACAGCAAATCTAAAAGTCTTTCTTTACATCATTGCTGTGTCTTTTCCACAAGTGGGTGCTGCTCACCATTTTAGAAAAAGTGTTTAAGATGTTTTGAAAAAGATCTCCAAATATATAAGCAGCATTGGAATATTTTTCGTGAATGGCAAGGAAAGGTAGTAATGAATAAGTGCTTTTTTTCTTTCTTTTCCATTGTTCTGTTAAAAAATCCCAAACAACAAGATAGTGTATAGTGTTTCTTTCAAGCTTATACTTCCGTATTTGTTTCCTGCTGATATTCTGACAGTTGGAGCAGCAGTAGGAGCAAAAATGAAAGCCATATACTTGGCATATTCCTGTGGCAGAAGATGAGAAATAGAAGAACATGCTACTATATCAGAGAATTGTCTTTAAAATTGTCCAAAAGTTATGAATTTCAACCTTTTAGTGTGAAAATGTGAATGATTGATTGTCTCATCTTGCAATTCTGCTTTTTATTGTTTTAATTTTGATTTTCTCTTTCAGACTTAAATCAAGATGATTGATAATTCATTAAAAGTATGGCTCATGTAAATTTGTGAAACAGTCATTTTGCTTTGGTATTTGCCTTCAAAAATAACTTTTAGTGCTTTATACTATTCTGTGTATTTAGAAATGTCAACATATTTGCACATATATAAAACAAACCTAAAAGAGAAGGAAAATGTCTTAATGGTTAAGATGATAAACTGAAACTTGACATGATGTCTAGACACTGTTGCTGAAGATTAAAATCTAACTTGGCAACAAGCTTCTTATCTGACCAACTAACAGATTGTGGCAGCTCTGTTAACTCTGAAATCTTCATTATGGGTTTTTTTTCTGTGTCTCCCTCTACACAGGAAACAAAACTGTGTTTAATAATGTGCTCATTGCCTTACTGTGGATGTATTCAAATTACTTAAATATATGATTAGTTATAGAACTATTTTATATAATCAACACCTACCAGTAAAAATGATACTTCGCAATAACAAGAATTTTATTATTTTAAATTTTGCAGTTAATTCTGTATTTTTTCTAATTGTAGCTTCCAGCCACTCTTACTATATATATATGTTATCAGAAAGTTTTTCCTCATAGGACTGTTCTAAGATCAGTGTCGAATCACTTCTTAACCTTTACTAAATAAACAAAATGAACTGATTTTCTTAAGATTATTGCCATTGTTGTCTTTTAAGGATCTCAAATTATCCAGCCTTAATTAACTTGCTGAGGAATGGCTATGTTGGATATGGCAAGTACATTCAATGTAGAGAATATAGAAAGGCTATGTTATTACAGACAATCCAAGAATGAAAAGCGATGGGGAAAAAGACAATCTGTGCTTACTTACCCGAGAAATGTTTGGGGTATCAGGCAGGCAGCTGGTGATACTTGTAAAATAAACTATTGGATTTAAAAATTACGATTTTTTTTTTTATTCTTGTGATTCTATTTTTTTCTTTTTTAAAACAGCATCAGCACTGTTTATTTTACATTATTACTAACATTTGATTTATTATTACTGTTTTTTTGCTTTTTATCTTTATTTAATTTTTACCAGGTGTGGTTATCAGGTTCCTTTCCAAGTCATTAGTTGGAACTAAAAGGAAAATAAGTTCCTGAGAAAGAGAGGCGTAAATTATAATGCCAATATTGAAAAATAAGCAAATTTATTTTTATAAATGCTTTTTAAGTAACTGCAATTGTTGGACAAAGGTAGTACCAAGAGCCTTCAACATTTCTTCAAATAAGAAACAGAATAATCCAAGTGTTATCAGTAAATTTCCTGTCATTCAACAATACCTGGAGGAATTAAAATTTTGCAGGACAGGCCCTTATCTTTGACCTAAACTTTATTTTGTTTGTTTGGAGGCAGCGTATTTCAACTTGGGAGTTATGAGTTATTAATTTTGCATGTTATTAATTGCAGATGTACCTATGCCAAATTATGAATAATACTGCTGTGATTAATGGTTTACATTTTAGGGGCTTTGAGGCTAAAAAGGTAGCTTGTTTCATAAAGGAGTATGAAAAAAAAAAAGAAATCTTTTGCTGTCTTTCACTTTACAAAATTCAATCTCAAGGATATCAGCTACTCTATCATTTCACTGGTTTAAAAGGAAAATTGGTCATTAAGTATTCTATATTTAATAAACTATTTGTGTTTTCTAAATTCATAACAGTTTTACATAATTTTTTAAATATATCTTAGATGAAATATCTTCATTGAATCTCAAACAAATTCCTTGGTAGGATGAAAATGTGCATAGACACAATGTTTATTACCTTTAATGGGTTAAAATTATGCTGAATTGTCTTTACTAACTGGAAAAGAGTGAATGATCTACAAATGGAATATGATTTATATCTTGCTAACTAAAATGTCATCTGGATGCAAAATTTGCTATGTGTGGTATTATATATACCCATGATTTATGTATGGGCACAAGCATTTACGCCTTCAGATACAACTGGTGTTCCTAATTTTTTCCTATCCAGTTACAGCGGAGGTATATATCTTAGGAATACTGTATCAGACACTGGTATACCTTAGTATAGTCTAACCATTGCGGGAAATTTAGGCAGAACTGTCAAAATAAAAGATTGTTATATGTAAGAAAAAAAATATATCTTTTTTTCAACCTGATAATCTGTTTTATGGTCATAATTTTCACTCTTTCTCTTCTTGCTTTATTACATTGATTAATAATACTTCAATTCAGTACATGTTTGAAGTTATAATTGTTTCTGCTTTTGGATTAATTTTCTCTTTCAAGGCAATAATTATGCAGTTCTTGAGTCTTGTATATGAATCTTTAAAACGCTTTTTAGAAGAAAATGAAAATACTGTGTCTGCCTGATGTAAAAACCTGCACCTTTTTCTCAAATATATATTTAACTAACAGTTAATGTAAACATCATTCTCCCCTTGTGTTGCATACAAGCCCAAGAGTGAGTAAACTTATTGTAAAAATAAGCAAAGAAAGAAAGAAAGAAAAAGAAAAAATGCCACCAGAAACAAATTTGGTTGTGCTTGACACCTTTCAATTTTACAACATTTCAAGGAAGATAGTGTTACATAATGAACAGGGAAATTAATTAGGAATCTGGATACTACCATTTTTTGGGCAATCTAATTGTCTTTTGCAATTTATTTTATGGCTCTGTATTTCAGGCTAAAATTGTAGTAATAAGGACTGCCTTCCTTTGTAAAGCGTGTTGAAATCTTCTGAGTAAAATTCTTTGTAAACCCAACTTTACCATTCCTTTAAAAAAAAAAAAAAATCCTCTAATTTTCCAGAGTCAATAATTAAAAGAAAATGAAAGCTAAAAAAAACCCAACAACAAAACCCCTTCGTCTCTTTTCGGACATTTACCTTCTTTTAATGTAAGTAGAGGTGGAAAGGCCTGTAGAGGGAACTATAAGCAACGGGCAACTTATTGCAAAGCTTGTTCTTGCACTATAAGTAAGGCAGTGTTGTGGGTTCACCTTGGTAGGCAGCTCTGCCCCACACAGCTGCTCGCTCACTCCCCTCCTGTGGGACAGGAGAGAGACTTGGTAGGGTAAAAGTGAAAAAATTCATGGGTTGAGATAAAGGCAGTTGAATAGGTAAAGCAAAATCTGCACATGGAAGCAAAGCAAAATAAGGAATTCATTCACTGGTTCCCATCAGCAGGCAGGTGTTCAACCATCTCCAGGAAAGCAGGTCTCCATCACACATAATAGTTACCGGGGAAGACAAACACCATAACTCCAAAAGACATCCCTTTCTCTGTATTCCCCAAGCCTTTATAGCTGAGCATGACGTCATATGATATGGAATATCCCTTTGGTCAGTTGGGGTCAGCTGTCCCAGCTGTGTCCCCTCCCAACTTCTTGTGCACCCCTAGCTGGCTTATGGGTGGGGTGAGAAACAGAGAGGTCTTGACACTGTGCAAGCACTGTTCAGCAACAACTAAAACATCGGTGCGTTATCACAGATCTAAAACATAGCACCGTACAAGCTGCTATGAAGAAAATTAGCCAAACCCCATTACAGGCAGTCACCAGTTTCACGCTATTTAGCAGATTATGTTAACGAAGATGATGGTTGTAGGGGATTGGATTCAGGTTCCAATTAAAACACCACTTTGTTGTCTTCACATACATTAGGTCCTTAGGCTTCCGCTTTAGTTACTGGCATTTGCTATATTTACTTTCCCATATATTTAGTGGCTAGCAAGCAACATAGCTCTACAGATTCCAGTAACTGCCATATTTCTCCTGTGAATACCTGAAATGTTAGAAAGTTCCTAATATATTATTTAATAAATATGTAGTTTAATTAAACATTTTCTCTGATATCTGAGGTTTCAGAATTTCTTTATTATTTTCAATGGTGACTTAAGTGAACCGAAACCCGGTTACAAATTTACATTCTTGTAAAAAGAGCTATATTTATAATAAATTCTTATTGTTCCCATTATTTTAAAATGTTCTGTATTTGTATAGTCCTGAGAAGAGAGAAGTGCTGTTAAAAAAAACCTCCCTCATATTTCAGAAAATGTTCCCATACATGTATTTTCTTCATGCTTATTGTTGCCATGGCCTCAGTATTGTGGTCATACTTCTATAAGGCATTCCTCTATGTTTACTTGTACCTCAAAATAGTGATTATCCTCTGATCAACTAATTTGATATGGACATTCTTTTTTTTTTTGAGCTGCTGAAAAGGAGATCTCTGTAGTTCAAATTTAATCATCCATAGAATTTGTGCATAAGAGTTATCTAGTTTTATTGCTGTTTCTAGTCATTGATGTATGTTTCCTCTTCAACAGGACTTTGGGCATAGTCATAATGACTCTTAAGACTTGAAGGCATTTCACTGTAGGGAGGGGTGGGCTAGGGAAACAACACATTTTTTAATGTTTTAAGGAAGGCTAGATCCATGTATGGTGTATTTATTCTCTAAAGCTGGTATCATCTTTTTACATTGCTTCTATATTATGTTGTTCTTTAAGTGATATAGATAGTCCAAAACCTGGTTGAAAGCTTTGGTTTAAACATGTGTCTCATTTCTTCTAGAAATTTTTAAAAAGATTTAAAAATCTGAAAGACTATAGCAATATTGCCGTGTTTGTCCCTGTAGAAATGGTTTCTTTTGCTTCCAAATCCATTTGAGCATGAGGTGTCTGTAAAAGAAATGACGGATTCGAAAACATTTGCATGATTATGTTACTTTCAAATTTTACAAAGCGACATGGAGAAAGATGCAAAGTGGGAAAATACCATTATATTTGAAGCTAATATGTCAATGAAATGGAGTAATCTGTAATAGTTGCAAACACCTTTCATCAAAAGCCTTTATAATGGATGCAATTTCTATTTATAATTTTAAAACTTCAAATTAAGGATCTTAAATTCTATTTTCCTGTTCTTCATATATTTTACTGTAGTTTTGCTGAGCCAACAAACTGTCTCACTTCATTTTCTCATCTTTAAGAGAAGCTCCTTCAAGGAGGCCCTGTTTCTTATGTCACTTTATTTTTTAAGACACGTCCACTGGCACATATGTGCTTTTTTGAAGTTGTTTGTTTGATCTGCTTCTAAATGTAAGTGACATCTTATGGGTAGTTCTTTTTCTGCTTGCACCTTAAAACAAAATTTACTGCTCACATGGTTTACTTTGTATTTACTATATTGAATGCGTAATTTTCTAACATATTTAAGAGATAATAGTAGGTCTTAGTAGTAGCGAAAAGAACATGTACACCTAGGCATTTTGGCAATGTCATCTTGCCATGTTCCCTACTGCTTCTTCCAGGAAGACTGTCCATACAGAAATTTCTGTTAGTACAACACCTGTGTTGCCTTTCCCCATTACTTGCTATAGCAATTATGCCATCAGAAATATGAAGTGTGGGAGTGGCTAGGATAAAGGAAAATGCTTCTAAGGAAAAAATAATTATGAGAGGAAATTCACTTGCAGAGTTTCCATTCGGTACCTTCTTAGGTGTCTCCTATTTTTAAGATTTTTTTGTTTTCACAGTCTATTTATCTAATCATAAGTAATCATTCTGAATTGCTTATGAGGGAATTTTGTCTCATACATTTCAGAAAGCAAACAAGATCATTCTTCTGTAAGAAGTATAATTGATCATCCAGAAACAAATATAACAGGTTTAGAAATAATTTTTGTGTTTCCAATTTTTCTTGATGAAAATTAGTTATTTTCTTTATTTTAATCAGTTCAGAGTAAGCATATTTAATAATTATGATGATCAGATTAGTATTACTGGGGGGTGGGGGGGTAATTGGAAACAACATTGAATCTGGAGAGAGGTCTTGGAGCTGCTTCTTTTCCCCCAGTATATAAATCAGTATTATTTAACGCTGTATAGGTATATTGCTCTTGCTGATATTGGTTCAATTCTTTTAAAATTTTCCCATGCTGTACTCATATCTGTATCCATACAAAACTGTCTTAAGTTCTTTCTCAAAAATAAACTGACAAACAACCCTTCCTCCATCTAACAAATCTTAAAAATCCTTCTGATGATTCAGAGCTTTATCTACAGAGGAACTAATTTTATCTAAATATATCTATGTAAACATTAGTCTCCCACAATCATCCAAACTCCCCATATAGTCAATGGAAAGGGTAACTCTAAACGGCAGTTTGGTCCACCTTCAGACAGGCAATGTGACTTTTGATCTGCATGCCATTTTCTGTCCACTGATGGTAAAAGGAGCCATGATTAGACTGGGTTCTTAATGTTTACATGGCTAAATTTAGTTTTATGAATCAGATTAAAGGAATTTAAGTTATACTACTTAACTCTCAACCATGTGAATGTCTTTCCAACACATTTTACATGTTAGCATAGGATAACAATTAGCATGAAAGTGAAGATAACAAGATTTTGTTTAGTACTGTCAAATATTTCTTCACACATAATGTATTTCCCATAAAGAAACATTTCTTGTGTCATTTCTTATAAGCTTAACCAGGTCTTTAAATCTTTCATTTGTGGTTTATATCCAATTAATTTTTTGTAACTTATTTTATTATTAAAGAGGTGAACATTAACATTTATTTTTAAATTGCAATGTAAAAGAGTTTGTGAGTCTAACCAAATGGAGCATATTTAAATAATACATTACCATATTTTCTCATGGAATATTCTATCAGGTTTACTCCACACATATAAAATAAAATTTGCATTAAACGTAAAAGGCTCATATATGTAGTTATTTTTATTGCCAGAAACAACTCTGCTTTTATGCTTCTGTGGTTTTTTCTTGCTATTCTTTGGCTTTATTAGTTTTAATTTAGTAATGAAATTTTGCATGTTAACCAATGTTATAATTTAGGAATACTACAAGATACATGAGGAGCAGATGGAATTGAATATTATTTTACCTATCATATTCCCTGAAATTCCTGTGATTATTGAAACATAATGTAGATAATGCAGTACACTTCACCTCAAAATCTGTCAGATCTGCAAAATATGCTGTAAAGGACCTGTATTGGATCACAAAACAAAACTTCTGACCTGTTGCCAAAATCATTATACAGATATTTGTGTTAATAATGTTTTCCATAGGTATGGATGTCCTAGGACCATTTGGCTTTTCTTTAAATCTCTCGTTCTTCTACCTTTTAATGACACTCCTGTAAATATTAGCTCCACTTTAAAACATGCAAGGGGTCTTAGTCCTGGAGTGAACTTTAGCATACTTTTAAAAACATAAACATACAAATAGCAGAAGTGGCAAAGCAAGGTATGAAAAGCAAGACATGAATTTATAGCAAGAGGAAATATATTCTCTTAGATCAATGGGTGTTTCATTAAAAACAGGCTTTACTCTGTGTTAGAAACTGAAGCAACGTAGTTCATTGTAAGCCTCATCTACTCCAGTAGTCTAAGTTCCTCTCTGAAGTTGATAGAACTAGACTCTTTCTATTCTAACACAGAGTAATGAGATGTGCTGACTTTCCTTTTCAATATTGAGAAAGTTTAAACTAGCTGAGCTTGGATGCTGTCTTTTTACAGGGCTAAAGTTTGGATGAGAAGAATTTTGCCTTGAAGACCACACAGAAATAAACTTAAGTGGATGAAAACCATTGTTTTTTCAGATGTTGCTGCCAAAATAGCAGCATAATATGGCTGATACAGAAAGCCCAAACTGACCCAAATATTGTTTTTAGCCACGAAACAGAATAAAAGTTAATTGCATTTTCATGCAAGGGCTGAAGTTGTGTGAAAGTCTGCCTGGGGGTATCTGCAAAATTTAGTATAAAGATAAAATGAAGAATTTTGTGGAAAATCACTGTGACTCTCTGCACTTTCATATCAAATTTTCTGCAGAAACCTTGGTATCAAAATACAAAAAGGTGCAGTGTACACACATATAACCTGCAACTACTTCTTATCAATACAGAACTCTAAAAAGTGCTTGTCTTAGAAGTGTTCTTCTGTACAAAACTAAATTCATTTATCTTATCAAATTACAGTTTCGATAAATTATAAATACTTTTTCAAACCATTTAGAGGAATTCATTTTTAATGTTCTGGACAATTCATGATCAGACATTGAGTGAAATCATAGTTTAGTGTTTAGTAATTTATGTAAGGAAATTTCTGCTATTGTGTTTCTGTGCGCTGTTTTCCTCCACTGTCTTATGAATTTATAGTTCAAACCTGCCATATTGTTGTTGTATAATTCAACAGACGAGAATGTTTTCACTTCATGTACTTCCAGTATTGCATCATGTGATTTTTTCTATAGTTGTTATAGTAAAAAAAAAAAAAAAGTTTTTACTGCTGTTTATTATAACTTTTCAATAATAAGAACAATTATCACCAGTTAGAGGTGACTGGCGTCTTTAGTGTATGATACCTCTAGAACACTATGGCAAAGACTTCCTTCTTGGTATTAGAAAATACAGAATTTTCTCCACTTCTGCTTTTCTATATATTTTTCTCAAATTAAATAATAAGATCATGAGCGAGTGCTTCATGACTTGTTTTAAGACTAGAATAGACCAGATAACCTGTGGGTATGTTTTGAAATAACTGACTTATTTAATTTTAATAGGTCATAAAGCTTGCTTTTGAGGAGTTTGAACTGGAAAGAGGCTATGATACTCTTACTGTTGGAGATGCTGGGAAAGTTGGAGATACCAGAACAGTGTTGTATGTGTAAGTACAGAAATTAAAAAATTTTCCTTGGAAATTTGTTGTCATGTTTTGTTTCTACTAGGTCATGAGATATCTATTTAACTTTGTAATTTCAATATATGTAATTTGTTTATACGATGTAAGCTTAAAATTCAAGTACTGTTAAGGGAAATTGTTCATTACAAAATTTACTCCAGATCTTTCGTAGCTTATTTATAGCCTTTAATATCAGAGACTAAAACCTGCAGAGAACTGAGATTAGATTTACAGGGTTAAGTTAGCATATGAATCCTAATCAGAGAAGATAAAACAAAATTACAGGCTTAATAAATCAGCAATGACTAGATAAGAGAAACTAGCAGCATTTATTTCATAATAACATTATTTGGCATTGCACAGAAATCTACTGGATAAACACAGTATTGAACACATTTGATAAAAAAAATAATTTTGATTCTTTGATTCTTTCCTCAATAACAAAAAAGAATCAATATCTAATAAATAATTTTATATTTTGATTTTTTTAATTTATATAAATTATTCAAATGTTTATTTTACATAATGATAAAAAATGAGTGCACTGAACACCCACAGAATGTATTTTAAGTTGATTAGAATATTTTTGGAGGGACAAGTCTTAGGACAATATCTTCATTTCACTTATTTGTTTATAAATTTATAATATCTATTAATGGCTACTTTCTGAACTATGATATCAAAGTACATAGAACACCCTAGTTTTATTTTTCATAAAAGCTAAGACTGGAAAATGATTGGATCATTTACATGATGTGTATATTTCTTGTCTTGCAATAGCAACTAGCTGCTACTGAGTAAATTGAATTCCATGTTCTAAATACCTGAAAAAGAAAATAAGAAAAGAATTCTGTTTTAAGAGCTTAGACTTTAAGCTAAAAAGAAAAGATTTGGACTGGGAGTGAGAATTTCAACACCTATGTCTTTTTTTTTCCTGTATTTTGCAGACTGATTAAATATTACAACAATCTTTCTGGGGATGTTAATTTAACTGCTTGTGACTGACAAAAGGGTTTGCATTTTTTCCTTTTTGTATTGGGATACATTTGGCTTCAGAGTCAAGTTTTTGAACTTAGTAAATTTGGTACCCCGAATTGTTCAATCTGTTTGTTACACTGTTACTACTTCACATATCAAAGTATGCCTTTTTAAAATTGTTTATCAAGTAATTGTCAAATTTACTTTTTTATCTTTCTATTTGAAGGGATTTAGCCTGTGACTACATACTCCACATTTATTTTCCATGACTGCCTAAAAAATAAAGTTAAAAAAAATATAAAATAGTCTTAGCTCATATTAATTGCTATTTTTGTGATCTTAAGAAGGCAGGTCCCTATAATCACATCATCTCCTATAACTGTTTTTCATTTTAATAACATTTTGAAGATCTCTGTGGTAGACGTCCACTTCAGAATCTATCATTGACATTTCTAGCACTAGTACAATGTTCTCACTAGAGACGTGCAGTAGTTCTTCTAGCCCCTCCTTCAGTATGACTTTTGACTAAAATAACAACTGTTTTATCCTTATTACTCTATAGCCTATCACTTAGGATTACAGTGTTTGCCATTACATCTTTACTGTAAATTGTATCTTTGATTAAAATGAGGTCTATGCAATTAAATTTATCTGCCTTTTGGGTTGCAATACTTTGCTCATTAGCATTACCCTCAAAATCATTTGAGAAAGTAAATGATTAATACAGTGGAAATACAGGAAGACCCAAGCATGAAACCAGTGTCACAATAATTAGTAACGGATCTGAATTTCTGTTGTGACACTGGTTTTGTAGTTATTAAGCACTGGATTATATCACGCATTATGAAATACATTGTATTTAAACTGCATCGCAGATACGCACCTTTTCCCTTGCTTTTGAGAAAGCTATTCTGTGGATGCAAAGTAACTTTCCTCATAAAACACTAAGTCCTTTTGTAGACTACATTATCATGAGAAAGCTCATAACTAAATGTCAAAGTGATTTTCTTACCAAAATTTTCTATTAGATGGTTTTAATAACTGCTATTGTATTTAATGAGGTTTGAGCAGCACCTTGCAGTTTTTTATTCATCTCAGGGGAATGGAGCAGCTTATAGCAAAAACTTTTCTGGCTAGATTTAATTTATAATTTCAAAGGATCTCTTAAAAATTAATATAGCTTTTCTCATGCTGAGCAAGTTTCTGTTGGCAGCTTAAATGCCAGCATTTCTGCAGAAATTCTGCAAATATCACTGTAGAATTTGATCCTAAAGCTTCATAGCTTTTAGAATTTAGTTTGAACTACATATGCAAAAATAAATGCATTTCTAGATCCAAACCTACTTTTTAGGTGACCTTTCCCCTCCATATAAAGTTGTCATCTCAACACACAAGCTTCAGCGCTGTGCAAAACGTTTCAGCTCTCAACCGCTAAAGCCCTCAAGGTAGTAGCTACTTCTGGGTGCTTTTTTTGTAAATTCAGTACTCAAACTTTACAATGAGCTCAGTTATGCTGGGATGTTTATAAGCCAACCATCCAATGAACATTGGAAACAAGCTAATGGCAGGTCAGTAAGCAGGGGACCTTTAAATAGTTGATGTGAAGAGATTGAGGGAGATCATAAGGATCATGGTATATAAACGGTAACTCCTAGCACAAGCTTTCTATAGTGTCCAAACTCTCAGCCATTAGCAATTATCTGTGTAACCTCAAAGCTGTAGCACTACAGCTAGAGGGGAATAGGAAGGGATACCAATGTTTAAAAAGGAGAAAAAAATAGACTATCCAGCTTGAATTTAATTTTTGGAAGTAAGTGGAAAAATAATTAGAAAAGGGCTTTTAAGTTCATGTAAAATAGCACTGAGATGATACAACAAGCAATATACTTTGATGAAGAGCAATTTATTTCAAATCAATGTAATACATTTCCATGATAGTGTAGTTGGCATTTTGAGTAGGGATATGTTGGGTTTTAAGTGGTCTAATTTTAGGAATTCTAATACACTTTTTAGAAAATCTTATCATCAACAGCTTAATTAATTAATTGGGGTTATGCCCATAAATTTTATGATTTTTAACAATTGCTTTGTCTGTAAACCTTACTTGTTGAAAATCTAGCAGTATTATTTTACGGGATATGTACGCTGAGATTGTTAGCTCTGGAAATACAGCAATACAACTTACTGAAAATTAATCTAAATATGTTTAGGCAATAAAGTTTTAAATGCAGTTATTTCTCATATTTAACAGAGTTTGGCTAGCAGCTAGTGCCTACCCTTGCAAAATAATTCACTAGTGATAATCATGTGTGAGGTGAAGATTACTACTCAGAACATTTTCTGCAATGCCCTGTTTTGTGTTCTTAAATTCTTGTAAATTAATTGAACACGTTGCTTTAGAAAGTCCGCTTTGCCTTAAAATGCTATTATTTATATTTTTCTTGCAGCAGTTACATTAAAACTTAATTTCCTTTTTTGAAATGATTCCCCTAAAACATGAATCTTTTAAGTTTTCTTGTGTAGAAAACTTGCTTTTTTTTTTTTTCCCCTGATACATAGAAGAAATTGCAAATTAGTTGTTCAACCCCAGCTGCTTATGTCAGGTATTTCAGTACACAGACAACCGTCCATGACAAAGAAATGCTTTTTTAGTAAGTCCTTATCCTTTTCTTGTATGCACAAAGTTTGGAAACTTATTTGAGGCTTGGAAAACAACCTACCCTTCCATAACTGGGAAAAAAACAGGCCGCCTTTTTATATATCTCAAATATTATTTAATCTGACTTCCTAGTAACTTATTTTATTTCATGTTACTTAAAAAAAACTTCCTTCTGTATTTATAGAAGTTGTAAAATCTAGGGGAGGAAGCAGGTTTAGGTTTTTGTTTGTTTGTTTTTTAATACTGTGTTGGAGTCTTTCTCTGGTGATTAGCTAAGTAGATGACATCAGTAGAATAAAAAGAAAAATACAAAGCCAAGTAAAATTAGGAATTTTTAGTGACACTTACTATCACAGCTTTAACAGCCAAACCTTCAGAGCTTTAGTTTGTAATATGGTTGCAATTAAGCACACAAATGGCGTGCTTATTGCACACAAGGTGACTTGTCATCTTTGAAGGATAGAACACTGTAAAACACTGATAGAATACTGTAAAACATTGTTAAAAAGGACAAGTAAACCTGGATGAACAATGAAAAGGGATTTACCTCAAAGAAGGAAAATATATTCATATATGGAAAACTCAAGAAGTGTTTATGATTGAATTTTAAAATTAATTTTTGTTTTATACAGTATTTTAATGTCACAAAAGCAGATTTATTTAGTTTTGAATGCTGTGCTTCATTCAGCTTACTTCATTTAAGATATTGTGCACAGTAAAAGAACAAGAAAAAGAAAATGCAGAAAGGACTTAAAGCTTTTTCACATTTATGTGGAATATCCTTAATTTAAAGGATTGCTTTCTTTTCAAATTAAAGATTATTGAACAGTTAAGATTTTTAGGAAATAGATATTGTAGCAGAGGTATTTGAATACATATACATAGATGAAAAGTGCACACTGGAATTTTTCTTTGATGAAGTCATAAGAGGGGAAAAAAGCATAATGAAAATGTTGTTGTTATGTACTTTAAAAATTGATTTCAGGCCCCTGAAAATTACATCTCAAGCCTAAAATCCAAACCTCAGCCTCTTTCATAAACAAGTCAGGCTTCTCATTATCAACTCATCACTATTAACAGAAGATGGGTTTTTTATTTTTTATTTGTTTAAAACAGCAGTAAAATATTTAAGGGGTCCAACATATGTCTTTTTAATCCCATACTTTTTACAATTTTTAATAATAGTGTATTATTATTTTTATGACCGTACTCGTAATTTGGTGCCATGCTTGCGCCATCAACATTTTGAATTCACGTATTTATTGACATCATTTTGTGCTGTTTATGCATCCTAAACTATATAGAAGCAAACAGGAATTCTGGTCCTGGACACCGTTCTTAAAAGCCTGGATCTGGTTTCATTTGGATAACGAAGATGAGGGGCAAACTGGTGCAAAAAGTTTCTTTCTTTCACAGTTGTCTTTTCTGACCTGTGAGTCTGTTCAGAGTATTGAAAAGCTTGGCTTGAGTTTGACTTCGGTTACTTCATCAGTTGCATCAATTGCCTCAACATTTTTAACTTCTTTCATATTGAGATAACCTAGGATTGTGCATCTCCACATGAAATTAGTTTAGCACCAGCCAGTCTGTCTGAATGGCTGGTCTCCAAGTCTCTGTTCCTGAACTTGCAAACAATCTGATCTTAAGATGGTTACAGATTGGGACAAACTTTGAGACAGCAACAGCACATGTTGTCAGACAGAGCTCCATTCCCTAAACATTTGATCCACCCTATCTGCCATCCTCCTAGTTGAAGGACATAGTTCTATATACAGGAGTATTCTCTGGGGACCTCTAATAAAAAAAAACAAACACCAACCCCCAAAAAAACAAACAAAAAAAAACAACAAACAAACCGAAAAAACAAACAAACCAAACCCTACAACAACAAACCTCCCTATTCTGCTATTTATTGATTTCTGGGATTTTTGCTTCCTTTTTGTTTTTCTTTGTTGTTTTTTTTTCCTTCCCTTCCTTTGCTCCCATTTTCCTTCCAACAGTCTTGGCTCTTGTCCCATATCCTCTAGACATGAGCCTGAGCAAGCAATGGCATGTATTTTCACTGGTTCATATATACCATCTATGGATAGACCATTGGCATTTTGAAGGGAGATGACATTAAGCTGAAGAATGACTTTCTGAACTTGAGTCTCTCTGTTATCAAATTTGTAATTTTCATTAAACCTGTGGGAATTTAGATATCTTTATTTTCTCCTTCCTCTGACAAATTTGGTTAATATTAATTAATCAATTGAAGTTATATTGGGGAGACAACTAAGGGTCAGGTGGAAGGGTACTGCAAATGTATAGTTATTGTTTCACTTGGAAACAGGTTTAAAAAAAAACCCAAAACATCTATTGGATTGTTTTTATGATGAAAAAAATTCCAGCTGTGTGATGTGATTACACCTTATTCTGTTTAGTTTTATTTTTATTTGGGTTTTTTTTGCAAATTTTATTTTTATTTCCATGATACATAGATATTTATATACAGTAAAAGTAGCCCAAACTGCTCATACTTAGAATTTTAGACTGCATCTTATCTGTGTACAGAAATTATTAATGTAGGTCTCATACATGAATCAGGTTACTGTATATAAACAGAGCCATTTAAACACTGTTACTTGGTTAGGCAATAGGTTTACACATCTGAATAGCCATTGATAAATTCTTGCAGGAAAACCAACAGGTTTCCAGTTGTCTTCCAATAGATCTCCACTGTTGTCAAGAGACATTAGTGAATTTTTCTTCATTGCTAAATACCCTCAAACTTTTGTTGATAGCAAAGTGCAGAATACAGAGTACGGCTTAACACTTCTCGCCTTGTATTTTGGTTAAGTGTTTTAGCTGGAAAGATAGGTCAGAAATTAATGGGTTTTGCTGTGGTTTCAAAAGGTGATCCCTAAAATGTGTATGTACTCTTCAACTTTTCTCTCTTCATATATCTATTTCTGCAGGCATCTCCTAAATTACTTTTGGTTATGTAACTCACTGTCTGGTGAGGTATCTTCCTTTTATAGGCTACCTTTATTATTCATTTAAATGAATGTCACAACTTTATCAACAATTATTATTTTATCAGCAAGACTACATTAATTATTCTGACTATAACCTAGGATCTTTTTGAACCTGTACGGTTCCTAAGTAGTTTGACAAGCAACTCAAATTTTCAGACCAAGCTGCTGCTTTATTTTCATTCTTACTATTAACACAGGTCAAACTGAACAACTTATCACTGTATCTTATCAACTTCCTTACTTATCCAAACTAAGTTCTATTTGTGTGCTTGTATATGCTGAGCTTTAATTTTTTCCACCTCCTTTTCTGCACCTATAGTATTGTAATACTGTCAAATACTTACTACCAGGTCATAACCAAAAATCTTCTAGACCATATGAGAACACACTCAGCCATTACAGCAGCAGTTCTAGGTGCACAGGCAGTAGTAATTAGTAAGACTCCAGTCCATTACACTCAGATGGGAATTATTTTTTTAAATTTTATTTTCAATATATCAGAGTAAGAAACCAAAACATTTTAGATACAGGATGCACAGCTTCTTGTTCATAACCTTGATGAATGAGATTTTAGATGCAAGACAGAGAGGATTCCTATAGCTTGCCACATGGTTCCTCAGTTCTCACCTTGCTTCTGCTCAGCCTCTCCTTTTATTATATCTCTTCATTTAAGTTGCAATGGTGTTAATATCTGATATATATATCTGATATATATACATATATAATATATCTGGTTATATTTAAATAAAAAGTTTGTGGAAGAATCCAAATACTGGTTTCTGTTTTCTTTATAGCTTCTTTCTTGAGAAATTCTGCTTTTGGGACACTTTGGTGTCAGTTTGGCACGGTATTTCTTTTATCTCAAACTTATTTGTTTATCATAGTCAAGGCTGAGAATCGGAAGAAAGGCAGAGAATCCAGTACGTGACCCATTTGTGCAAAATAGAGTCTGCATAAATGAAAGACACGAAGTCATTACTATTTCCTTTCTTGAACTACAGTTAATCTGATCAGTTGTTCAGATACAGTACTGGAACCTGATTACGTGGTGAGCATTTTTCACCATTAAGAAGTAATCTACAAAGATTTTTTTTTCTTAATAATTTTTTGACACACGTCTTTTTGCATTAAGATACCAGATTTATAGATGTACCAAGAATATTATGGAGAAGCTCTAAGGTTTTGTGGTGGGATTCACCAGCTTGCCTTATATGTGTATACACATAGTTATCACACATTACTGGATGAGAACTAGTGGTTTCTCCTTAAATTTAAGAGATCATTGTGAGTTATTTGAATAGAGTAGATGAGGTTCTAGTGAATTCTGGACAAATGCGCTGTAAGGCACATAAATCAGCTTCCTTCACTTTCAAAGAGCATGCAAAAAAAGCAATACTAATCTAAACAAGCAAAAACTATTGAACTCATATGGTCCCTCACATCTCTAATAGCTTAATTATTTAATAAAAGCTTTAGGTAGGAACAGCTTTATTAAAAGTGTTTAATCATTGTTAAATTGAATGCAGTCATTCAAAATGTTTTTTTTTTTTCTAAGACTTCACATTGTTCTAATCTACATAGAATAGTTAATTTTATCAAAAAAACAGCTGATCAGAACACTAGGGTAACATATTGTAAATAGGCCTAAATATTATATTAATAGTTTAAAAGTCTGTGTTTTGTATTAGTAGTAGTAGTAGTAATTTATACCTCTGCAAATGACTTTGCAATTTATCCTACATACAGACTCACTGGATCTAGTGTTCCTGATCTAATTGTGAGCATGAGCAACCAGATGTGGCTTCATTTACAGTCTGATGACAGCATTGGCTCACCAGGATTCAAAGCTGTTTATCAAGGTATGAACTAAATTAACTGTTTTAAACTTATGTTGTAAATTCCTTCATTACACCCCAACAAATTTATTTCAAATAGGTGTTTAGTCCTTTCACAAATTTAGAGTTTTGATACTGTCTCTATTTTTAATTAATGTTTAATGGAGATACAGATTTGCAAATACCCACAAAATAACTAAAAAGAATCTGAATTTAAAATAAAAGTTATTGTTCTACTGCTCTTTGCTTGAAGGTCAATGCAAACTACAAATTTCTATCATATTTGAAAAATACTAAATCTTACATTCTGCTAATGTGTAATTCCTTATATTGGATATTATTTGAAAATTATGGTTAGTTTTCTCAGACTTTATTGGGGTAGTTACAAAACTTGTTTTTATGCCTCACCAAGAATCTTCACAGACCTAAGTCAAAATCACTATGTAACAAAAACAACAGAACAGATATATTGTGTATGATTGTGAAAAATAAAAAGATATATAAGATTGTGGAAATGCAACCCCAAAAAAGTGATCTATATTATGCTAGCCTCATTTGTGTTGCTTCTGTATCAGAGAGATGAGAACCTTGGCAACATAAACTTCTTTAATTTTTCTTGCTTGTGAGCTTCAGTTTGATACTTTCTAAAGTTGATTCATTCTATTAAAAATACCGGATATCTGTTAGTATGTGTGCATGTATTGATACTTTCCTTTTTAATAGGTTGCATAGACCTGCAGCTAGAAAGAGCTCTTGCTTATTAACATATGGTGTCACTTTTGGTTAATTTCCATGTTAATTAGTTCACCTTAAGGACAAAGACATAACCAATTAATACTATTTTCAATAGTTTCTGGTGGGCACATATGGTGAAAATGATTTGATAGTGATTTCGTCAAAATTACTTTTGTACCATAGATGCTGCAAAGCATTGAGAGACTGTTCATTGTTCAGCAACTGAAAGTAACTTAATTAGAAGAATGGGAGTTCTCCCTAGACATTTTCCATAAACTGAAGCAACCTATTGAAGTGTTTCATTTCACCTGTAGTTACCTTACTGTTTCAATGGCAAAATAAAGAGTGAAAATTTATGTAGATGTTAGCTTCAAGTTTAGTAAACTACACATTTATTGCACTAAGGACATTAAGACAGGCTTGCCTGTGCAGGTTTTTATAAGTGGTGTCTGTGGCTGATGGCGTATTGTGAACTCTAATGATGAAAGGAACAAGAAGGGAAAATACTCCCCAGTGGTCACCCAGAAAATCTGGTGTTGGTTCTCCACACCAGTGTCTTTCTACAGGTGGTCTCTCCACTGAAGCAGGTGGTGATGATGATGGTGATTAGGATTGTATTTTCACCATGATTGTTCCCTAGTACTCTATACTTTTCTTTGGGACCCACTCAAACTCACCATTGGTTATTCCCACTCCTGGTACCGATTGAAGTATGCTAATTAGGTTGTGTTGTACATTCATAGGTTGTTAAGTTTCTGTGCACATATATTGTTGGGCAATATTTATTGAGTATTTAAACTACTATTATCTTACCTTTTTATGCACCTTGTTTTGGTTTTCTTTAATGTGAAGTGAAATCTACAAAACAAGAAGGAAGGAAAGAGGGAGAAAGAAGGGGTGGTTCTCATGATGGTGGTAGTTGCTTCCATTAGAATTCTCCATAGCAACACTACTGGGATTTGCAGGTCCGTGGCCATAACAATTTGAGAGCAGCAATGAAAAAGTACGATCAGAGGCTGTTGAAACACTATCACAAGTGCGATGTTACAGAGCTGTGAGTAAAAAAGCAGATCCAGGCCCATAGCATTACTCTGGCTAAGACATTGAGGTATCTTAAAACATTGTGCAACACTTTCAGGCTATACACAATCAAGTACGCTGTGTTGCCTGAGGGCAATGACATAGTCTTTATTTAATTTAATCCCATGCCTTCTCGTTCCTTCTTTTCCAGTTTCATCTTTTTAACTGGTGTCATTTCTAGGGACTGTGTTTATTAAGATAATGTATTTTCTTTATAAAATCCATTTGTGAATTACATAAAATGGAAACAGTGAGTATATAGTGGAAGGAGAGTATTGGCACAAGTTATGTATCTGACACTTTGCATTTTTTCCTCAATCCAAAATTATGAACTTTATCTCATCGTACCTCTTTGGAAAAGTTCAAAAATTTAAATCTACCCGCGGACTTATTTTTCTGCTATCATTTCTCTTTCTGGTGTTTCTAATCTAAAGGCTTTGTTTTCTAAAGGTTTTCTTTCTGTATTTGTCTAACTTACCAAAATATCTTATTTCATTTATGGAGTTCAACCTCTTACTTCTGCGGACTTTCTGAAAACACCTGAAATATAGACTGTGAATTTTGCAGTAGTAGTGGCATCTCTGTTATGAAGTATATTGTTATCATTTGATGGTTGGATTCTGGCTTTCAGTCTTGTTTTAAAACCGATTGTGAGTAATTCTGTATTTTTGTAGTTTTGAAAATTAATAGCAGAATTATAAAATTTGAAATGTATACAATCTCAGAAGTGTAGTAAATTTTAGAATATGAAGGTGAAATATAATTTTTTTCTCTGTTTTACCTCAATGCTTTCATTAGTTTTATTAGAATTTTCTCATCTTCTATTACTGTTGACAAAACTTTTATCCATCTGCACTCTCAACATATCTCCTGCTTTAGGCCAAGTGTAAAGTCTTATCCTGTCACAAGATTCCTCAATAATTCTACTTCCCGTTCGTTTAACAAAGGACCTGTCCAAAAATAGAATCTCATTTTAATCATGAGAAAGTTAATGGATTGTGACATGTGACCTCAAAGACATTGTCTTTGTGATTGCAGTTAGCTAAAAAGAAAGCAAACTGCAGGCTTTGATGGCTTATACATGGTCTATAGAGACAAAGTAAAGGGCATCCTTATTTGAAGCTTTTTTATCAAAAAGTCTGAGTTTAGCTCAGGATTAGAACATGACTACTCACCCTCTTGGGCAATATTTTACAAGTCTTGACTTTTTGTCCATTACAATTTTTATATTAATATTTACAAATTGTCATAGACTGATTGCAGTTTATAGAAAATAGTTACTTTAGCTGAACTTTGTCTCACTTTAATTATGAAATTGAGAAGCATTTTGATGATGCAATTCACCTATCCTGCAATAGTATGGCCACCTAAAAATGGCATGAAACGATGCCTGTAAATAAATTAATATGCATCACAGATTTTAAGATGAGTAGTAAATTTAACCCTGTTTGCAGTTTGCCTAAGGAATTAAGGGAGGAACATTTCTTTCCATATTCTTATGCCTCAGAATACCTTCAGAAACATCTAATGTCAGAAATATGTAGTGCTACTAACAACATGCTAACTATATTCTTATTACTCAAATTTACTTTCTTAATTTTGAATACAGTTGATATTACTTTAAGACAAGTTCTGTAGTCTGCCTTATTAGTCAGGCTTCTTGGACTGTACTATGCAATCTGAAGAAGAAAAAAGTGCAGTCTCCAATAGTTGGATCCACAAGAAAGATTTCAGACATAGGTCCTCAAGAAATAGTTACTAGTAATAGTTTTGAATATAGAGGAATAGCACTGTACCTGTATCACTGCATGCAATTGAAGATGAGCTATGGAAACACAGATGATAAAACTAATGTTGAGATTAGTTTCTTAACTTGACAAAGCTGATAAACAGCTACTGTGTTAGAAAATACAATAGTTACCTTGATATTTTTCCTATAAGCCATCATCAGATGTCATGTATAACAAAGACAAAAATAATTTAAACATTACCTATATGTAAGTACATTATCAATAAGTAAAATGCAAGATGCTACAGGCAGCTTTAACGTTGATGCTAAATTAAACCATATTAGAACCATATTATTATTGCTAAACCAGAAAGCTATTAACCCATATTAAACAATTTAAAATGCTGAAGAATAATCTGCACCTAAGGTTACTTTTACTAAAAAGCTATTATATAGACTGTAACTGAAAGTCCTTCATTCTCTGTAATAGCTCCCCAGACATCTTAACAGAATGGTTCAATACATTTCTGAAAGAATTCTCTGAAAGCATCTACAGTTTCTGTGAAAAAGCCAGAAATTAAATTTGTTCTTTCCTTGAAGAAAGAGATATATTGTAATACCACACCTAAGTATATCAAAGGATCTATACTGAAATCCTCTTTCCATTGTAATCTATGACAATTTTCCTTACTGAAGCCAGCACGACCAGGTGTCACTCCACACATCTTCATTAACTAAGAGAAGGAAAACAAAATATGCTATTATCCATTAGTTAATGTCACTAAAATGGATGTTGTCTTCTGCCGTAAACATAGAGAAATTAGTGGCACTATGTATTTCACAGCTGAGGTTTCATGATAAAAAACTCTAGCATTTTTCAGTGAATACTTGTGTATGTAGCTACTTGTGTAGAAAAGGCTGTGTTAAAGATCAAATTTTCAAATTTTGTTACAGAACCAAAAAAATGAGAAGGAAATATATTCAGAGTAAAAAATAACAGATTTAGGCTGTCGATAAGACAGTTTTCAGATTTAACAGACTTGTTTAGAAAGTAAAGGAATTAAAAGACTTGATTGCAAGTTCTAGTTATGTCTCTAATATATTTTTTATTTGTTTAGTAAGGTTGTGAAAGACTTTAGTGTATTTCTCCATATCTCACATATCTGAAATCCTCATATGTCACCTTCTGAGAGAATAACATAACCATGCTGAATGGTCATCTTGTTGAAGGTTGTTGCCAGTCTCCCTTGTTGAAGTTACTTCAGTCTGAATAAGTTTTAAATATGCATTGGAGGAGAGGCTGGTGTCTTCTGAGCACTCTGACTAAATTGGTTTAGGTTGACCAAAAGTACTTATTTTAAATGAGTAAAGTATTTATTAAAAGAAATTTTTCTGAGCTCTAACTTAAATTCCAGTCCTGCCATGCAATGACTCTGAAATCTGACCGATTTTTTTTTTTAATTTTATTTTACTGTATACATAAAGAACAACACTTAAATAGAGGTAGTGTTCATAAAGTGTAATCCTGAGAATGAAAACAATATTAGTATCAGCACACCACCATTTTGAGGACACAGGTTAATTTTGTAACACCAACAGAAAAAGTATATTTCTATCAATGACATGCTAAGATTGTATTTTTACAGGGAAGCTTTTCTTGCAATCTGTTGCTGGCCATGGCTTAAAGCAGGGACTATTTTTAGATACAACAGGCAAACAATTTTACATTAAAATAATTCTTAAATCATGTACTTTCTTTAATTACTTTTTCTCTTGCATTTCAATTGTGTTTCGACCACAAGTGAAGACCAGTCATGCCCAAACTTGCCCAGCAGCTCATGATCTGAGGTAATATTTAGGCAGACTTGAATCAAGAGAAAGGTTTATGCCATTTCTTAATATAGGTTCAGGCCTACATTTATCTCTTATATGGATGAGATAGACGTAGTCGTTGCCATGCGTACTCAGGTCAGGATAATGTAACATGGTAATATGATATATGCTCTGTAACAATATCAAACAGTGATGTCAGGACAAGAAGCTGGCCCTGGACGCCTTCCTGACACGGCCTAGAGTTGCATCCAAAAAAAAGAATGATAAGGTGAATAATGTGCTTGAGTTTGGCTTATTTCACTCATCTCATGGGTGTGCCACACCTAAAAGCAGGGGTTTTTTATGGCTATTAAGATCCGAAGTGGAATGTGCAGCCACCTGATCATTAGGCTGCTTCTGTCCTTGTGTTCCCATGAACTGTACCACACTGACATAGAAGCAGATGACAGTCAGCTTAAACTTTTAGGTGTGAACATTTTAGAATTTTATTAAGCTTGAGATTTTTTTCCCATTCAAGCCTGTAAACCTGTCAGTCTGATAAAAATATTTAATCTTTTGACTTCCAGACTTCTTGATAACTGGTATAAGAACATCTGTTTCGTAGCCTTTTTAGAATGTACTTTTTATTCTTGCCTTTACATGGTTATATAAACTAATGAAGTTATTTCACTGGCCTATCTTTTAGTTCATAACAGTATTATAAAAGAAATCTGGTGACTCAGTGATATAATCCTGAGTATTTTATTTAATTTGAATTTACTAAGAATTCCTGGAGATGTCAGGAAGTCTATCAGCCCCTGCAAGCAGCTGAAAATGTCAAGTTTACAACCTTAATTTGTATTGATGCTCAGCTGAGCAGTAAAGGTTTAAGCTCTTCATTATGATGTTGTTTGGAAGAAGATACTTCTTTCCTCCTGAGACTAGTAGAAAAATACTTTCAAAAACATATTTCAGGTGCTCAGATAAATGTCAGTTGTCTTTTTGCATACAACTATAGTACTTGGTAAACCTTAAATCAGTGCAGTTTTTACAAATGCACAACTAGCTTATAAATGTCATTGAACTACCAATATTGATATAAAACTTTGTTACGGCTTGGAGATTTGATAAAACCTGTGCTGAAAGAAATCAATGGAATTAGGTTTTTCTAGGACTCTCACAACTAGACGTGCATTCAGCGAAATCACGTACAGTGTAATGCTTGGAAGGAAAACAGCTCATCGGTCATGCAAGGAAAACTTTGAGTTTCTATTTTACTCTAAGCTTTTCTCTTTCTTTCATCTATATTGTTTTCTTTCTATATTTTGTTCCTATGTATTATAGTTCAGACAAATTATTCAAGGGTGTGCTTTTGGAGGACAGGCAATAAAAATATTTCATATTTTATGTGAATATTTTTATATGTTAAAGCTATTTGGTTCTGTGGAGGTGTCAGAGAGTTTCCCCATAACATTGTATGAACAAATGCGTTTGTAGTGCCATACAGTACAGGTTAGTTTTGTGGATGGGCAAATGTCAGTCACTTAATTTCCAGCACAAGATATTTATCAATCATTTTCAGATAAGAAAGCTTTCCTATATATCTGACCTTTTTAGAGTATACTGTTCAGGTAAGCCTACAGAAGGCATTTCTAGGTTTCATCATCCTTGAGTTTTCTTGAGCTACTAATAGAGTGAAAAGAGGCGTGCTAAGTTACAGATAATTACCACAACAGTTTTAAAGTAATTTTGAATAGTGGAGACAATATCTTTGTCTGACTTTTGTGTAATGGTTGGGGTGGCAGACAACACCCAGATTACATCTAGAAAATACACATGGATTTGAGGAAAACAGCCTCATGGTCATATGCTATAATTGGTTGATTCTATTGAATATTTCTGTATTATCAGGTTGTAGTGGGTAAGATCAAATTTCCATCTATGCCACTATCCTTTATTGAACAATTGCAAACAACAGAGGCTCAGTGAAGAGTATGAAAAGGGGTAAGCATGTACCACCACATAACTCTTCTTCTCCCTCCTAAATTCACGAAACAATTAAACCAAAAAGTCCAGATTGTTTGAGTACAAATTTTTTTGAGTAAATGCATTTTATGCCTTTTTTATTTTTATATTAATTGAATAACTCTGCTTCTAATGTCCTATCTTTTTCATAAGAGCACATTTCAGAGTCTTCAACCAGGTCTTGATATCATTATGCTCAATTATGCTCCACAGACATAAAATCAATGTCTGTTATTCTGTTTACTTCTGACAGGTGTTTCTTTGCACTTTGTTCCTTCCACTGAAAAACAAACAAACAATGGAACTGATCAGAGTTGAATCTCAGTTGAAAAATAAATCCCAATCTTTGCTTCCTAGCAGATACAGCTGTTGAAAGGTGGACAGAACAACTTAATCATTTGAAGTAAATGGAAATTTGCAATAGCTTTTTGCCAGTTAAAACTTCTTCCTTTTGCTGTCTTTTCACTAGTTTTTAATACAAAAAAATGCCACAATGTATGCACCATGAACTTAGCTGTCCACCTATGTTACCTAGGATAGTCCTAACACTCTTTTAAGCCAAAGTAATTCTAGTTTCCTAATTTGCCTTATATATTTCAGAAAGTGGTGAAATACTCAAGAGTGTCTTGGTAAAATCTACAACTGAGATTGTTTGACATTCTTAAGTGTCCTTCATCATTTGTAAAGTTTCTACAAATGATGGTCTGAAAGAAGGATGCATCATAGCTAGACAGCAACAGATAAGATGAGTTTTTCTTTTGAGCATCACTATGATAAATTCTTATAAAAGTATTTGATGTTTGTCACATTTTTCTGTATTTTTTTTTTCACTAGAAAAATCAGGCTATGAGAATTATATTGTCCTGTAGTTTTGAAGCCTTTTGATGCATGACACCTGCATTCTGGTTATAAAAAATCAAACATCTGATTTTAAATGAGCAATAAGTCAGCCTTTCATATTGCCTCCCCAGTGGTGAAACTTAGTTTATATTTTATTTTCCTGTCCATGTTACTTTAAGTAACCATCCTTTCTGCAGTGGTAACGACAGAATTGTTTAAATGATGTGATGGCTGATACACCATGGACTGTATTCATAGAATCATAGATTCATTTAGGTTGGAAAAGACCCTTAAGATCATCGAGTCCAACTGTTAACCTAGCACTGCCAAGTCCACAAATTCTAACACTGATGTTTTCTTTAAATATATCCTTCTGAAGAAATGTGTGACTAAGTAATAAGTTAGCAATAAACTCTAAAGAAAGCATTATTTTAAAAATCTTGCTAAATATTTGATTTGCTTCTGTAAGGCAAAATGCAATATTATTGTAATTTTTCTTTAGGCAAATATTTATCTAGAACTGTATGAAAAATGTATTTTCTCTAAGGCACTAAAAATTTAAAAAAATAATAAACACTTTGTATTTAGGATGCAAATGACTGAAGATAATCTGGTTCTGAGTCAGACTGACTGTTACAGAATTTTCTGAGTATATATGTATGCATAGTGTCAGCATACTACTAGTTCTTTTTATGAAGCAACACAGGGTAATTTGATACATGAACAAATATTAAAGCTACATTCTCATGACAAGCTGAAGAACCCTAATATCTTTTTAGGGTTCATAAAATCTGTACATAAAATCTTGTCTCCAGTTAAGTCTTTATGGCAACCATTTTTAAATTTTAAAAATACATATATATGCATTTATAGATATATGAAGTGCGTTTCTTGTTCTTGTTCTTAAGATACACCCAGCTATAAAAAATGGTGTTCTTTTGACCAAAGCCAGTGATAAAATCCTGAGAATAGGAATTCCCTTTATTTTTTGCTTTATTGTTGAAAGTGTCTGTTAAGTTATGTCTGCAGGGAGATGCTCAGGAAAGTTAAAATTAACAAAGTACAATAAATTTAAACTACAGACTTAACTGAGTATTCTACCTTAAATCCCTATGTAAGGGCTCTCCTTCAGTGACATTATGACCCTTTATAACTACAACTTAATCTTCTTCAAAAGAAGAATAATACAAATCCTCTGAGAAGGATTAAACTATGGTAATCTGAGGACAGTGGTACACTTGAATGAGTACTCCTACTTGTCCTTTAGCGTGGCTTGATTTATGAGCCTAGAGCTTGTGACTTTAGTTGATGATCTTTCCTAAATACCACAGTGATTCTGCCACTCTCGTTAGACCACAGCTGGACTATTGTGTCCAGCTCTGGAGCCCTCAATGTAAGAAGGACATGGACCTGTTGGAGTGGGTCCAGAGGAGGGCCACGAATATGATCAGAGGGCTGGAGCACCTCTGCTATGAAGACAGGCTGAGAACGTTGGGTTTGTTCAGCTTGGAGAATAGAAGACTGGGGAGAGCTTAGAGCAGCTTTCCAGTATCTGAAGGGCGCCTACAAGAAGACTGGAGAGGGACTTTTCACAAGGGCAGGTAGTGATAGGACAAGGGGGAATGGCTTCGAATGGGAAGAGGGTAGATTTAGACTAGATATTAGGAAGAAATTCTTTACTATGAGGGTGCTGAGACACTGGAACAGGTTGCCCAGGGAAGTTGTGGATGCCCCATCCCTTGAAGTGTTTGAGGCCAGGCTGGATGGGGCTTTGAGCAACCTGGTCTGTGGAAGTGGAAGTGAAAAGTGTCCCTGCCCATGGCAGGGCAGGTGGAACTAGATGATCTTGAAGGTCCCTTCCAACCTGAACCATTCTATGTTTCTATGATTTAGAAAACTTTTCATTGAAATTTTAAAATAATTTAAATTTTTTTAAAATTTTAAAATAATTTTAAAATAATGCATATGGAACACATTAAATAAGCTCTTCATAAATAACGAATAATTATTATATTACCAAAAAATGCATGCATCTCCAGCAATATACTTGCTGAGAGCTTCTGAGCATCACAATGTGAGGCCATGATTAAGATAGCTTATTTGGTTATTGCACCTGATGAAACAGGACTCCTGCATGAAATGGTGTATTTTCATTTAATTACCAGCAAATAAGGGATAGTTTAACAAAATCAAGTAGTTGCATTATTTAATAAAATTAATAGAAATACAAATATTCATGTATCTACATATGTATATATGTACATATAGTTCTACATTTATATATAAATCTTTACATAGTCCCTGTCTTCTTACAGACTTGAAGTTCATCCAGTTTTTATTCAGAGATAAAAGATTTTTTCTTCACTTTTTCTTAAAAATATGCTCAGCTCCTATGAAAACTTTGTCTCCAACTTTAAAAATTGGTTTTAACATTATTTTAAAAGTTTGATAAATAATTTTCAAAGTAAAAGTACAATATTGTTGGCAGACATAATTTAAAAAAATATTTTTTCATTCGAAGTTGTGTAGTATTGTTTGGAATTTTGTTGTGTTGATTATTTGTAAACAGATCAATACTTAAAATAGCAGTAGTGTTTTGAGAAGACTAACAGAAAGAGTTATAAAACAGATTCCCTTTTTATTGTATTGTCTTAGCAATTAATCTGATAATACCATTTATATTTCTATTTGAACACAAATATGTTCTGGCTTGAGTTATAATTCATATTTTGATTTTTACTTAATTTTATATCCTTTATATCCTTTCTTTACCTATTAACTTAACATCTTACATTTTTGTTTTGTTTTTCCACTTTCTATTTGATGACAAAAATATCCTGCATATCATTTAATGTAGTAAATCTTTTTATTAATCCATAAGAATAATGTTTCTAGTTTCACAGCTGACAAACAGAACACATATTTTTATCATTAGAAATCTATTCTGTTTTATAAGATGATACAATACAATCAAACTTGGCAATATCAGATAAAGAAAAAAGATGGGTTGTAGGGTAACGATCTGACAAAAAAAACAAAGAGGAAAGATAAAAAAAAAAATTCCCTGACTTTCATAATTTCGTGAGAAATAATCTAGGAAACTGTGATGATACCTTGTTTGTTAAGTGTTTGCTGTATTTTAGTAAATAGTATTTCTTTAAAAATAAAAAAAAAAACCAAAACAAAAAAGGTCATTTGTAAGAATAAGAAAACACCTTCCCTGAGCATCCCTTCCTATGACAAACTTCTGTAATGCAGTCTAGGACCAGCTAAGAGAGACCTGGAATGCACAGAGCTGGAAGGAACCTTACAGCACAGTAGGAGTTGGGTATTCCTTACAGGAAAAGGGAGCTGACAATCTATTTTTTTCCCCATAAAGACCCAGAAGAGACAATGTGGGGTTTGCTGCAACCCAGAAACTTGAGACTGCATTTATATTACTAAATAAAATGTGGCCAGGGGCTGTTTTCTTGCCCTGAGGATACACCCACATAACATGGCCCGAAGGAGGAGCCTTGTTTACCCACAGACAAATTGTATGAGCGTATTTGTATGTATGTGTCTTGGGGCAGGGCAAGAGGATGTTCAGTGTTATTTCAGTGTGTTCATGATGTGCATGCTGCATTGCAGGGCATGATTCGTGTTTTCTGAGCAAGAAACTCAGAGTATATACTGAACACATTGGGATGTGGTGAGGTATGTCTGAAGATATAAAGCCTGTGAAGTGGTGCTGGAGGACTTTGTAGAAAACAGGGATGAAAGCATGATGAAGTCTTGTCCATCCGGTCTACTGGGAATGGGCCCTGGTTCTTGCTGTTCCCTGAATTGTGACCATGCAGTGTCTCAGAGAGTGCTGGTAGGTGTCACCACGAAGCATGTTAAAGCTTATGCAGTATGGGTAGTTGGAGACCAAGTGCTCAAGCTCATCCTTGTCCCTGCTTTATTTAGCAGTAACGCTTTAGGCAGAGTGGCTGGCTTAAGAAAAACCTTGCAGGAAAACACATAGCAAGATCACAGTGGGAAGAGAGAGAACAGTGCACCAACTCTTCTCTCTTCTTTCTTTACGCATTTCCAAGAACAGCTGTGTGCTGTCTTTTTTTTAAGCCTTCATGTTTCTTTTGGTATTTCTCAGTGAAAAAATGCAATATGTTTTTAGGTATTGTTTATTCAATTACAAGTCTAAATGTGTGGTGTTATAGCAATACCCAGATTAATTAATGCATGTTGTTTCATTTCCTAAATTTTTGAAGTTATTAATTTGTGTAACTTTATCATGAAATTGTCTTTCTTTTCTTATTTATGAATATTTGTATGTCATGGGTTAAGCCCAGTAAGGGCAAGGAGGGAGAGAGAGATTCTCCACATTGCCTTCAAGTGGCCAGACCTGGTGGGACAGTCTTTCCAGAGCTGAGATGCAAGTCCATAGGATCCAAGGGAAGGGAGAATAGAGATTCTCTTCAAACTGCTAGAGCTGGCAGGCCAGTCTATATATAGTTGGTGCCTCAATGTCTTCCCAGTCTCTTATCACCAAGGTGCTGGTGTATGACCTCGGTGTGCTCCATACAAACCTTCACCTGCACTGGATGTCACCCAGATCCCTGGAGGCCTGATTATCGTCCAAGTTACTGTAGACCTCCTCCACCACTGCTAATTCCCAGTAGAGTGAGTAAACTTATTTTGTGAAACTGGTGTGTTGCAATTGCTGTACTGGAATTAAATACAACCCACTTCAAGATATTTTTATATAGTAGATTCAATTTAGCTGCTTTTGAGATTAAAAAAATATGGAATTTCTTTTTCATATGCATTTTTCCATATTTTTAAGTTAAACTAGATTCTTACTCTCATCTCATTAAAAGCAGCTTTTAGGATTTTGGTGAGGCTATCAATGTGCTTTTTTTGAATAGTTTCCCACAAAAAGATAAAAGATGTAGTCAGGTTTGGGTCATTAAACAGTTTCTACATCATTTGTGCCTTCATTATAGCGTTTCTTGAATTTCTTAAATGTCACTTTGTTGCTTACCAAGTGCCAAATGGAAATAATTCCTCATGTCACATGATTTCAAATGGATAATTAAATTTGAATCCCAAATACTATTAATAACACAATTCATATTGATAGTTGTTACTGAAGTAAGATCTATGGGAAATATTAAGCAACAGCTGAAGATATTCATTCAGACACAAAGTTATCGATTAATAAGATCCTCTGTAAGGAATTGATTTATTTCACTGAAGAGTTGCTTCAAAGTTCTTCAGTACTTTATTCTTATCAAGTTCTTTCACCAGCTGTGATTTATCCATTCAGCTCATAAACAGACATTAATTTCACACTTTGACTGAAATTGATTTGACACGCGAACACCTCCACCTGTTACAAAGTCAGCATATCCTCCAAAGCAGTGTTTTTACATTGCTCTTTTGTTTTACTAGCAGTTTAGATTAAAGCAGGTTATTATTCTTCAAGATGAAATAATAATTTATCTTTACATTGCTATGAAATTTGAGAAAAACACTTCATAATACAAAACATTGTCAAGAAAAATTTTTAGGCTTTTTTCATTTAATTTATTTAATGTATATATGGTACTATGTGAAAATAATATCCATTCAGAGTCTATTAAATGCGTGAATTGCTGAATTAGGTTAACGAAAAGCTATAATGATATTCAAGCTTATTCAGCTTGTAATCGAACTTTGTTGGACTCATGATTCCGAATATTATCATTAACAGTTGGTTTGGTTCAAAATCTAATCCACTGCTTGGAAGCACTGCCATAGGTTCCTCTTGTGCTATTTTGCTAACAGTAGCACGTAGAGAAAAGAGGAGGAATTTTAAAGGATTTTAGTAAGAACTGGATGTCTAAGAAATCGTTCAACTTTTTTTTAAGTTTTCATTCATTCTCACAACGTACTCAAGAAAAGTGGGCACAACTTTTTTGGGATTCTCTCCTCATCTGCCAAGATTGCAATTATGTAAAATGAGCTGATTATACCTAGTCTATTTGTTTCTCTATAGTGTAGACATTTGAATGGAGTATTGATGTGTTTTCACCAGAACACGTACCCTGATAGGAGCAACATAAGTGTACATTTACATTTTTTCCCCTTACTTGTGCTATTTGAAAAAACCAAAATGCTATCATCTTTTTCAGCTTCTGCCCCACAGTGTAATTCCAAGATTTCAGAACATTGCAATGAGTTAAAACCATTGCCATTTACTCCTGTTATATAATAAATATTTCCTGTCACATCCCACCCCCAGCACAGGATTATGAGCTTCATATTAGAAGCCATATAAAGATTTTTTTTTTTTTAAATTTGATTGGAATTGATCACTTTAACTAAAGCTACGCAAAGTAGTGTTATTCAGAGCAACACATATCATCTCTATTCAGCATGAAATGTAATCAGAAAACCATGGTGGACATGACCCCAGCATACATCCAGAACTCTTCTTTCCAAGCTGGAAGTTAATAACAGTCGGGCTACCATTTCTGTATATATGCATTGCATCAGATTGTAAATGTATGTAGAAATCACACAACTTTCTCAAGAGCTCAAGACTTGTGTTTCATGGAAGTTTTACACCCTGAAGGTAACTGTCACAATACGTGTTCTCTGAGATCGTCTTTAGATTCCTGTCTTCAGTTTCTAGTTCACTGTAGGCCCACTGATGAATGAGATGGGTGCTCTTGTGGTGGAAGACACAGAGAAGGCAGAGTTACTGAATGCCTTCTTTTCTTTGGTCTTCACTGTTAAATCTGACCCTCACGAATCCCATACCCTGGAGGCAAGGGAGAAGGTCTGGAGAGAGGAAGATTTCCCCTCAGTTGAGGAGGACCGGGTCAGAGACCACTTGACCAAGCTGGACATTTATAAGTCCATGGGCCCTGATGGGATGCACCCGCGAGTGCTGAAAGAGCTGGCAGATGTTATTGCTACTCCACTCTCCATCATCTTTGAAAGATCATGGGTAACAGGAGAGGTGCCTGAGGACTGGAGAAAGGCCGACATCTCTCCAATCTTCAAAAAGGGCAAGAAGGAGGACCCGGGAAACTACAGACCGGTTAGTCTCACATCGGTCCCTGGGAAGGTAATGGAGCGACTCATTCTGGATGTCCTCTCCAAACACATTGAGGAACAGGGAGTTATTGGAAGTGGTCAACACGGGTTTACCAAGGGTAAATCATGTTTGACCAATTTGATGGCCTTCTATGATGATGTAACTGGTTGGCTGGATGAGGGGAGAGCCGTGGATGTCATCTACCTTGACTTTAGCAAGGCTTTTGACACTGTCTCCCATAACATCCTCATTAGGAAGCTGAGGAAGTGTGGGGTAGATGAGGTGACAGTGAGGTGGATTGAGAGCTGGCTGTGTGACAGGGCTCAGAGGGTTGTAATCAGTGGCATGAAGTCTAGTTGGAGGCCTGTAACCAGTGGTGTCCCCCAGGGGTCGATACTTGGTCCAATTTTGTTTAATATATTCATTAATGACCTGGATGAGGGGACAGAGTGTATCCTCAGCAAGTTCGCTGATGATACCAAACTGGGAGGGGTGGCTGACTCTCCAGAGGGCCGTGCTGCCATCCAGCGTGACCTGGACAGGCTGGAGAGCTGGGCAGAGAAGAACCTAATGAGGTTCAACAAAAGCAAGTGCAGGGTCCTGCACCTGGGGAGGAAGAATGCTGGGCACCAGTATAGGTTAGGGGTGGACCTGCTGGGAAGTAGCTCTGAGGAGAAGGATTTGGGAGTCCTGGTAGATAATAAATTGTCAATGAGCCCGCAATGTGCCCTTGTCGCCAAAAAGGCCAATGGAATCCTGGGCTGCATAGGGAAGAGTGTGTCCAGTAGGTCGAGGGAGGTCATTCTCCCCCTCTACTCGGCACTGGTGAGGCCACAACTGGAATACTGTGTCCAGTTCTGGGCTCCCCAGTTCAAGAGGGACAGGGAACTGCTGGAGAGAGTCCAGCGAAGGGCAACCAAGATGATTGAGGGATTGGAGCATCTCCCTTATGAGGAAAGGCTGAGAGAGCTGGGACTCTTTAGCCTAGAGAAGAGAAGGCTGAGGGGAGACCTTATTACTGCTTACAAATATCTAAAGGGTGGGTTGAAGGAGGATGGAGCCAGACTCTTTTCAGTGGTTCCCAATGACAGGACGAGGGGCAATGGGCATAAGTTGGAACATAGGAAGTTCCGTTCCAACACACGGAAAAACTTCTTTACAGTTAGGGTGACAGAGCACTGGAACAGGCTGCCCAGGGAGGTTGTGGAGTCCCCTTCTCTGGAGATTTTCAAGACCCGCCTGGATGCAGTCCTGAGTAATGTGCTCTAGGCAATCCTGCTTTAGCAGGGGAGTTGGACTAGATGATCTCTAGAGGTCCCTTCCAACTCTGAAAATTCTGTGATTCTGTGATTCTGTAGCATTTAAAATAAAATTCTGGGTTTCACTAATGATTATAATAATTTGGAAACCACAAAATTGATACTCTAAGTTATATAAGTGACAGGATAGAACAAGTAAGACATAACAGTTTTCCTGTTGTGGAAACACATCTTGTACGATCATAGTATTTTCCAATGTGCATGGAAACACAAAGGAAATAAATAAAAAAACCAACAACCAAACCACGCATAATGTTAGTAATACTTTACTTGTCAAACACTTTAAAGTCGCTTATTTTTGGTTTTAGGCAAATATCTTTGTGATGAACAGGTAAAATATTGTACTTGTACCCCAGTGACTCTATGAAAGCCATAGTTAAGCTTGATTATACAATAATTGTAAGAGGCACAGGACTTCTTGTAGCAATTTGCTGGGGGTTTTAGTTTTGTGCACTTAACCTTCACAGACAAGCAGTATTCAGAGGGAGGGTTTTTTTCACCAAAACACCCATTTTAAAATCCCCAACCTATCCTTCTTCCTTTTTCTTCTGGGTGTGAAAGTGGAAAAAACAAGATGTTGAATGGAATTTTCCAACTGAGAAGTCCAGTCTATCAAGGCAAAGTCAACTGGATGGCTAACGGCCATGAAGGCTCTGTAAAAACTTTTTGTGACATTTCAGTTGTTTAATTACTCTCACTGAAACAAACACATTAATTAATTAATTAATTAATTTATTTATTTATTTTCTCATATATATACTATGCCAACAAATATTTACATGTATGTGTAGGTATGCACTGTTTTGGTATGGTTCTATGGAATATCTTACAGAGTGTATTCTAAGTGGTGAGGCTTCTTTTGTTTGTTTGCAGAGTAGTTTTATGTTAGGTTATGTTCCTTGGAAAGCATGTTATTTTAGGGAGGAAAAAGTCTTGTTTGCCTTGTCCTTGTTGCTAAAACCTTGGTCAGGTCGACATCTTTGGACAGAGAAGGAAAGTGTGTCTTCCATAAGCATGGCCCAGGGCTCTCAGGTGGCTGAGCGGACAGGATCAAAGAAGGAAGGAGGCACAGCAAAAAAAATTGTAATCATACAAGATATAGATAAGAATAACAGGAAGCTTTTTGTAGATGGAAGGGGGGCACATGTGGTAAAATCTCAAAGTTAATCAAAAGGAGAAACTTTTTCTTAGAGATCTAAGAGGAAATTGTGCATCCCCAAGAAATGCTAAAGGTTGCTGGACTAAGTCCAACCCTGGAAGGCAGGATTTGTCCTGCAAGGGTAGAATATAGGAACTTAGGGCCTAAAGGTGCTTTCTAGTGTTGTTTTTTTCCACTTCAGAAGAATGTTTTTAGAGCAACACTTCCTCCTTCTTGCTTCTTTACTGAAATAGAATAAAGTAAAATTAAGTTATCTGGAAGTCCACACTGCACTAATGTTAGTACATTCAGTTGCAGCGTAATCACCTTTCCTATTTCAAATACTACCAAGGCACCTTTCTCCCTCTTTATCCATTTGCCTGGATAGCTGTCAAAGCTAACATTTTTCATTTGAGGACTTACTGCTTCTGTAACCTGCATTAGAAGCATACTGACCTTGAAGCTCCAACACATCCTGTGCGTGACATCCTTTTTAATCTTCCATTTTGTTTGGTGAAACTGAACTCATCACTCCTGGTCTTTAAAAGAGGAGAAACACCCATTGTAAGGTACAGAAGTGGATACTCAGGGAAAATAAGGTCCTCCCATCTAATATGAATTTTAGTTTAAAAAAATTCTCAGTTGCCATAGGCTTGAAATTTTGATGTTTGCTTTTTTCTTTGAAGAGTATGAGAAAAAGCAGTGCTTATGTGGGTACATATGCATAAAGTCATGTACACCTACAATTTATGTCACAGGGCTACAGCATCTTGAAAATACTATGACCACTATCAATTGTTTTTCTGTAATATCATTTGTATAACAAATTGTTATCGTTGGGCTAAAAAAAGTATATACTAAGCTAGTCGAAGCAGTTCTATTGCCTCATGATAATTCTTTATTCACATTTATGCTTTGAGATACTATCATTATCTAATTTTAATCCATTTAATATGTGCTAAATTGATTTTCTATGATGCCAGTTCTTAATTAAGATGTCATGTGTTGCTAATTTAAATGGTTGAAAGAAGTCCAAATATATTGTGCCAACCAAGTTTATAATCTAAAAATCATATTGTTTGTATGACATGACCAATTTTCCGTAAAGCCATGTTAAATGGCGTTAATTATACTCTCATTTTTTAACTCTTTAGAAATAGACTCCTGTGTTGGCTGTTCCATTACGTTGCTTAGCATCACTGTTGGCTCTATAATCCTATAGTTACACAGGTCAATTTGCTTGCACTCTTAATATATTGGTAGCACATTGATTCTTTTCTAGACAACTACCATGTCTTCCTTGCCAGGACTTAAGATAATTTTAGGTAAAGATGTTCAAGGATATTCTGTTGTAAAGGAAGATAAAGCATACAACTTTCCCAGTTTCAGGGGACAAATTATATACACATGCATTTGTATAATTCTTTGGGTCCTCTTTTCTACAGTTTTTGAGACAGTTATTACATGTGACCTTTTCTGTCAGCTGGGACCTCCCTTGTCCTCCATAAGTTCTTGAAGATAATTGCAAATAGTTTATGGACTGCTTTATTTTAAGGACTTTAATGTGAAATTAATTCGGCCCTGTTCCCTTGAATATGTCTACGTTTTCTAAATAGTCCTTAACCTATTCTCTTCCTATCCTGCCCTTTACTTAATTTTATTTAAACATTTGTTTTCTTGCTATTTTTTCTTTTTGCTGGAAATGTGAAGGACGTGTTCTTCATTCTCCTTTCCAGATAGCTATTTTTCTTTTACATTTAATGACTTTCTACAAGCTCCTTTGTTGTCTTTTGCCTCATTCTATGGTTCACCTTTTCATAAGGTTCATGCTTATGGTATTCTGATAATTTCTGAGGCAGCTGCACTTGGTTTTTACTGTACTTCCTATTTTCCACCATAACATGCTAACTTGCATTCTACCTGATATCTTTGGAATAGCTTTTGTCCAGGGTACTGCTCAGCCTTTTGTATAGACAGGCTCTACTCTTTCTGCTAGTAAAGAAACATGAACTTGGAAATTTGAACAGTATGACATTCCTTATCACAAAACATAGAATAAAAATCTACAGTGAGACTGAAAGCTCATAGCATGTTGATACTAGACAATAATGAATGTTTAAGGAAAAAATGGTGAAGTATACAGTGATAAATCAAGAGACGGAGATAATCCCAGAGTACTTTCCTTGTTTCCAGTGATGTATGGCTGAAGTATTTACTCTGTCTATCAATAACATTTTCTTCTATCTATTTCTCCAATCACTTTTGAATACATATATTTCACTTCCCCCCAAAAAAGAGATTTTCAGTCTATTTAATTGGTCCTCAGTTATTCAGAAACAGTAACTTTGATTATTTTTTTTTTTCCTTTCCTAGTTCTAATGTATCCTTTTTATATGGAGGAGCAGAACTACTGTCATGGTTTCAGCTGGGATAGGGTTGACTTTCTTACTAGCAGCTGCTGTAGTGCTATGTTTTGGCTTTGGGATGAGAATAGTGTTGGTAGCGCACTAATGTTTTTGGTTGTTGCTAAGCAGTAAAGGCCTTTTCTGCTCCAAACACTGCCCCGGCGGTGAGTAGGCTAGGAATGCACAAAAAGACACAGCTGGGACAGCTGACCCCAACTGACCAAAGGGATATTCCATGCCATATGATGTCATGCTCAGTAGATAAAGCTGGGGGAAGAAGAAGGAAAGGGGAGAGGACATTTGGAGTTATGGCATTTGTCTGCACCATTACACGTGATGGAGCCCTGCTTTCCTGGAGATGGCTGAACACCTGCCTCCCAGTGAATGAATCCCTTGGTTTGCTTTGCTTGCATGTGTGGCTTTTGCTCTACTTATTAAACTGTCTTTATCTCAACCCATGAGTTTTTTCTCACTTTTACTTTTCCAGTTCTCTCCCCCATCCCAACCTGGGGGAGTGAGCGAGTGACTGTGTGGTCCTAGTTGCTGGCTGGGGTTAAGCTACATACAATATTCAATATGCAAATGAAATAGGTTTTTGCATGATGTCAGAACACTAGTTTCTGTTTTGTTCACTGTTCCTTTCCTAGCAATTCCTAACATTTTCAATAGCTTACAGTTTCATAGAATTATCTTTAATATGCCAGAGTTCTTGTTCCTGAGTGATAACTATCAATTCAGAATCTATCATTCTGCTTGCAAGCTCATAATATTTTTTTTTTTATGCAGAATTATTTTTCTGCAATTATTGATAATGAATTTCACCAGTCATTTAGTTGGTTTCATAAACTTTTCTGCAACAGAAAGCTTATTCCTCCTCCCTGTTCAGATTTGGTCTGCATCTACCCCTGGACGTGTAAAATTGATTGTAAACAAACCAACATTTTATTTTTCTGCATTCTGTAATGGAATATTTAAGTACACAGTGAATATTAAACTTAAATAACATAGTTGTCGAAAAGGTTTGATATATTTTTCTTCTTAAATGGTTTTATTACTTTCAAGGATTTTTACATTATAAGATATGATATGATACAATAAGATGTGTTATTATTACTAACAAGCCATCCATATGCTATGATAGTGAACTGTTAGCTGAAATGTTCTTCCTATAAAAAATTTCACGTTGTTTTTCCATGTATCTGATTCTTAGGTCATGTTTTGTTTTTTAATATTGATACAGAATGCAATAAGGTAGAAGCAACAAAAATTAATCAACTGGAAATGATCTGTGGCCTTTTTGATAAAAGCAAGGACAAAACATTTTAGAGAAATTGTGAGAACTTCTTAGAATGCTGCTCGGAACTATATGACCTGGGAAGAAGGCCTTCTCTTTTTATAGTTGGAGACTGATTACAAATTGTACTGTAAAATTTCTTTGAAGAAATTTACTGGAATAATGATAAAATTGTGATCATCTATAAAATTATCATGCAAGGCCACCCTGTTTTTAGCTTTAGGCCAACCTCATTTTGGCTTTAATAGCCACTTTTACAGTCCAATTATGTGCTATCTGAAATATTTTTTTCTATTAGTTTTGATTTATCGTTTTCACTTTCAGTAGTTGTTCCCATGTTCTTTTGCAGTAATCATATCTATAATATAATTCTTTTACTTATGTCCTCTTCTGCAATCCTGAGCCTATATCTCTATCCCTTTTCTTTGTATACAGGTTTCTCTTTGCATAAGGGTTTCTCCATTTGTGTTTTTTTTAAATCAGATTCCACTGTGCCAGGTATTATGATTGTTAATGCAAGGAAGTATAAGGAATAAGAAGAAACAAACTAAATGATCATTTTTCTTGCGTTTAAAACATGAATTTCTGTGTCCTGCCATGCAAGAGTTTAGATGTTAAACTGAAAAGGTCCCATCTGACATGGACATAAAGTTCCAGACTATCTTTTGGTTTTTGGTAAATGTATATTTGTCTCAGTTCTCAGCTTACCTTAACCTATCTTGACTATAGCTAAGATGATAATTATGAAATGTTGTCAAAATAATGATTTTATGTTTTAGAGATATTGACTTCAACTTTCTGATAGACTTTGAACTACTGAAATTTATATATGTATCTCTTCTTTGAAATGATTGTTGTGTAACCCACATGTGTTTAAGACACTTATTTAATTTAAATTGTATTTATACATCTGAGTTATTTAAGCATGAGGCTATTATTAATACTCTACTGGTAAAGTTGTATCTAGCTACAGATTTAGTGATTTGATGACAATTCATTAATCATCTAAGTTAGAATATTGGATAGTGTGAACAAAAACACAGAGGCATTATGAATTTCATTTTAACTGTGTGTTTGTAATCTAGTAACAAGGGGAAAAAAGCGTAAACTACTACCATGACTGCCAAATGTTATAATCTATGAAGTATTTTATTATATATTTCAGATACATGGGTGAAACTAATGCAAAGCATTTTCATCAAAAAATTCAAATTGCAATGTGACACCTTTCAAATAGTAGTGATATTACTTATTTGGATGCTTAATATCACTTTAGAATTGCCATATTTCTTCCTTTGAAAGAAAATACAGCAACAGAAACATCTTTGATTAAATTTAGAGGGATATGATCTTCTCGTCAGAAATCCAATCTTGTCGTTCTTCCAACATTAAAGAGAGAATATTCTCTGAAACTGAGTAAATATTTCTAGTTTACAAACAAGATGAAAAGTCTCTTTCCCCAGGCTGCTGAAAGACAGTACATGAAAGCCAGAAACAATTGAGTAAGATCAATGTTAATATTTTGGTAACCAGAGGAAGCTGGTGTTTAAATTTGAGCTTGAGAGCTTATTTGCAAACTTCAAGAAGTTCACACAGCTCTAAGGACTCAGATCAAAAGAAGTCCAACATTGAATGAGTACACAGAATTATCCTAAAGGAATAGAGTTTTTATTGCTGCACTTTAAATAGGTTAGCATAGCTTTTATTTTCAAGTTTGTCATTTTAAAAACCTTTTCTGTCCCATAGGATTTCTCTAAGAGCTGAATATAGCTCCAACTGACTTGGTCAGAAGAATGTTCCCTTTTTAGTGAACAGAAATTTTTGAAGCAGAAAAATTGGTGCACGTGTTGAAGTAATAGGCATAATGCACCTCAACTAAATTTAGACAGTTAAAAAATTTGTTCTCTCATGAAATCAGTGGAGGTCGGACAGGTACCAGAACAGACAATGAAATAAAAAGCGGTTTTAAATCCTAGAGGACACAAAAATGTTGGGAATCATTCCATGCCCATACTACTCTAGATCTAGTTATAAACAAATAGTATTCTTTATGTATAAATACAAACCCCTCAATCTGGACTTCTCTGTCTTCCCTAATTTTTGGTCTGTCATTAATATATGAGATGGAAATCTAGCTCTTTACTAAAGAGAAATTTACAGACAGTCTTGCATCTGACTTAATCTGCTTTGTTCTGTCACTCCCTCATGATTTCCTGAATACTAAGAAAGTGAATATTTAATATTGTGTTTTGCTGCTGGCAGAATTTTTGCATGGATTTATATTTTACAATACTTTAATAAAAAATTTAAAAATTCTGACATTAGAACTGAGACTACTACTAAAAGTTTGTCTTCTTATGGGGAAGGGAAGTTTCATCATCTTAACCACTACAGACCTGCAATCAGTCTATGAGAAATTCAGTCATCTAAGACACAGCTTTTTGGAGTTTGGTATTTTTCAAATATTTTGGAGGGAAATTGTCTAATGCATGCATTAACTAATTGTAATACAATTAATTGAACTGAAAAAGTGCATGGAAAGTATCTAAGTTGTGTGTTATTCTTGATTTTGTGGTGTGAAAACAACAGATCTTCGTCTCACCGTAAAATTAATTGGTAGAATATTAATTGATCTAAAATTGTGGTGTTGATAGTAACACCTGTAACGTAATAGGAATAAGAGTGATATGATATTCATGTTGTAATAAATCTTCATAACAGGAATTTTATGTGAAACTGGAAGAAAGAAGTGAATGCTGTCCATTGAAATTAAATGGGTGCTTTCCGTCAACCTGAATAACTTGTTTTTGACTAGAGTACATTTTCTGTTAAGGATAGATAGTCTTCACTTCAGGATTTGTGAAGATGTAGATTTCCAGAGCTGGATGGAATTTTCAAGCTTTTTATTGTCAAAATGCAAATGAGACATCCCCAGAAGTGTTTTATAAATTTGTGACGTTTGCTGATTTTTTTTTATGTTGAACAAACAAGCACACACCCTGAAAGCTGAAATAGAAATAAAATTAGTACATTTCATTTTGACATTTTTATGAGTTATTTGGTTCTCAATGTAAAATAATTTGATTTAAAAATTTCTTCTCATGTATTTTAAGAGAGAACCTAAATTCATCATTAAAATATTTTTATGAGGCAGGTTTTATTAAGCCTTTATTTTTCCAAAGAATAGGAGTATTTTAAAAAATGTTTTACCTGAAATTAGTTTTTTATATTTTAACTGCTTGTTTGTGCTTGCAAATCACTTATTTAAAAATCCAAATTATATCTCCACCCCAAGTAAAACTGGGCATTCTTTGGTGAAGGGTGATATATTAAGAAGCACAAAGTATTCACTTAGTCTCCAAAGTTTATCCTTCATTCTTGCCTTCCTCAGTAAAGGCTCGGTTCTGACTAAAGATGTACTGTATTGGTTTCCTACAAAAAATGAATTTTCAACCTGCCAGAAATCTTAATTCAAAGTAATTTCTGTTAAAGTTTTGGTTCACTGATCCATACCCCTCTCCTAGGGCTTGATGTATCTTCTGAGAATTAGAAAGCATCCTGATCTGTCTTCTACTTCAGTAAATTCATTAATTAAAGATATTTTGATACTTCCTCTGTAGACCATGGAAAGAAAGACTTGTTGCTTTCTTTTAAGGGATAAATCTTAAGTAATGCCTTCGCAAAACTTTGCAGACAATTTGCCTCCTGACACTCCTGCCTGAGACAGTATTGCCCTGATCTTTGAGACACAACAGATTTTTGGAAAAGAGTGTTTATGATCATTCTGACATGCTGGATTAGATACAGCTTCTCTATCAGTGAATGCAATTTAAATGTGGGTTCTGCTTTTCTTTAGCTCCCCACATTTTCATGTAGGACGTGGAGCTGTGGATAGCTGGAAACACACAGGTTTCCAGTGCTCCACTGTGGCAGTAAGAATCAATGTCTCAGTAGGAGAAACTACATTAAAACATTTTTAACTATACAGAATTTTGAATCCTTATTTATAAATATTTTAATGATATTACTCTACTGGTTTTTTATTATATTTGTGTACTGGACTTTTTGGAATATGTTTTCATTCATTTGATACATTCTAGCTTTCTATTGAGACAAATTATTTAAATAAAACAACTGACTCTGGAACTGATTTGAATTCATAGATGGAATAGTTACTTGTAATCTTCTCTTCAAATTTTGATTGTAAGATTACCAAGAAAAAAAATGTATACCTCTTTTTATCCTGATTAATAGCCTGCTCTTTTGTGAAATACATGGCATATCTTTTTGAATGTGCTTGTCAACACTCTTCACAACTGTTTTAAGGATATAAACATAGTGGATTGACTTCACATATTATAATAGTGCCATCCTGCATCTTGAAATTTCTGTTGGAGATAGCATGTCAAGATACACACTTCTGCCAGGTTTTAACATTAGTTATCTTGAATGTTTCGGATGTCGTACCTTGGACTGAACTGGGGAAAAATTAAATAACAAGAATTTTATCACTAATTTCATTTGAATTAGATTTACAGTATTTTACTACAGATGTAGCAACACAGTTAATAGAACCAGAAGTACTTTGTTGTTTTTTCTGCTCAAGTGGAAATTAACAAACAAACTGCTTTAAATTTAATGGCAAAGAAATGGACTCTTCAGTTTTGATGGACAGCCATGTGTGTAGTAATTTGTGAGGTGGTTCAGCATTTCTATAACAGGCAATTATTATTTACATTTCCTTTCCTAATGTTCTTGTTATTCATAAATTTCATAAGACTTGAGTTTTTATGTTCTTATCTTGTACATGTACTTTCCATATCTGCAAATTAAATAATTTAAATAGCAGATCTCATAGAGAATATCTAGGAAGTATAATCCAAAATTTAATCTCTTTTCAGCGTAGCTGAATGCAGCTGGGAAAAATGTGACTCTAATTGGAAGTATGAGATTAATTCCTTAGGGTTTTTTTTTTTATATTTTAGTGCTTAAAATGAAATTAATTGTCACTATCAGTAAATTATATGCTTCTAATTGTATTGTTAATAGCCTTATATATGGAATTGCAGATGTGAGAGTTAAGATAGATTCTTTATTCCTAGTACTTCATTCCCAGAAATGGGATCTACACATAGTGTGTTTCCATGGTTAGAATGGAGACTATGGCTTTATAATTTTACCTTCAAATATTCTGTAATTCAGTGCAGCCATTCAATTAAACATGAGTATTTTGTTATCGTCAGCAATGCAGGTATGTAAGTTAGTAGCTTATGAAAAGACTTCAGATCCTAAGTCATCTTAGAGGCGGTTTTACAGCATTTACCTATAGTTCACTTCCAGCTGTAAATATTACTTTAAGGCATAATGCCAAATATTTTGAAAGCGCTTCTGATCCTGACGTATAAATTGCTTGCAAATATATTTCCTTATTATTGTGTTTATTTTTTTTCCTATATTCAGAAATTGAGAAAGGAGGCTGTGGAGACCCTGGAATTCCATCATATGGAAAAAGGACTGGCAGCAGTTTTCTGCATGGAGACACACTTACTTTTGAATGTCAAGCAGCTTTTGAACTGGTGGGAGAGAGAACGATCACATGTCAACAAAATAACCAGTGGTCTGGCAACAAACCCAGCTGTGTTTGTAAGAATTAGTATTATTTTTTCAGTATTATTTTTCTGACCTTAGCCTCTTGCTTTTCTTAGTATTTGTGACTAGCCAGGAGGAAAACATTTCAAAAGACCTTGAAGACTTTTTCAGTCACGAGTTATTTAGTCGGCTCAATAGTAGCTCATTTACGTGGAACATCACGTAGGACTGTTTTAGAATGTTCTTTCCCCTCGTTTTATATTTAATTGAACCATTTAACACTCTTAATGTAAATGTATGTTGAATTAGACTCCAAATGAGCATTTCCTAATAGCATATAAGTGTTCAAAAGGACTCTAACACATGCACATTGATTCTGACAGTGTAAAGCAGTCTTGCAAATTCACATAAGAAAAGGGTTTTTTCCTGATATCCTAATAAAACATGAAAATGAATATAAGGAATATAAGGATGTCCAACATGGAAAAAAGAGTAGGTAAAATAATTAGTTGTGAATTTTGCTATAAAAGATAAAATATGGTTGTAGGTAGTCTTGTAGATGGATTTAAATAGTGGTAGGGTTTTTTTTTCTCTTCTTTTTTCTTCTTCTTCTGTGGTAACATAGAGTAAATCTTTCTAGTACACAGGTATATTAGGCACTTCAGTTCTCCAGACCACATTACCTTTTCCTATAAAGGGTCTTATAATTCAGTACTGGATTTCCAACACAACCTTAGTGAGGTGTCCAGTCCTACTTGGACATATATACATATTTTGCAGCTGCATTGGTACAGGACTCACCAAGCTGACTAAACTTGCTCTGGACTGGAAGAAGTCTCTATATGCCCATGTAATGCTGAAATGTGTCCAAGCACATAAGGGCTGGGCACAGAGACAGTGTGGCTGCAACTCCCTTTGAAGAGAGAAGTTGCATTTCTTCATGGTGCTGTATTGCATTGGGTTGATGTCTTAGTTTCTGTTGGCAATAGTGTGGAACATTTTACTGTGCTTCACTGTTTGATGTGCACATGCCCTATGAAAGAGACTGTAACCTAAACTTACAACACCTATTTACAAACGCTGAGTTCAGTTTGACACGTTTGAAGACCTGAATGATGGTTGTCCTTTGTGTTAATTAATATGTAGTGAACCTTCCTTTTTCTGAAGGTATTGTACTTCTCATGAAATCAGTTAGGAATTGTCTCGATGAAAGTTGGCCCAAAAGAGTGAAAAAGGAGGAGAGCTATGAATCATTTTTGTTTAATTGCCCTGTGCTATTGCAGGGAAACTAGGGGTAAAATAAGTTTGTACTATATACTCTTAAGAGATCTTGATCAAGGCTCATCTAAATTTCTGCTATTATTTGCATCAGCATGAACTTTGTGTACTACAGACAATACTGGCCCTTGTGCTTGATTTTTTTTGATTGCTAAATACATTTTCATGCATATTCCTTTTAGAAAAAAAATCACATTCAAATTTGGAGGTTGCATTTTCATTTCAGAAAAAACTTGCCAATTTTTCCAAATTGTGACACATCAGGGATTACTTTTGCTTTCTTTTGCATTCTCTCCATGCTTCTAAAAACCTCTTGCAGGCCCTGGTGGAGTCACTTAGCCTCACTTGTGGAAATAAAAAGCAAGGCTGACGTTATATTGGAGAAACGCTCTGATAGTCTTAAACGTTTCTAGGTTGCATGTGTAGTAGTTTTGACATCCAGACTTCAAAAGCATATTTTTCCACAGGAATAACAAATATAAAACCAAGCATTTGTAATGTTTATGGATAGTATTTTAAGAATCTATTGTTGTTTTCTTTAGTCTCATGTTTCTTCAACTTCACCGCACCGTCTGGAATTATTCTTTCTCCAAATTACCCTGAGGAGTATGGGAACAATATGAACTGTGTTTGGTTAATTATCTCAGAGCCAGGAAGCAGAATTCATCTGATTTTCAACGACTTTGATGTAGAACCTCAATTTGACTACCTTACAGTGAAAGATGATGGGATTTCAGATTTACCACCACTCGGCACTTTTTCTGGCAATGAGGTCCCTTCTCAGTTGGCTAGCAGTGGGCACATAGTAAGACTTGAATTTCAGTCGGATCATTCTACCACTGGAAGAGGATTTAATATCACTTACACAAGTAAGAGCCTCTGCTTTTATTTTACATCTAGTCTTAAAATCAGGCTATCTTTCTTCATAATAATTAAAAATAGAACATTTTTTTATTTATAATACAGAAGTAAATTGCAATGCTTGTAGAGTTTCACTGCTTCCAGCTGTCTTCCTGATATTCATTAGCTTATTTGAATCTTTATCATTTATTTATTTTAATTGTGATGGTGCTGAGGAATTCCGTTCATTATTTAAGGGACTTTTTGATTGACACGGCATAAATGCAGAACACGTAACTAAAGCCCAGATCATTCAGATCAAAGCATCCACTGCAAGCGATTTAATATACTCCTCAATGGAATCAGCAGGAGTAAGTTCACTAAAGTTTTAAGCCTAGATCCCAAATATGGAGTTTTTCATCTGAAAAGCATAGAAGTATAAAAAGCAACTAGAATATCATTGCAAATAAATAGCTCTGGGGACCTGCTTTGCTTTTGCATTTTATCTTCCAGTTAGATGGTGTGGTATCTAAGAATACAGACTCATAATAATATAGATCTCTTTTTTTAGATACACATGATAGTTACCCTTTGTGGTTTTTCTAGTGTCTAAGAACATAGCTGATCTTATGCAGAAGCCTTTCCTATAGCAGTGCACTAATTTAAGAATCATTCTTCTCTCTGGCTACAGTTTCTTTAAGAATTTTAAGAATGTAATGTCTTTGAGAATGTAATTCCAAATATACAAAATTTAGTTGCAACCAGCCAACAAATTCAAATGTTGTTAAATGTGGACCTAGCGGTCTCATACGTATAGAGAACGACCGAAAGCATAAGTCTTTTCTGTTTGGGAAACCAGGCTAAAAAATGCCTGGCTACAGATAGCCATCTGTTATTTTGTTTATATGAAAGGATATTACTCAACAGTACTCTCAACAGAAAACTCTAGTAACAACACCACCATGTAGAAAATGTTATTACACTTGCCATAGACTGCTAGCTCTCATAGAAGTTTTGTTAGTCATTCAAAGACATTACTTATACGGAGATCATCTTTTTAGTTGAAGAAATTATCTACTAAGTTTATAGAAGTTAATTGACAATAAAGTTGTCTTCGTCACATCTTGCACTGTTCCTATCTTGTGTCAATTAAGATAATCCATTTGTTTGTTCAGGGCCAAGGTGTTTCCTTGCATTATTTAGGAAGATGCCTCAAATAACACTAGAATTCATGGATTGGAACCCCTTTTTAAGTCTTAGATGCCTAAATTGTTTCTTTGCTTTCAGAGAAAGGGATAATTATTGTCCTGTGAAAAGTAGCAGGAAGGGGAAAGGGAGATCCTCACCTTAACTAAGACTGTAAAGATTAAAAGATTTACCAGAAAATGTGAGGCCTGAATTCTGGGTCTGCTTCTGTCTGAGATTATTTATATCCCTTTTTCCATATGCTATTCTACCAAAGACAAGACATACTGTAATAAGGACAATCTTTACTACTTCTATTTGAAGCTAGAGAATTACGTATTCAGGAATATAATACCATTAGATCAAACTCCCTGAGAGTCCTGGTCACCTACCTATTATTCAAAAGAGGTTTCCACCATACTTTTCTTATTAGAGTAGGTGTCCGCTGAGCTTGATGCACTCCTTATGTGCTAGAATTATCTATGAGCGTATATGTCTCCATATTGGGAAACTGAGATGACAAATGGGAGTGTCCCTGATTTACTAATTCTTTGTGTTCATAGGAAATACTTAGTTTAAGTTCAACCAAAGTGCTAGTACTTCTGGACCTCCTATGTGTTGCAGGGAAAAAGTGCTGCACTCACTGCACTGTGGTTTAAATCAAATCCAGATCAAAGCAGTTTAATGATTTATTAATGAAACATAGCTGACAATCATTGAACTGTAGATTCAGGATCAATATCAGCAATGCAACAGATAAATCACAATGTTAGACACTTAAAAAATCTTAGAATCATACAATATCTCAAGTTGAGAGAGACCCATAAGGATCATCGATTCCAACTCTCTGCTCCCTGCAGGACTACCTAAAACTAAACCATATGACTAAGAGCATCATCCAGACTCTTCTTGAACTCTGACATGCTTGGTGCCATGACCACACTTGGTGCCTCCTTGTGATGCCTAGTTTATCTTAGAATCATAGGATTGTTTAGGTTGGAAAAGACCTTTAAGATCACCAAGTCCAACCGTTAACCTTCCAATGCTTCATAACCCTTTCAGTGATGAAATTGTTCCTACTATCCAATCTAAACCTCCCCCTAGTGCAACTTGAGGCCATTTCTTCTTGTCCTACCACCTGTTACCTGGGAGAAGAGACCGACCCCCCACCTTGCTACAATCTCCTTTCAGGTAGTTGTAGAGAGTGATAAGGTCTCCCCTCAGCCTTCTTTTCTTCAGGCTAAACAACCCCAGTTCCCTCAGCCGCTCCTCATAAGACTTGTGCTCTAGACCCTTTGCCAGGTTTCTTGCTCTTCTTTGGATACGCTCCAGCACCTCAATGTCTTTCTTGTAGTGAGGGGCCCAAAACTGAACACAGCATTTGAGGTGTGGCCTCACCAATGCAGAGTACAAGGAGACAGTCACTTCCCTAGTCCTGCTCACCACATTATTCCTGATACAAGCCAGGCTGCTATTGGCCTTCTTGGCCACCTTGGGCACACTGCTGGCTCACATTCAGCTGGCTGTCTACCAACTCCCCCATGTCCTTTTCTGGGGGACAGCTTTCCAGCCACTCTTCCCTAAGCCTGTAACGCTGCATGGGGTTGTTGTGACCCAAGCGCAGGACCTGGCACTTGGCCTTGTTGAACCTCATACCGTTGGCCTCGGCCCATTGATCCAGCCCATCCAGATTCTTCTGTAAAGCCTTCCTACTCTCGAGCAGATCAGCACTCCCACTCAACTTGGTGTCATCTGCAAGCTTACTGAGGGTGCACTCAATCCCCTCATCCAGATAGTTGATAAAGATATTAAACAGAACAGGTCCCAATACTGAGCCCTGGGGAACACCCACTTGTGTCTCTTAACATGTATAAATTTGGAAATACCTTTCCACTCTGATCCATCCTCATCCTGCCGTGCCAAGATTTACATACACACCTTCCCCTCACAGGACGTATGATTTTCAAGCACTCACCCCTTTTCCTTGAAGTGGGTTCCCTTACTTGCATGCATCTCCTGAAAGGCATGGAGGTGCCCTAGCTTTACATGCACCCACACTGCTGCTCCGTGCAACTCACTGATCCACATACTGGTGAGAACACCCACCCTCCAATGAGATCACACATGTACATGGACGTGTAGGTTGCACCATGTGTTGCCACCCGACTAGATGTAGGCAGACTGCTCTGAGTGTCCCACTGGGAGTTTTCTCTGTCTGCCCTAGGCGGTGGCCATAGTTTTTTTAGCAGTAGCCTGTATTTCTGTCAGGTTAGCTGCAATGTGAAACCATGCTTCTCATTGTGTTAGAGGCAAACAGCTGGATTTTGTTTAGATGGAAATTAAAGCAAAGTGTTCTTGTGTATCTAAGCCACACATAACTAAAAAGCTTCAGAATTTTAACTGTTGCATTTGTGTGTGTGAATGTCATCGGATTTAATGCTGACTTTTTATTGAGGGGTTTGCTATACTTTCAATTGTATTGTAATCTTGTTACTTATCAAGTTATTCCCTCCTCCAAAAAAATAAGACACGTTGTTTAGGTAGGTTGTTTTTATTATTATTATTATTACTATTATTCTTATTGTTGTGGTTGTTGTTATTGTTATTATTACTATTATTTTTATTATGTTTTTATCAGCCTTTGGTCAGAATGAGTGCCATGATCCAGGAATTCCTATAAATGGGAGGCGTTTTGGAGACAGATTCCTTCTGGGAAGTTCTGTTTCCTTTCACTGTGATGATGGCTTTGTGAAGACCCAAGGCTCTGAATCCATAACATGTATTATGCAAGATGGAAATGTAGTATGGAGCTCTACTGTCCCACGTTGTGAAGGTAAGGGCACAATCTTTACTTTGCACCCACAGTTTCAATAATGAAACTATTTAAATTTAGCTTACTTTTTACATTTCACACATAAATAAGAGTGCTTTAGATGAAGTTATTCATTCATCTTATTCTAACACTCTTCCAGTCAAATGAGAGAGCAATAATAGAAACAAGATAGCTTGCTTTTATATGCTGGGAATAAATTAACATTTTAAAAATCTGGTTGCTATTCTTTTCAAGTTCTCATTGTCACCATCATTACTCGGTTGTGAGTTATAGCTGTTATAACAGTTTTGGCTCTAGCATACTGAAGAATGTAATTATCTACCACATAGAAAAGTGAAGTTCCTATTTAAAAGTCCTTTTAAAAATTTGCACCTTTAGTTTTCTCAGAACAAAAGTACACCTGAATTTCTGTATGCAACACATTAACCTGCAGTACAATTTTTCCTGGGAAATTTAGTGAAAATCAGTTATGTTTAATATTAATTATATTCCCCCCAAAATTCCAAATGTGCTTGCTTGTTCTTGCCTATGTGAATAAACAGACTACGATGAGCTACACTTAGGATTAAATCTCTTTAGTATGTAATAAAGTGAGGAAAAAAAAAAAGTAGGCTAATTCCTTGATGCTTAATATTGATGGCTCCAAAGACAAGACATATGAATGTATTTTATAAACAATTAGAGTGTGTCTGCTAAAAGTAATGTTCAAAAAATTGTATATCTGTTAGTAAAAAATAAATATATAGTCAGTCAACTAAATTATACTTTTTTGAAGAAACTAATCCAAACATTCTAATTGGTGTAAATCTCGCACCTCTATTAATTTCAGTGTCATTACAATAACTTAAGGATCTGAATCCTATCATTTTTACGGTTTTTGTTATTTGAGCAATTTGACCACTCAGTTCTCATAAGACTGTGCGTTTCTAAGCAAATTTAGAGATACTGGAAAAAACATGTTAGCAACCTGGTAGAAGTAGTGTATGTGAACCTAGATGTTGTACTAGCAGGATTTCTTATCCTGATTACGCCATGTAATGAGTTATACAGTGGAGCAGGTTTTTCTGCCTAGGCCGAGGTTCTTCAGCAAAAGATGTTTTCTCATTTTGAAACTCTATACACAATTATAAAGTATTCAATATAATCTTTGTGTAATTTTATTTCCACAAACACATACATAAAGGATCTAAGATGAGCAATTTGAGAAAAATATGATAAACAAATACAGAAATGACTCTTTAAGAAAATACATAAGTAGCATTCACCTATCCTTTCTTTGAACCTTGCAGGATGCTTACCTAGTTTTTAATGAGGAAAAGATTAAACTATTAGACTCTTTTTTAATATTTTGCCTATTGTTTGCTTTGGTGTAGAAAGAAGTATAGTTCTTTTAAGTTACATTCAGGATGTGTTCCTTTCTAATGTGGATTCTCTTTCTAGCTGATAATTGAAGGAATTTCTGGGTTTGGATTACAGTACGGAGCAAGCATCCTTGCTACTTAGTTTAGAGATAATTTAATTTGCTTCTAGTTGTCTGAGATTTCTAAGAAACTTGGTTTTTGTTGTTGTTGCTCAGCTCTGTGTTTTTGTATACTTAACAATCTCTATAAGCAACACCTGAAACACGTGAGGTAAGTGATGTGTTAGAATCAGGTGAGGATCAACAGTCTTCTGGTTCTTCTTTTTTTTAATATGAAAAAAATTAATTTAAAAAACACCATGGAATATATTTCATTCTTCATTAACTATACATATGAAATGTAAATGCCATTTTCCTTGCAAATCAGTTTGCCCCAGACACAATTCAGTGTTTTGTGGGTTGCTTTTTTTCCCCCCGCTTTCTTAAATCTGGAAAAAAATTCTCAGAGACAAGTGCAAGTCATGAATGAAATCAGATAACCTTTCTCAATTAATTTTTTTTTTAAAAAACATTGAATCAGAACTAAGAATACTAATTTACTACTCAAAAATTCATAGAATCATAGAATAGTTTGGGTTGGAAGGGATCTTTAAAGGTCATCTATTCCAACCCCCCTGCAATGAGCAGGGACGTATTCAACTAGATCAGATTGCTCAGAGCCCCTTCCAACCTGACCATGAATGTTTCCCGGGATGGGGCATCTACCACCTCTCTGGGAAACCCGTGCCACTGTTTCACCACCCTCACCGCAAAAAAAAATTCTGCCTTATGTCTAGTCTGAATTCACTCTAAAACCACGCTAAAAAGTTTGTCCCCATCTTTCTTATGAGACCCCTTTAAGTACTGAAAGGCTCCAGTAAGGTCTCCCCAAAGCCTTCTTTTCCCCAGGCTGAACAACCCCAACTCTCTCAGCCTGTCCTCATAGGAGAGATGCTCCATGCCTCTGATCATCTTCATGGCCCTCCTTTGGTCCTGCTCCAATAGGTCCACGTCTTTCCTGTGTTGAGGGCTCCAGAGCTGGATGCAGTATTCCAGGTGAGGTCTCACCAGAGTAGAGGGGCAGAATCCTCCCTTGACCTGCTGACCATGCTGCTTTTTGATGCAGCCCAGGATATGGTTGGCCTTCTGGGGGCTGCGAGCACACATTGTCAAGCTCATGCGCAGCTTTTCATCCACCAGTACTCCCAAGTCCTTCTCAGCAGGGCTGCTCTCAACCCCTTCACCCCCCTAGCCTGTATTGATACCAGGGGTTGTCCTGACCCAGGTACAGAACTTTGCACTTGGCCTTGTTGACCCTCATGAGGTTCACACGGGACGACTTCTCCAGCCTCTCCAGGTCCCTCTGGATGACATCTTGTCCCTCAGGCATTTCAGTCGCACCACTCTGGTGTCATCTGCAAACTTGCTGAGGGTGCACTCAATCCCAGTGTCTATGTGGGATCTGGACATTGAGCCATTGACCACTACCCTCTGGAGGCAACTATCCAACCAATTCCTCATCCACCAAACAGTCCACCCATCAAATCCATACCTCTCCAATTTCGAGAGAATGATGTTGAGGGGGACCATGTCAAAGGCCTTACAGAAGTCTAGATAGACGACATCTATAGCTCTTCCCTTGTCCACGGATATAGTCACTCCATCATAGAAGGCCATGAGGTTGGTCAGGCAGGACTTGCCCTTGGTGAAGCCATGTTGGCTGTCCCTAATCACCTCTCCTAATCACCTCCATGTGCCTTAGCATAGCTTCTAGGAGGATCTGTTCCATGATCTTCCCAGGCACAGAGGTGAGGCTGACAGGTTGGTAGTTCCCAGGGTCCTCCTTTCTACCCTTTTTAAAAATGGGTACAATGTCACTGGGGACTTCACCTGACTGCCATGACTTTTCAAATATGGAGAGTGTCTTGGCAACTTCATTAGCCTATTCCCTCAGGACTCTGGGATGCACCTTGTCAGGTCCCATAGACTTCTGTATATTCATGTTCCTCAGGTGGTCACAAACTTGATGTTCTCTTACAGTAGGAGGGACTTTGCTCCCCCAGTCCCTGCCTTGCAGTCCATCCACTCGAGAGGTGTGGGGAGAGAGGTTGCCATGGAAAATTGAGTTCTATGTTACTATTCTGAGTTAGTCGTGTTACTGATGTTAATGACTGAGTTACTAATGTTACTATTGTCATGGTTTGGCATCAATCGGCAACAAAGAACCACGTGGCTGCTCGCTCAACTCCCACAGCCGTGGGCAAAATCGGAAGAAAAAGGCAAAACTCGTGGGTTGAGATAAAGGCAGTTTAACAGAACAGCAAAGGGAAGAGAAAACAATAGCAATAACACCGGTAAAGGAATATACGAAGGTCATTACAGTGCCGCCACTCACTGACTGGACCCAAACCTGGACCCGGACCGCGCAGCTCCCAGCCGTGACTTCCTGCCCCCTCCCCCGGCTAGCTCCCCCCTTTAACCTGGGCATGGGTCACGTGGGATGGAATACCTGTGTCCCCTGCCAGCTTCTTGGGAAAATTAACCCTATCCCTGCTGGAACCAGGACACTATTCACTTCCATATAGTATAATAGGTTTGCTTGTCACTACTTAGAGAAACAGAAGAAAAGTGACAAGATTTCCTGCACTGCAGTATGAATTTGCTGATAATGATACCACTGAGTACTTGAGGGTAATACAAATGATACTAAGGTAAATTTAGTTGACCTTGAAAGCCTTCCTGGTTTAGACTGTTCCATCACCTTTGGTAACATCCCAAAGCCCTGTGCTATCACAGCTTAATTTTTTAAGGGTCTCATGTTTCTCAAAATTTGTTCAGTCATTTCTGCTGCTGTTTAATCCTGCACCAAAGTCCTCTGATCCTGCTCTGAAAAATACTCCTTTCTAGCCCTGTTACTTTCATAGCCCTCTTGCATTACTTTTTCTGTTTTATGGAGGAGGATCAAGTTAGAGAACATTTAAACAATCCTGACATACAGGAATGGGCCTGAGGGGCTGCACTCAAGAGTGCTGAGGAAGCCAGCCAATGACATTGCAAGGTCACTCTCAATCATCTTGGGAAGCTCATTTAATCTGGGGACGTTCCTGAGGGCTGGAAGAATTCAAATTCCTATCTTCAGGAAAGGAAAGAAGGAGGATCTGAGGAACTATAAGTCTTACCTCAATTGCTGGGAAAGGCGGTGCAGCAATATTCCTTGAAACCATTTCCAGACAATGAAGAACAATATGGTGATTGGGAGCAGTCAGCATGGATTTATGAAGGGGAAATCATGCCTGACCAACATGATAGCCTTCTGCAATGAGATGGCTGGCCTGATGGATGAGGGGAGCATGATGTATATTTTTTATCTCAGTTTTAGTAAGGTGTTTGACAGTGTATCGTATAAGATTCTCATAGACAAACTGATGAAGTATGGGCTAGAGAAATGAGGACTGATGTGGACTAACAACTGGCGGAACCGTTGGGCTCATAGGGTTGTGGCCAGTGGCATGGAGTCTAACTGAAGGCTAGTCCATAGTGCTGTATCCTAGGGGAAAATAGCGAGTCCAATACTGTTTAAAATCTTCAGTAATGAGCTGAATTCTGGGACAGAGTACACTCTGAGCAAGTCTGCAGATGATATAAAACTGGGAGGAGTGGCTGATGCACCGAATGCTTCTGCTGCTGTTCAGAGGGACCTTGACAGGCGGGAAAATTAGTCTGAGAGGAAATGACAGGTCCTTCCCCTCTATTCAGCATTGTTTAGGCTGCATTGGGAATGCTGTGTGCAGTCCTGGGATCCCCAGTCCAAGAGAGATGTGAACATACTGCAGTGAGTCCAGTGAAGGGTCACAAAGATGATTAAGGACTTGGAGCATCTATCATACAAGAAGAGGTTGAGAGAACTGGGGTTGTCTAGACTGAAGAAGAAAAGGCTCAGGCGGGATCTTGTCAATGTATATAAATACCTGATGGGACAGTGTAAAGAAGATGGAGCAGACTCTTCTCAGTGGTGTCCAGTGACAGGACAAGAGGCAATGGTCACAAACTGAAATGTAATAAATTCTGTTTAAACATAAGGAAAAATCTTCCACTGTGAGACTGATCAAACACTGTAACAGGTTGCCCAGAGAGGCTGTGTGGAGTGTCTGCGTTTGGAGGAAGGGCATGATCCTGACTGGATATGGTCCTGTGCAATCTGCTATAATGAGCAGGGAATCGACTAGATGATTTCCAGAGGTTCCTTCCAACTTCAACCATTCTTTGGTTCAATGGAATATTTACAACAATCAGTTCCACTCAGCTGAATGATTACTTAAAATGGTATTAGATGCCACAGTACAATGAAAATAATTAACTATAAATTACGTGGAACAATTTTTCTGATATTCCGTATAAATGTGGAATCGTACTAGAACTAAAAAATTATGATATGTTATTTTTTTAACGAGATAATGTGCTTTTCAACAGAAGGAAGGAAGGTTGGCAAAATCAAGTGCCATTCTCTGTGTATTAAGACATCTATAGAGTAATGAGCTAGGATAAGATACATTACAGGATTTTGATTCTGAAGAAAACAAACTGCTCATAACATAAAGTAGAAAATTTAGTTGTATTTTGTATTAAACTTATTTTTTGATGCTTTTAAATTCAATTTTTGTAAGTTCTTTGAATATATAATAACCTATTAGAAATACTGTGTATGATACAAGTATAAATGTTTTTTTCTTTCAGCACCATGTGGTGGACATTTGACAGCATCAAGTGGTGTTATCTTACCACCAGGGTGGCCAGGATATTATAAGGACTCACTTAACTGTGAATGGGTGATTGAAGCAAGACCAGGACATTCCATAAAGATCACTTTTGACAGGTGAGAATCATAAAGTCAAACAAGTCATGTATGGGCACAAATATTTGTTTTAACATTGAAGAAGAAAAATATTCTTTAAGAACCCAAAACAGAAAAAGAAATTATGATGCAACACTCACAATACTATTCCTTAAGCAGAAAATTAAAATTTAAAACTGTATTTACATTGCCTTTATTTATGTTGTAAACAACTTGCATTAAATGTCCACCTTCTAGCACACAAATAGGGATATCTTTTGGACTTTTGACTACTTTTGTATTCGGGTACAGCTATATACTGTCCTTGGTGATTACCAGGTCTTACTATAAGAGAGCATAATTTTCCTAGGGAAAAAAAAAGTATGGAAAAAGTTCTGAGTATTGTGTGTTAGATACTTTTATTTTTCCCATTAGAACTTTTTTTTTTTTTTTCTGGTGGAACATACATTACGTAACTAGACAAGTCCATAATATGTTGGGTGAGCAATTGGCTGATGGGTCAGGCTCAAGGAATTATAGTAAATGGGGTTACACCAGGCTGGTCAACAGTCACCAGTGGGGTTCCTCAGGGCTCAATTTTAGGGCCAGTACTGTTTAATGGTTTTATAAATGATCTGGACACAGGAATTGAATGTACATTAAATAAGTTTCCTGATTACACTAAACTAGGAGGAACTGTGAATTCCCTCAAGGGTAGAGAGGCCTTACAGAGAGATCTGGATAGACTCTTGTGACCTCCTACATTACTTAGATGCACACAAGTCTATGGGGCTGGATGGATCCACCCAAGGGTACTGTGGGAGCTGGCGAAAGCTCTCACCACGCCACTTTCCATTATTTATCAGCAATCCTGGCTAACCAGGGAGGTCCCAGTTGACTGGAAGATAGCAAATATGACACCCATCTACAAGAAGCGCCGCAAGGGGGATCCAGGGAATTACAGACCTGTTAGTCTGACCTTGGTGCCGGCGAAGGTTGTGGAGCAGATCATCTTGAGTGCCATCATGCAGCACGTCCAGGACAACCAAGCTATCAGGCATAGTCAGCACGGGTTTATGAAAGGCACGTCCTGCTTGACTAAGATGATGTCCTTTGATGACTAGGTGACCCGCTTAGTGGATGAGGGAGAGGCTGTGGATATTTTCTACCCAGACTTTAGTGAAGCCTTTGACGCCATTTCCCACAGCATTCTCCTGGAGAAACGGGCTGCTCATGGCTTGGATGGGTATACACTTCGCTTGGGGAAAAAATGGCTGGATAGTGGGGCCCAAAGAGTGGTGGTGAATGGAGTTGAATCCAGTTGGCATCCAGTCACAAGTGGTGTTCCCCAGGGCTCAGTATTGGGACCTGTTCTGTTTAATATCTTTATCAATGATCTGGATGAGGGGATTGAGTGCACCCTCAGGAAGTTTGCAGGTGACACCAAGTTGGATGGGAGTGTTGATCTGCTTGAGAGTAGGAAGGCTTTACAGAAGAATCTGGACAGGCTGGATCAATGGGCCGAGGCCAGTGGTATATGAGGTTCAACAAGGCCAAGTGTCCGGTCCTGCACTTGGGTCACAACAACCCCATGCAGCGTTACAGGCTTAGGGAAGAGTGGCTGGAAAGCTGTCCCCCAGAAAAGGACATGGGGGTGTTGGTAGACAGCCAGCTTGAATATGAGCCAGCAGTGTGCCCAGGTGGCCAAGAAGGCCAATAGCAGCCTGGCTTGTATCAGGAATAACGTGGTGAGCAGGACTAGGGAAGTGATTGTCCCCTTGTACTCTGCATTGGTGAGGCCACACCTCAAATGCTATGTTCAGTTTTGGGTCCTTCACTACAAGACACTGAGGTGCTGGAGCGTATCCAAAGAAGAGCAAGAAACCTGGCAAAGGGTCTAGAGCACAAGTCTTATGAGGAGCGGCTGAGGGAACTGGGGTTGTTTAGCCTGAAGAAAAGAAGGCTTAGGGGAGACCTTATCACTCTCTACAACTACCTGAAAGGAGATTGTAGCGAGGTGGGGGTCGGTTTCTTCTCCCAAGTAACGGGTGATAGGACAAGAAGAAATGGCCTCAAGTTGTGCTTGGGGGAGGTTTAGATTGGATAGTAGGAACAATTTCATCACTGAAAGGATTATGAAGCATTGGAAGAGGCTGCCCAGGGAAGTGGTTGAGTCACCATCCCTGGAGGTATTTAAAAGACATGTAGATGTGGTGCTTGGGGACATGATTTAGTGGTAACTCGGTAGTGCCAAGTTAATGGTTGGACTTGGTGATTTTAAAGGTCTTTTCCAACAAACCCGTTCTATGATTCTACGATTCCACCACTAGAGAACCAGGCAGTCACCAAACATATGAAATTTAACAAAAGCAAGTGCAGGATTACCTAATTGGGATGGGGGTAGTCCTTATTATAAGTACATGTTGGAGGACAAGAGGCTGGAGACCAGGCCCATAGAAAGAGATCTTTGGTTTGGTTGATGGCAAGTTGAATATGAGTCAACAGTGTGCCCAGTCAGCCAAAAGGGCTAAGCAGGTCCTGGGGTGCATCAAGCACAGCACAGCTAGCTGGTCAAGGGATGTGATTGTATCACTCTACAGTGCACTGGTGCAGCCCCACCTCAAGTACTGTGTGCAGTTTTGGGCTCCTCAGTATAAGAAGGACGTCAAACTATTTGAGTGTGTCCAGAGGAGTTTGAGGAAGATGGTGAAAGGTCTCAAGGGCAAAACTTATGAGGAGCGGCTGAGGTCACGTGGTTTGTTCAGACTGGAGAAGAGAAAGCTGAGGGGTGGCCTCATCACAGTCTACAACTTCGTCATGTGGGGGACATTATGAAAAGGTTCTTCACTGAGAGGGTGGTTGATCACTGGAACAGGCTCCCCAGGCAAGTGGTCACAGCACCAAGCCTGTCAGAGTTCAAGGCATGTCTGGACAATGCTCTTAGTCGGATGGTTTAGTTTTAGGTAGTCCTGTGAGGAGCAGGGAGTTGGACTTGATGAACCTTATGGGTCCTTTCCAACTTGAGATACTCTATGATTCTATGATTCTACTTCCATGTATGTTAGCATACTATATGCTAACACAGTGGATATCAGGATTTTAGTTTTTTGGATACTGCAGGTTTCACCATGAGTACTGATACAGAGATCAAAACAAGAAAAAATTAATTGTCCAGACATCAGAATATTGTTAAAGGCAGAGTCTTAAACTTCATTTTATACTATTATCTAACTGAAATTATTATCCCAATTGATTTGCAAAAATGTTATCTCAGTGTGGACCTAATTTAGAGCTACTGCAAAGCACTGGAATGATGTCCCTGTGTAGTGTGCAGATTTCTTCTGCAATAATATTCTATTTGTCAAGTGGAGTAATCTTCAGCCTGGTCTACCTCTTATGTGGAGTCAGGAGGTAGTGAAGGGCATTTAGGCAGAAGGAATGTGAACTGCAGCATGTTTAATACTTTTGTAATTATTGTGACCACAATTAGTACTTTTGTCTAACCATACAGGTATCTAACAAAATTGTGATTTTTTTTTTCAAAGAAAGAAAGTGCTTTAAAAAAGAAAACAAATTTTTAAAAATCTTCGCCCTTCAAGCATCTTTGTAAAATAACTAAACAATATCTATTCATTTAGGTGTTTGATCTAGATACTAATATCACACTAGATACTCCATTTGTCAAAAAGATGCAAAGGACAGTATGAAAAATAGCGCCTGGAGCCAGGCTGCAGTGCCTTCTATTGTACTAGCCTTCCTGTATTTTGCTATTACCCATGGGGAGGCAATAATCTGTGTCTAGTTTCACCTTTGCATGAAGTCAACAGTGATGAGCAAAATTTTTCACTGTCACTCAGTCTTCTATTTCTAAGAGCCAAAACAAAAAGGGATGAAAATTAATGGAGAGAAGGGCAGAAGGATGTAAAAGGGACTGTTACTGGGTCAAGTCAAAGATCCGTCTTGCTTGATATTGTGTTCCTCACAGCGACAAAAAGGCAGAATCCTAGGGAAGAGTGTGAGGACCTGATAAATGTATCTGATATTTCCTCTAAGTACTTCTCCAGTTTGAAACTCAGGATGTTCCTGAACTGAAAGGTGTTTGGGTTTTTTTAACATGCTTATTGAATTAATGCATGTATCACTCCCACTGATTTATTTGTTTCTCTCTTGTACCCATGTAAACTTTACATTCACAACATTCTTCGTTTTGGGGAACTCATTGGAATGTCTCTCTCAGACTGAAGTGGCATTGATAGGGGTGATAGCATATACAGACAAGGTGAACAGCAAGTCACGAGTGCTAGACAGCATTCACCCAGCAGTCCTGAATGAATACAAAGATGTGATGGCTGAACAATCAAAAGTTGTGTGTAACTAACTGTTCTTTTAAAACTGTCTAGATATCTGTGCACTTCAGGACCCGGATCTTTTAAGTCTTTCATGGACAAATAAGGAACTGCATGCTGGATGCCCACTGTGAAAACTGTAACAAAGTGTAGCACTAGTGGAAGCACGGATAAATATGATATACTGAGGAAGTAACAATATGGTTTTTGTAAAAGAAATTCTATCTCAGAAACCTAGAATTTTTTGATGGTGCCAGAAATATGTTTGATATAGTTTACCTGGGTTTTCAGAATGCACATATTTTGCACCTCGCCCTGCAAAGGGCTATTAAAATCTAAGCATCATTTTAACACAAGGAAAGACATTACATTAATAAAAACATAATTAACAGATGATAAAAGTCTCATAGTGGAATTTGGGGTGTTCTACAGAGATCTGTGTTATGTTCAAAGCTGTTCAGCACATTCAGAAATGATCTTAAAAAGGAGAAAATTAGGCTAATAATACTAAGTTGTTCAGGTTATTAAAAACAGGTATGACTGAAGAATTGCTGAAGATTCTTACAAGACTGGATGTCTGGGCAACAAAATTGCAGGTAGATTAAGTAAATGCAAAGTGAATCATATAAGAAAGAGAGTTCCACCTTGATATGTAAAATGATGCATTTTGAACTAATGTTGGTCACTGAGCTGCTAAAGTCCTGGTGAAGTTTAAAATAGGTTGTATATTTAGCATACTGTATCCTTTTTCCAGTCCTGTTTTGTATTCTTATTATAAATGCATTAAGGTCAGGGACAAAGGAGAGAATGATGAATACTGGAGAAGAATGGGAACTGTTTAAATAGTTTTCATAAAATTATCATGTTACTTCTTACAAAAACAAAAGGGTGTTTGCTTTTGTTGCATTCAGCAGGAAGTTCCAGAAATTTAAGTTCCTATTTTTTTCTCATTAAAGACAATATATTAATTATAAGCTCATATTTGTTTGCCAGCTTTTTTTTTTTTTTAAATTCATCATCAGAAGCCTGAGGTTCAGGGATGTCTTCCCAAATGTAGTGAAAGCAAACAGCCATATTATTGTAAGATGGAACATTTTAATTTTACAAATAGAAATGCGTTGCCAGAAGTTGCAGATGTTGGGATGACTGACTATGACCTTAACAGTATGACCACTGTGTTTCTGAGGAAATTAGTGGGAAACTCAGGCTCTTCTGACATATGGTCCAGTTTAAGAACTAAATTTATTGAATTTTAGACAGATGCACACACATATTCCATTAGCAGAATTCTAAAGCTTTTTATACAAATTGAACTACAATAAAATTAAACAAGAACTTGGAGTGCACCCTGATCAAAACTGAGAATTCTGATCACATATAATTTTTAAAGTACAGCAGACAGTTAATTGATGTACTCCAGGTTTATATCAGCATTATTAAAAGAAAGATCCTGTCTCCTTTCCCTAAATTTTTCAATTACAAAACAGATTAACATTCAGCACACTGGTTTTGGTAGCCAGAGAAGAAATCTTTCATTGCTTCCTTTGGAGGTTTATGCTTTTCTGGCAGGTTTAGAAAGTGGGATAGTTTTACTATACTGCATTATAAATTTCATTTAAATTGTTATACTTTAAGAAGTTAATGATAGTATAATAATCTCCCTTTTGTAATAAAGTTATTTTCTTTTGTTAACATGATATCTTTGCTGCCCAGATTAAAAATCAAATGGAAAACATTCTTATTACTTACAAGAAACTAACTATGCTGTCTGATACAACATTAGCAAATTACAAATCAGTAAGCAAAATCTCTATCAAATAAATAAAAAAGATCAATTAATTGATTTTGTCAATTAATTAACAAGTACAATATTTTGTCAAGTATCTTGTTTGATTTGGGGAAAATAGAACCCTTTTATACCTTGCTATATGACTTACCATCACCGATAGAGCTGCCAGAATGAAACTTTGCATGAATGGGTTATTCATAATGTAATTTATCCCACTCTTGAGCTAATGAAGCTTTCATGTTACTAGGCAAATGTGTCTTACCAGAGTACTTAGAAATTTTCCAGAAATAGCAGCAAATGACTGAGTGCCCCTATGAACATTTTACGTTGGAACATTTTCATTTCAGATCATGACTAATGCCCGGAAGGGTAACAAAAAAATAAAATCTAATTGATTCAAGCCATAAGAAAAGGGGCTAGAAGGATAACTGCTGACTGGAAGATTTTTGGTACTTTAAATATTGATGAAAACTCATTGGATAGTGTATAAAACAAACCTCCTTATTTGAAACCTACCAAGCTATATATGAAGACTAGTATAACATAGCATTATTGAAGTATTTTTCAAATTCTCTGTAAACATTGGGAGAATATCTTACCTTTTACTAACATAAGTATGCTAATAAGCATTAAAATAAAATAAAATAAACAAAAAGTAACTCTTAATTAAGTACTTTCAGTAAGGATGCAGAACTTCCAATGATAAATTATCTTGATTTATAATTTCAGTGACAGTGCAAAGATTGAAAAAAAAATCCCAACCCAAAAATCACTCCCCAACAGACAAGTGAACTAGAAATAAATATCTAAGTTTGAGATGAGCAAGAACCTACTGGGAATAAAGATTATTGTAATGATTAGCAATTCCTGTAAGTGTTACTTTAAGTTTTCTGTCTCCAGCAAGGGTTTGCAACCCGCTGTTGTCATACCATCCTGCTAAGAAAACTGCAATTGCTGGCTGAGAGCACTTTATTCCTAATTAGTTTCCCTCACAAACATAACTGTCAAAATAATTGAACTATTGAATTATTGATCTTGAGTCCATTCATTATGAGTACAAATAAAGTGTTTAAACCAGCCTAGTGGTATCTGTCTGTTTTCCTCATTTCGCTGCAGGGTAAATCAATGTATAATCTCTGAAATTATGGAAAGGTACTGAAAAACTGTCAAGTACTTTAGTGATGCCCTCTGTGACTGTCTATTTTGGTAAATTAAATAGAACCAGAGAACCTTCCCAGACACAAGAACTCATGTGTTTGTGCAGTTAAATTGTTGAAATAGTCTCTAATGTATTTCATGAGCTTGCCAACTAGCATTCTCCCAAATAATTATCAAGCATGTCCAGGAGTTAGTGTGGGCAAGCAACCATTCATAATAGGAAATTTGAATAATATCTCCCTGTTTGAGAGGCTAAAGGATATATTTAATAGTATGGATATAGGCCATTCCACGCTAGCTGTCTTCACTGCCAGAAACTGGTCCTGAAAATGCTTAATGTATTAGCAAGCCTGCAAGCTCTGTATTCCACTGTCAGAGTGGATAGATAGCAGTGAAAACAATCATCTGGATTTTAGCCAGCATATCCAAATAGAGTAGGTAGCTTGGTTGAAAGCACTGTAAATCTAGAGAGTTTTCTGTGTGAAGAAGAAGGAATGATATGAAGGGCCTAAGACAGTTTCCAAGCAGTCATTAGCTCTGAGAGTTAAACAAATACTTTCCAATTTTTGAATGTACTTTTGTTTTCAGGGAATCATGACAGAAGACCTATAGAGACTACTAAATACTTGCTAAATCCGAATTTGCTGTTACTGATACTGATGTGTCTGTGAAGATGATTTTATATGACCAATGCTAATTGGTCTGTAAAATATAATAGCTTGGCTGGGGAATTTGTTCATTCTGTCATCTTCACCTAACAAAGTATAAAGTTTATTTACACTTTGAAGGAATGTCCCATATATTTCCCCTTTCCCACATGTTTAATTACTTGCAGTTTTCTTTAATTACAAGAACACATTTTCTTACCTCTAGACCCACTGAACATGTGTCCCATATTGGCAAGACAGCTTAAGGGCATTCACTTTGAAAAAAATGTTGTATTGCATAGGGACATGGTTTATTGCTCTCAGAAGTTGAACTAATAAGCCCTATGGGAAAAGAAGAGAAAATCTCAAAACGTATGCATTTCTGAAAGATTAAAATCTTGTGAAAATAAGAATATTGGGCTTGCAGGCAAATATATTTAGACCAGTATAGGTATCTGTGTAATAGCACAGACTTTGCTGACAGGAAAACTGACGTATACCTGGTTTAGATGCTGCAATTTGCAGAAGTATCTGATATAACCACAAAGTGACTCGAAAAGCATCTGATGTGAAAAATGCCAGTCAAAGTTTCATCTACAGAAAGAGCAGATTTCAGCTATTTGATTTAAGAACAACTAGAAGTGGATGACTGTACACATAGACATCCTTTATGAACCAGAGAAATGTGATGTGGTTTAGTGATTGACACAGACATTGACTCTGCTGTTGATTTTGAAGTTATTTGTTCTTGTAAATCAACTGTGTCATTAGTCTCCTTCTCTTTTTCTATTATTGTCTATGTTACCGGTATCTTTGACACATTAAGATAAACTAAGGTATTCTGCTTATTATAAGTGTTACAAATTTCAAAATGAGGGCTTGATCTAAGTTTGTTATTTTTGTACTGCTTTACTTGTTAGGACAAAAATAATTATTTAAATGTAAAGTAACCAACTATGTTAACAAAAGATCTTTCGATAAAAAAATAAACAGTTAAATATGTAAAGCAGCTTTTGCCAAATAGCAAATAATGAAATTATTGAGATGAAACAATGAAATATTATTGAAGATGTTCCTAGGATGTCCAACTATTTTTTAGCCTGAGGACAAGAAATTTCTTGGATCTTCATAATGCAGTTTCTTTGCGACAATTTGTATTTTTGTACCCAGATTCCCCACTAAATGTCTTTCTGAAGTCCAGTCATAGGGTTGATCTGAAGTATATTACATCCCTTATGAATTTTATATGATACCACACACAACAAAGCAAGGAAAAAGATGCGTAAAACCTTTCTTAGTTGTTATCCTCAGTAATGCACTAATAGATCTCTGGATATGCAAATTTTTATACGTATGATATTCTTGATCATGAGTTGCGTTTCTAGCAGTTAAAGAAAATAACACCATTCCTCTACCTAACAGCTGACTTGCATATTCCTTTTCAGATTTCAGACTGAAGTTAATTATGATACTTTGGAAGTCAGAGATGGGCCAGCTAACTCATCACCATTAATTGGAGAATACCACGGAACACAGGCACCCCAGTTCCTTATCAGTACTGGAAATTACATGTATCTCCTATTCACTACGGACAACAGTCGTTCCAGTGTTGGTTTCCTAATTCACTATGAGAGTAAGTTTGATATTTCTCTGATAGATTTTTATTCAATTTTGAAAATAACATTCAATTTGAAAGTGAGCAAATGAGCGTGAACAAATAAACTTTAGCAATTATATTTGTATAAGAACAAATTATGTTTACTCTATGTTGTGTTGGCAAATAACTCTGAAACTATTAATTAATTTTGGAAATTTTTTCTTCATGAGTTTTTGTATGTTATTCAGAATGTTTATGGACCTAGGTGTTTAACCAAAAGGAGAGTAATTTTAGAAACTTTCCCTTATGGGTAAAGATATATTGTGCTTTTTGTTTTGTTTCCCCCCTCCCCTTTCTCTCTCGCTTTCTTTTTCTCTCTCTCTTTTTCTCTTTCTCTGGGTTTAATACACTTTTGCAGTACTGAGCAGAATTGGGCCTTACCCACGATGATTCCAAAATGCAAATAAATGCATGGTAATATCCCCCTGTGAACTATAGAATCATTATAATAGCATTTGATTTTAAATCAGATGCATAAAATGACATATATTAAACTGCTTGAAATCAGACTGATCTTTATAAAATAGTATAGCCATTCACTTAAGTACAGAATAAAGAGATCTTACGTGTTTAGTGTGGTTGAGCTAAACAAATGACAGTGTTTTTATCAATTGTTTTTATCTGGAACCTAACCTCGTTGCAGTAATTGAATCTGGAATGAGTGCCTAAACTTGTATTTCATAGCTACATCATAACTTGGAAATTCTGCATAGCTTCTTTTAGCTCTGGCTCAGACATGGTGGCAGTGGCTGAACAGACAATAGTATGGTAAACGGCAAGGCTGTAAAGACAAGGCACAGTGGGTTGGTTTCTGCATGAGTTACGTGCAGATGCTGATTTTCGCTGATTGTATTGTATCTAAATGTTGCTGTTAGATTTTGTAATAGAGTCCTTAAATATTTATAATTTTTTGTTTTATTTTAAGCCCCCTGTCAGGTAGATGTCTTTTGTTCTGTTAAAAATTAAAACAATTAGTAATAAAATATCTGTGCTACACATTCTTAAAGAGGAAGGTCTAATTATGAAATTATTTGGAACAATATTCATGTATTCACTTTTTATTTTTGTTGAAAGATTTAATATATCACACACACGCGCCACTAGTTTTTCAGTGCTATTTCTTTAAGTAGTCTGATAAAATGTCAGAATTATGTTTCATTAGTGCACTTTAAACCTTGAAATTGGATTAGATGTGAAGATGACAAAAGGCTAGTAAATGACCTTTATCTTCTTTTACATATAGTTCCCATGCATAGAATATATAAAAAAGCCTTTTATACAAGAACTATTTTCTATTAATTAAAATAATTTAACTAATAATATAAATTAACACATTTTCCAATTTTGAAAGTCATAACACAAGCTAAAAATTTTGTTTTACAGGCTTTTTCTCAGCAGATTGACTCCCTGAATAAAGCATCTTTCTCTTTTTGTAGAAAAGGGTGGCTGGCATTATTTTTTGCTTAGAAATGAATAAGAAAATGAAATGAAATTAAGAAAAAGTAAATTATTTGAAGTTCTCAGTGTAAGAAGTGAGATTGTTTGGGTTTTTTTGAGAATTATATTTCCCATTAAATAGTTATCTGAAAACTGAATTTCAGTAGGCATTGAAACCTTAACATTCTTTCTCAGTTACAGACAGTGAATGCTCTTTCTCTTACGCTTTTAATGTCATTGTGAATGACATTCAGCTGGCAGGCTAAACATTTAAATTTAAGGGTCGACATAGAAGTGTCTAGAGCCTGAATCTTACATTTTGGGGAATAGAGATCTGGTCAATGCAATCAATAGAGTCCATGGAGCAATTCAGTAGACTGAAGTAGAATCCAGAGGCTATATATGATTCCATACATAAGAAGAGTTAGAGGTTTTTTTAGGTACTATGCCACCTAGTTGCCATGTACTGCACTAGAGATTTGGCTCTTGCACAAGTCCTTAGCTATGTCTGCCAGTTCCATGGAGACGTCCTGGTTATGATAGAATGTTATTAGAACTGTGTATTAAGACAACAAATTTTCTCTCCTTGTAATTTTGCTGAATAGATTGCTCCCTAGTTTGCCCTGACTGGGATGATCAGATCTCTTTTGACTACGAATGGACCTTAAAGACCAAACAAGCCTATAGACACACCAGTGGAAACATCTTAAACTGAAATTGAGTCTAACCCTGAATTTCCACTTTGAAGAAAAAAAATGCAACGTAAACAGAGAATTTTTACCTGTCACCAGCTGGAATGTGTGTGTCCATATTCACAACATAAGTTGTACAAGCGAAAGCTTGCTGAACACTTCATACCTATGTCAATGCATTTGCTCCACAAGGCTCCTTAAGTCTGTCACAGTGTCACTGTTTACATTGGTTTCTTCTCACACTAGGTTTCCCACAGAACAAAAATGGTCTCCATGTTGCATTGTGTTGTACATGTTCATGTAATGTAACTGGAATTTGTCACAGAGTCTCTCTTCTTTGCTAGTCAGCATTGGGAACTCTTGAAGCGTTTCTGTAGCAGGTATGAGACATATGTCCTTCCTTGGTCCTTACTTCTGTATTGGCAAATGTGCACATGCCAGAGAGAAGGTAGTTACGATAACTAGTACTATGGAAGTACTAAGCAGATTAAGTCAGTGTTGTCAAAGAACAAAAGCAGATGGAAAGACCTTATGGAGATGCTGAATAGACTGTCAGGAACAGGAGAGACCAAAATTTTGATCGCCCTTGCAGGCTTAACTATAGGAATTGCTAATATTAGAGATATCACAACAGAACTTTTAGTTGTTTCACATTTCTTCCACTTGTAGAAGAAAAGGCATTCAATTGAAAGTTTTAAGAAAAGTTTCTGAATATTTTCTTTGGAAATTCAAATAACTATCTTATTCAGAAATGTCCTAAATATCTTCCAATTCTAGTCATAACTTTGAAGATAAATTAAATCACTGAACTGTGAAGCAGAGGGATCTTAATCTTGCTTAAAATAAAAAGCTCAGTATAAGCTATACCGAGTTGGTACGGAGATGGCAGAAATTTTCTATTAAGCTAAAATATGCCTGTAATACACCTGTAATAACAATGTGACCCTTTAAAGGTACTTCAGATGCGAAAGCAATTTGTAAATTCCCTGCCTTAAATGTCTGTAATTTAGCTTTTTGATGACACTTCTAACATAGGTGATGCAAGAACATCTAGGTCAATTCTTATGCATCTAAGCAAAAAAAATAATAAAGCCCCATAATATTAAGTAAAACTACTGATAAAATAGTCAATGTTCTCAAGAATAATTAATCTATATTCTTTTGACCACCTTGCTTCATGCTTCACGTCTCCTTGATCTCTCAACTTCCCTAGATATGTGTTTTTGGGGATTTTTTGCAGCTTCTCATTCTGTGAGATAAATTGTGCAATCTTAGTCTTTTTCTTAAAAAGATAGAAATAAATACCTTTATCCACAGATTCCATTAATATAAAGCCATCATTTATCAAGGTATGTTTGAAATTTGTCTTTCCTTAAACAAGAAATCATGACAATTTTCAAAGAAAATTGAGCAATTATGTCTTAAATCCAAATAATTTACTTAAAAGTCTGTGTTTATTTATAGATTAACATTCCCTTCTATACTAAAATTTATCTGAAAAATGGAACAGAGATCATAGTTATGCATCGAGACAGTAATCATCCCATATTACCATTTGCCGTATGTATTTGATAAACATTACAGTTCTCTTACATAGTCAGGGAAAATTGTTTAAAGTCAAGGATCACCCATCATTGTAAAAACTTTCCTTTTAGGTCATTTATACAATCGAGTAAAAGTATGTGTGATTTTCCTTCAATGAAAAGTTATTGATAATAAAAGAGAGAGAAGTAATACTTTATTCATACTGTATAAAATTAAGTATTTGTTTAGATTTAGTTTTGGAAAAGAACTTTTAGATCCACAAATATGCAATGTTCTGGGACTTAACAAAGTGTCAAGATCATTCAGACAGCCCATGATCAGTTTTAGCAAGGATAACATAGAAACAAAATATTTCCTTACACTTTTTTATTCAAAGAAAAAATAATCCTTGTGAATAGTCTTGATGTGAATTAAAGATTCATAGATTTTTCACTGGCAGGACACACTCACTGGAAAAAGCTTTTGGAATGTTGGGGAAGAACTTTTCATTTCAGCAGTTGATTTTACTCTGACTAGTAAGAAGAATGAATAGAAAGCCTGATTAAGAAAGATGATTTTTGTGAAAGTGCCCATGAAATAGCAGACTTTATGATTCTTAACAAATGAAAGAATACAGCAACACAATTGTGATTGAGTTGATGGTTTTCAGAAATCTAAACTTCACCAAACTTGAGAAATAGGTAGGTGAACATTCTTAGCAATGAATCCTGAAAGTTATTTACAAAAGAGATTATATTAAGGCCCAATAGCAAACTATTTTTTAGAGAGAAAGAAAAAATACTACCAATTTCTGTAGCTATTTAAAAATCCCTTTTAATGATGTGTAAACCAAAAGTTAATCACGCAAATGTTGGCTATAGTCAAGCATTGCTATAGATGGCCATGAAAGAATAACACAGATCTCTTAGGATAAAATCAGAAAATCCAAAGTACCTATTTGTTACAGAAGCAAGAGACTGAAAGACAGTAGCAAAAAATATCTATAAATATATTCAAAATAAGAGAAAAAAATTAAAATCACTGCTTAATAAAAATTTCAGCAAACATCAGATGTCATAGGGAAGACTAAACATTCTGTTTCTGTTTTGCAACATTTACAGAAAAGATTAATTTTGACCATGTACTTAACACAATTAAGTGAACATTTACAATATAAGAATACAGCATATGGGAAGAGGTTACTACTCAGTATTGAGATAATTAGATATATTTTATTCATCAGGGACTGCTGAAATTCCCTGTGCTACACTGAAAGGCAAAGCAGACACAGTATGCACTCCATTCAAAATTATGTCTGGAAATTCAAAACTTAGGGAAGTTTCAAACTATTGCAGAAGGGCACACACCTTTCAAAGAAAGGAGGGGGGAAAAAAAAGAAGAAGAAAAAAAAAAAAGATTAGGGCCAGAAGGATCAAGGACTTTGTTTTTATCTTCACTCTAAAGATACTAGTTTCAAGCCGATAAACAAGGTGATAAGGAACAAATGATTTGTATTTGATAAGAACAGATTATGTCAAACCAATCTAATTTCTTTCTTGATAGGTTATCTGTTTTTGTAGATTTGGGAATGGAAAAGGAAGGAAACAGCTCTGTGTTGATATTTATAAGGCTTTTAGAAGCTTTCCAGAGAAAATACAGAAATTTGGTCTAGATGAATTTATTACAGATGCAACACGTACTTCAGCAAGCATTGTAAAAAGTTGCCCAGAGAGGCTGTGGAATGGAGATACTAAAAATGCACCCAGATATGCTTCTGTGCAACTGGCTCTAGGTGACCCTGCTTGAGCAGGGGTGTTGGGCCAAATGGCCTCCAGCTGTTCCTTCCAACCTCAACTGTTATGTGACTCTGTGATGCTGTGAACAACTTTGAAAACTTTTATGCAAAGAGCAGCCAGCAATTAGTAGTTCATTGTCTAAATCAAATTTGTAAGGATCCTACTGTGATCTGGCCTAGATCCAAAGCTATCTGATGTTTTTATTAACAATTTCGATGATAATATAAGAAGTACGCTTACAAATGCTGAGGATGATTCCAACCTACAATTATAGCAAGTAGTATGGTGGAGAGGGTTAGAATTCAAAACAAGCTAGATAAGCTCAAGAAATGGTCTGAAATTTAAAAAAAAAAAAAATCAAATTCTGTAAAGAAATGTGCTAAGCATAAATGGGGAAGGAGAAATGACATGCACAGATACAATATAAAACACAGTACAAAAGGATATGGTGTTTACACAGAACAAAATTAATTTAGAGAAAAATATAGTAGTAATGCAAAAAAGTAGAATCTCCTGGCTGTTGTAGACAATCATTGAAAAGAAAAAGAAAAGAATTACAGAAAAGACATTTTTTGTTTACAGGACTATTTCACCTAGGACTTGGAAAATAATTATTTCACTTAATTTGATGACAAGGGAGAATATTGCGTCCAGTTTGGGACCCAGTTTAAAAAAAGTAGGAGGTTGTTAATGTGGAAAACATGACACATATGGAGTCATTGAAAGGTCTGTACTTGTTTAGTCTAGAAAAGGGATGACTTGAGAGGCAGGAAGGAAGGCATGATAAGTCTCATGTGCCTAGTAGTGAAGAACTGCAGCTAGCCCTGGAGTTCAGTCTAGAACTTTGCTAAAATGCGTGTGTCTCTGTCAGCAATGGGCAGGACAGAGGTGACATGCTAGTTCTGCCATTCTAAATGACTTCCATAGTTTGTTAACAAAAATAATGTGAACCCAAGTACACTCCTAAATTTGACTACGTTATGCTCTGTCACTTGGAAATACCTTCTAGATATTCTTTAGAGAGATATTTTTTCAACTTTATATGGAGGAGGGATTAAAAAAGCTCGTGTAATAATGGCATGACCGCCTCTTCCCTTTCATCCTCTACCCTCCCTTCCACTACCTTCGCTCTCCCACTTCTCTCTTCCCATTTTCAAGCACTTTTGCTTCCCCACCCCCTTTGTAACATCATTAATTTGTTTCTTTAGCACGAATTTTTAAAATCTGCTGACTGTATCACAGGTTTTAGTGATGTAACTGTTTTATTTTAGTCTCAGGATTGTGATAGCTAACAATTCAAATGCAATCACTCACCACTAAACTCTTAAGAACTGCTGGAAGAACACTAAATGTATATGCAGGCTTGCAGTTCTTTGAGGTCAATTCACCCTTGTAAAATTACAGGGAAGCATTTGTGGCCACTTGAGCCACAAGTGGCCAGAAATGCTTCTGATATGTGGCCACAAGTGGCCACAAATGCATATCCAATGCAGTGAGTTAGAAACTCTCAAGTCTTGGCTCCAGTCTTGCAGTCACTCATACAGTTTAAGCACAATCCATTGTATGATTTTGACCCTTGCCATCTAGCAACTTCTTATACAGTACATGAGGATAGTTCTAGAAATAACTCCAGCCAGAGACTGTTCTCAAAAGGCAACAGGGAGAAGCCCGTATTATTTGAGGTGGGCAAGATTTTATTTGTATGAATGTTACCTGAGTCAGGCTTTGAAAAATTGGTGCCAGGGAATGGGCCGTCTCCTAATTTAATTGTGTGGCCTCTTGTTCTAATTCTTGGAATCGCATTCTAACAAGCAAGCACCTATTCTATTTATTTATAAAAAATATTCATTTTTCAAAGAAATGATAATTTACACTATCATCCCTTAATTATTAGAATAAGCCTACCTTTATGATCAGCTCTTTTATTAGGCAATGTTCTTCCCTTACTGTCCAAAAAAGTACTTTTATCATCTGCATCATTGATGTTCTGAATGAAACTGTACTGATGGCAAAGAATAGCACTCTAGCTTCCAGCTGAAACACTCCCATTGTTCAAAACATTTTTGAGATTTCATTGGATAACACAGCAACTGCTCCATAGCTAGCATGAATGAGTAACATGGTTATGGCACACAGCCATGTTTTGCTTTCTGTTGTTCTTACCTGACTTATTTTCTTCATGCATTTTGTGCAATGAACATTCTTTAGACAACCTTTTAGCAATCTTACACTGTAATATTCCATTTTTCTAATGATTTTGACTATTCGATCTGTGAAGGGAAAAGCATAGGTGTGTAATATGTACGAGTATGTAGTATGTAAAACTGTGTAGCTGTTGTGTGCTTCATGTATTACAGCAAGAAATTATCTTCGTCTTTAGACATCTAATGGGATCTAATGATTAAGCCAGTTTCTCAAAATAACTTATAATTCTAAGTGTTTGCAAAATATGTATTTTAATAATCAATGAAGCATCTAATATAGCTAACAACAGCAAGTTGATAAATGGTTGATGAAATGTCAATATTGACTGAGTGAATTTTTTGAGGATAACTGTACATATTTTCAATTATTCAGTGACGTACAAAATCTTCTGTTTGTATGCTTGCTGTTTACTTTGCATTGTGTGTTATGTTCCTTTGAAAAGAGAATGATTAAATTGTAGGATAGAATTATCTGCTTATCTAATTCCCGCTGCTACATGGAATGAAGTGGAGGGAGATTTTTTTCCCAGGGAGCTACTGAGAATGCTCTTCCTGGGAAATATTGCATTATGTAGGGTGGGAGAGAAAAGATGTGGTTTTCACCCAGACTCTAATCTTATATTTACTGAGCCAATTGTTATGAATAGTATTAAATCAACTCTTTCAAACCATGAGCCCAAAATTTATCACTGTTACACCAGAATTTCTCTCATATAGTTTAATACTGTCATTTTGTAGTCAGGAATCTCAGTACTTCCCACTATTAAGCTTGTCTTATGTTATCTGTTATTAAGAAAAAAACCCTAAATTGTCCAAAGTAGCAAAGAAAATTATTTCTTTTCAGCTATATTTATGCTTGCTAAACCTTACATACTAAATATTTTCCCGCAAGAATGAAGCTCTGTTGCCTGAGCTGACTTGTTTATTTATACAGCACCACTATTTCCATCAGGAACTTGGAAGTTGATAGGGTTGTTGCAGCTTTTGGTCTCCTTGCAAAAATCTGAAATCATGTAGTCAGTGTTATCTAGAGTTATCATTTCAAAAAAGAAAATAGTAAGAGTTTACCTGTTACATGTGACTCAGAATCCCAAAGCAGTTGATGTGTCGAGGCAGGAGTGGAAGTTTGCCTTAAGAGGAAGGAATTTTAAGAGTGCTACTGTGGACTTTCATCTACTCTAACAAACCTCAAAACACAGAGTATAGTTTGTCTGAAAAAAAATTATGTGTGTCAAAGTTAAAATTTCATACACAATTAATATTTATTTAGGGCACATACAGTGCAGAATATTATAGACTTAAAAGGGTTCTTTGAGTCTACATTAAGCAATTTAAACCAGGTGAAGGGAATCTAAAAATGCACTGTGTCAGCTAACATGGTACATTTGCATTAAGAGCATGCAGTCAAGTCTAGAATAAACTTATTCATCTAGAATTTAAGTATGGCAGGGATACCTCATGAAAAGTAGATCATAAACTTTCAAATCTGAATTCTAACTGAGATATAAGAATAGCTGGAGGGTACAAGGAATATTTCTCTGTGCAATCTCGAGTCATTTTTTTATATTTTTGGTTGTAGTCCTGCTTCCAACCCTCATATTTATGATTCTAAAACCTTTACTTTATGCCCTGATAAATATTTTTTTTCCTTAGTTTTGAACTCCTTCTACTTCATTCCTAAGGTTGTGTGATAGTCCACAGGACTAATAAAACAGGATAGAAGCAGTAAACTGAGAGTACAACTTCCACAGAAACAGGTATAGATACACAGGCAGGTGAGAACAGCAGCACCTTCAGCGTGTGTTTAGGGGGCTAAGGAGCTGGGAAATGCCTAACGCTCTGCTATAGAGAGTTTTGTGCTGTCAGCAGTTGCCTTTGAGGAAGGAACTTCAACAACAAAAAGTAGACTGGAAAGATTCAAGCTCCAAATTCAGGTCACCTGTGAGGAAGCATGTAAAATCTTTAAAGACCCCAGGGGAACTAATCTTGCTCAAGGCTCTCACAGCATGTATGAATGATGACATCACCCATATGAAGTCATGCCAATTTACAGCATCCTTTCTGACCCAGCACCGAAATACTGAAATTAACGTGAAAAATAATGTGAAGATACTTAAGTTCATGCAATGGGTGCCAGAGCTTTGAGGTTGATATGTCTACCTTTTATACCAAAAGCTGACAAGTAATTTTAAACTCCAAAGTCCAGTGTTATTTAAACAGACACACAACAGGTAATTTTTCAAAATAAAGTAGACCAAAAAAATTACGTGAGAACAAACATTAAAGTGTTTATAAATATTTCCCCCCCCCCCCCCCNTGGGTTGCAAAAAAACTCTACGCAAGCTCCTCAGGGTCTCTCTGTTATCTCTGGGGCTTGCTCAGTCAGGAGAGCATCTGTCATTTTTTTCAGTGGCCAGTCCGGTCCAAACCACGACAACTATGTGTTTGCTACCTGCTGTTTTCAGCCAGCATCTAGTTTTTCCTTTTACTGCACGCTTCATGCCAGCTTCATACTTTCAGTTGTCTCTTTACCCACTACAGCCAGCATTCTCAAGGTGTCCCTCTGGACATGCTCAGCTTCTCACAGAAGAAGGAACAATGTCCCCATCCACTGAAGAGGTTCTATCTAACTCAGTCATTCTTGTTTCCAGGCACGACACAGTCTATCAGGTGTAGGCATCAAGGTTTTGGTTACAGGAGGGCTGTAGGGATGCCCTTTGTGAAGACAGGCTACAGGCTGCCCCATGCCAGACACAGATGGCTCCATCTGGCTCCAACTGACCCCCCGCAGGGCACAGTCCATAAGCCAAGTTGGTGGCACCTCTGTGATAACATATTTAAGAAAGGGCAAAAATGCTGCATAGGTGAGGGAGGAGTGAGGAAAAGAAAGTGTGAAAAACAATCCTACAAATGCTAAGGTCAGAGAAGAAAGAGGTGCTCCAGGCAGATATTCCCCTGCAGCCCATGGAAGCCCATTGGAGCAGATATGCACACTGCAGCCCATGGCCGGCCTCATGTCAGAGCAGGTGGATATTCCCTGAAGGAAGCTGCAGCCCGTGCAGGCCCAGGTAGAAATAGGTTTATCCTGAAAGACTGCAGCCTGTGGGAAGGACCCATGCTAGAGCAGGGGAAAAGTACGATGAGGAAGGAGCAGCAGAGATGGGCTGTTATGGACTGACCACAACCCCCATTCCCCACCCCTGCCACACCGCTTGGGGAGGGGTGGGGAGGTAGAGGAGTTGGGAATAAAGGAGTGAACTTGAGCCTGGAAAGAAGAGGGTGGTGATGGGGCTATTTTAGTTTCTGTATTTGTTTCTCACCAACTTACTCTATTTTCAATTGGCAATAGATTGAATTAATTTTCCTCAAATTGAGTCTGTTTTGACTGTGAAGATAATTGATAAGTGATCTCTCTGTCTTTATCTCAGCCCATGAGCTTTTTCATCTTATTTTCTATCTTACTTTCTCCCTTGTACTGGGAAGTGAGAGAGCAGCTGGGTAGGGGACTGGCAGCCAGCCAAGGTCAACCCACCACACTTAGTAACAGAAAATAAAGGAAATTCCTTTAATCCCAATAGAGAGTCTTAATTTGTTTCCCTTGTGTGTATCCATTATAGCTCATTACATGATTAAATTCCACAATCGTTTGCTATCGCTATAAGCATAATGGATAATGCTTGGTTAATGAGCCACCATTTGATAATTTTGGGGTTTTTTTCCTTGTTCAGTCTATAGCTCCAGGTTTATTTACCAAACACTAGTCCATCTCTGCTATAAGACATAATTACTAAAGACTCCTTCTGTCAGATAAGAGTTACACAATTGTGTAAGCTATGTTCATTGTCTTTCTATTTTTGATGCATAGGATAGTATCTGTAGGAATTAACAAGTAGTTTCAGAGTTCATCAATTGCAGCTTTTCGACACTGCTTTTTGCTAAGTCAAATAAGTGTTACTATCACAGAGGAAAGTTGAATTGTCCTGCAGCATCAGAAATTGAATAGATGAAATGGGAATAATCAAGTATGATTTATATACTAGCAAAATTTGTATTCATACTTTGAATCCTAATATCTTCCTATAGTTTCAGATGTTTGGTGCTTTCGTTGGCTCCTTTTTTCATTGTTTGAAAAAATATACTTTAAAGCTCCAATCTTTTCCTACTTCATCTGGGCTTCTCTGTTCTATGAGATTGAAAATTGAAAAACTGTGCTCTGAGTCAATCACGACAGCTAGAGAATGTGCTTTACATCCCACATTAGTTCTCAGGCAATGCTAACAAGTATCTTTTGGGGGCTCTTTCTTCCTCCTCTCTTACTTATTTTGTGTTTTGTTTGGGATTTTTTCTGTTTACTACATGAAAAAAAAAGGGAAATAAATTAAATCTGTGTGTTTCAGGTGTTACTCTGGAATCAGATTCCTGCCTTGACCCAGGGATTCCCGTGAATGGCCATCGCCATGGTAACAACTTTAATATCCGCTCTACAGTAACTTTTAGCTGTGATCCAGGATATACACTGAGTGATGAAGAACCACTCATATGTGAAAGAAACCATCAGTGGAATCATGCATTACCGAGCTGTGATGGTAAGTGTTAAGTTCTTCAGATGGCAGTTTTAAAGTCCAGGAAAGTTAATCTGTTTTTGAGAACTAATTAAGCTTATATGGCTACTACCTCCCTTCATTTACACCAAGGTCCATACTTTTCAAAAATTATTTTACTGTTAATAAAAGCCATACTTTACATCTCTGAAACAACTTTCAGTCAAGTACCTTAATGTACAGTGAAATTTACAGGTATAAATTCACCAATAGAAAAATCAGAATCCTCAGAGGGTGCCACTGTTCAAATGTGAATGAAAATGGTATCATACAACTAATAATTTCAAAACAAAGCCAATAAACTTAACTTACATTTTAAACTTAGAATACTGAATACCAAAATGATTGCTCAAAATTGAGTATACTCAATATCAAAAACAATCATGATAAGCCTATGTAATTAATTTTCTTGACATATTTTTGTTTTGAAATTTTGGGTTCTTCATTAATTATTTTGGAGAATGTGTAACATGAGACTGTCTAGAACTTTTATGAAACATTTTTAAAATGCTGAATTATACTATATTTCTGTGATTTTTTTATTGTTGGATTTTTTTCTAAGTTCTTTTTCTATGAACTACAGAATCAACTCTTTTTTTTTGTGGAATGCTTATATAGTTGCTACAAAATCCCTCTGATAGAAACCACAGAAAATAAGATCCAAATGTAGCTGAGTATTTCAATAGGGATAGAACCCAGCATCTCTGAAAATTCTCCATAAACTGCTTCTGTTAAATTTCCTCCCTATTTTCTCCCTTCTAGTTGCTAAATGATTACCTTTAAAAGCATGTTTGTCTTGATCAGGTGTCTTGTTAAGATATAACTGTGTTCTAAGGCAGTGATGACAGAGCAAAGTGTGAAGAGAGAAGAACCAAGACCATACCAACAAAGGCTCTTGCTTTAGTGAATTTCTTACATTAGTGTTATGGTTTAACCCCAGATGGGAAGTATGACCATGCAGCCGTTCACTCACTCCTCCCTCCCTCCCCCGAGTGTGACAGGGAGAAAAGGGAGAAAAAAACCCCAACCTTGTGGGTTGAGATAAAAACAGTTTAATAGAACAGCAATAAAAGAGAAAAAAAAAATGTAAAAGAATATACAAAATGAGCGATGCAATGCAATTGCTTACCAGCCGGTGATCAATTGTCCAGTGCATGCTGAGCAGGGATTGCGTATCCCTGCCCCCTGCCAACCCCCATTTATATAGTAAGCATAATGTCTATGGTATGCAATATTCCATTGGCCAGCTTGGGTCAGTTGTCCTGTCTATGCTCCCTCTTAGCTTCTATGGAAAGCTGATAAAGTCCTTGACTGCTTGGAGACAACTAAAAACATTAGTGTGTTACCAACATTATTCTCATACTAAATCCAAAACATAGCACTATACCAGCTGCTAGTAAGAAAATTAACTCTATCCCCAGCTGAAACCAGCTAGTAAATTTCTAACTCCCTTTTCAGTTCCAATGTTTCCACTGGTTACAGTGGAATGTCAAAGGGCAAACTTAGATTCAGCAAGGTATTTTAGTTTCCACAAAGTTCACTGTAAGTAATGTGTCATTCTCAAATTACTATAATCTCAAGGTGGAGTGTGAAAATAATTTTCTAGTGAGAGCTAAATAAAAACAGATCATTTACATATTTTAAATTTTAAACTTTATCTATGTAAATTCTTTGTAAATATTAAGTATCTGCTTGAAGGAATGTTGCACAGTCAAATATTTTTCTTCCTTCTGTGATGTTTACAGAATAAGAGGGATTTTGAATGAATGTATACTACCGTTCATTTATGGCATTATGAACCTGATATCTGTAATTATGTTATTTATTATTGAGTAATGTTATCAACCATATATTTACTGTTGTTTTATCCACGCATACTCTCATTCATACTTACATGCAGAAATGCATGTATGCAGGCAAAACCAGGCTAGAAATATTTTCTTTCCTTCTACTTACTTATAAATATATAAAATACATAAATTCAAAAAACATAAAAAATTTTAACAAACACCTTAGTTTAATAGTAAACAAAAAAAAAAAACTTTGGCGGTAACGTCAGCATGTTTGTATGTATACATATATACATCTGCATACAAGTACTGCAAGTTTATTGAACATTTTGTCATGTATATTTGCCATCTAGCTTATGACAAAGTATATCCCTCTATGTGAGGAAGAAGACTGAAAGCATTTTAATACTTTTTTGCTTTATTGTTAAATATTTAGTTTATTAAAATTTAAAAAAGAACAAAACCATAAAAAGCTGGACAGCAACAGATGAGTGAAAAGTACAGCCATGCCATATTTATAAGATCAGTGAGCAATTTAGCATGCAAATCTTAATCTTTAATTAATTTGCCATGCAAATTTGAGCAGCTTAGTTTAGCAAATGCTAGTATGCATAAAATGTCTTCTAGCGTAGTTCTTGTGTCTTTCAAAATACTCCAAACAAATTACTTATGATGGGACAATATGAATCTTCGAAAGAGAGCAAAATACCCTTTTTTTCCCCTGAACATTGCAGAAGAAATCAAATAGAGACGAACTTTTCTATTATTTGAAAAAAATACATTTTGTGTCTTAAATTTTTTTGTTTGCTAAAAATGTAATGAAATATATACATTTCTAAATATGTAGTGGAAGAAAAGTAGCTACAAGGTATTTGATTTCTGAGTTAGTTCACAAAAAAAAAATTTGCTTCTTAAATACTTCTGCAATAGGAATTAATACTTGCAATATTCTGTAACAATGTTTTACTCATTTTTGTGTTCTGCTAATGAACAGAGGAGGCTGTAGATGAAAAACAATCTCCCTTTGAAGGTCTAATTTAAGAATAAACAAATTGCTGTGAAATGTGAATGTCATAGCTTTGGATGATTTAACTTCTTATTTTAGTACTTGACCCTATTTTTAATTTTAAGGGTAGTTCAAAAAGTGAACTAGGTTTATTTTTTTTAATAAAAAGCAGGACTTCTGTATGACTTCTGTTCATTTCTCCCCCCCCTTTTTTCTCTCTTGTTAAGCTTTATGTGGTGGATATATTCATGGGAAGAGTGGAACTGTTCTTTCTCCAGGTTTTCCTGATTTTTATCCAAACTCTTTAAACTGCACTTGGACAATTGAAGTGTCCCATGGCAAGGGTAAGAATCTACTATGAATTGCATATGTATATATAATATCTATGTTTAAAAAATTCAAACACACAAACACAATAAAATGCTTTGTATGAACTGAGTTAGATCAGTGCTTTCTGCCGTTCTTCTGAGGAAGAAGTTTAATTTCCCAAAATAAATATATTCAAATGTGGTGTTTCTAGTTTGTGTTTATTTCGCAAAAGAAACATTCTTTTAACAGGTACCAGTAGAAATGTATTTTAGTCTGTCTTAGAAAAACAGGCAGAAAGTAGAAGTAAAATATATGAAAATGATAGTTACTTGTTAAATAGCACTAAATTTTTCAGTGAAAGCTGTCAGGACCTTATTGATAGCTCTTCTCCATTATTAAGCATGAAGCAGTTTTGATCTGTATATTGGTAACCTTAGATTTCAGACTTAAATCATTAGGGTCAAAAATTATATATCTTTTTGTTATATATACAGCAGTGTAACATTTGGATGCATGGTTAAACTTGGCAGCTTTTCCATTAGGGAAATACATGAAAGAACTAAGTTAAAATCCTAGGAAGTACTAATGATGTGTTCCATACCACTAAATCAAAACATAATAAAAATACTCCTCAATCTCCTTTCTATGACAAGAAAAGTCTTTGTTATATGTGATAGTCTGAGAAGTATATCGGAAGTTTCTATTGTTTAAAATCTTTTTATGGACTTTTATTTTTTGTTTAAAACTCATATGGCATTTTAAATGTAAAATATATACGAAGACGTTCAAAGAAGAATGTTGTACCTCATAGTAAATAATTGTATTTGAAAAACTAACTGTAATTCAAAATCTAATTCATTGCTGGACTGGAAGTTAGGAACTGAAAAAACAGTCATGACTTGAGTATAAGACTGGTCCCAGAAAATATGAATCTGTATTTATGGAAGACCATCGATAAAACTTGTATCTGCTTTTCCTTGTATATGGGCACTTCCCTGAAGTTAAGAGTAAGAAACAGAATTGTGTTGGAGGAAAAGCAAAAATAAAACATGAGTACAAAATTTTAGCCAATTATTAAAATACATCTCCTAGTTTAATAGTGAGAGCATGGTAGAGGTTATAAATAAAAGAGACATACAGGAACTTGAATAAAATCTACACAATGCAAATTTAGATTTTCAGAGTGCTGTATACACATAACACTGAATCCCATCAGTTCTCTTGTGGGAGCTATTGATTTACAGTGACCTAAACAAACATCGACACTGCATGTATTGATTGCTTGAGCTCAAGTACTTTCTGCAAGTTTTGTTTTCTGAATTTCAGGTTTTGATTACGTGTGTATTTTTCTAAAAATCTTTCCATATAATCTAAGATTTACTTTCTGTGTCACCTATGTATTAATTGCTTTTCTTTTCCCCCTTTTTAATATTTTTAAAGGTGTCCAGCTGGTTTTTCATACCTTTCACCTTGAGAGCTCTCATGACTATTTGCTCATCACTGAAGATGGCAGCTTTACAGAACCAGTAGCCAGGTTAACTGGCTCAGTCTTACCCTCTACAGTTAAAGCTGGCCTCTTTGGAAATTTTACTGCACAGCTTCGATTTATATCTGATTTTTCAATTTCTTATGAAGGCTTCAACATAACATTTTCAGGTAAGAAAGTCCATTCTGCTAAATATCCAGAAACTATTTCCAGATAATATTTTTAGTTGTAGACAGCAGAAACATTATGAAGAACCAGTAAAAAATGTCAATAGACATTGTATAGTCTCTATTGTAGAAAAATGGCTAAGGTTTATAAAGGTGGCTAACAGATTGAGAAGGATGTTGGTGATGTGACTGTTTTAAGGAGAAATTTTCCCTGTTCTCAGAGAACCATCAACATTGTGAAAAAGAAGTCTGGAGGAAAATTAAGGGGAAAAAAGTACAAAGATAGAAGGTACTCCTTCAGAAGAAAGAAACTAACTGGTACTGTTTTACTAAAGGAACTATAGCAACTGTAAAAAAGCAGTAGTGTGCTAACTCAGAGTCACAGAGGAGTCTAAACTGAAGACTGTTTTTGGAATAGAAATGTATATCTAAAAAAAAAATTCGCTGTTGATATATGAAGAATTTCTGATAATGTTTACAAACTCCTCTTCAAGATAATTGAAAAAATTAAGTTACTGTTTGTTATTTACAGTCTTCTAAAACTAAATGACATATAAAATACATTTCTCAATAATTTTCTTTGCGTATCTCTATTACTGGAATGTAGAATATTTAAAAATATGCATGTGAAAGAATCAACTGCTCGTTGAGATGCTCATGCACATGGATATTCTTTGGAAGAAATACATAAGGAACTCATGTATCCAGCTCTCTTACATCATTTTTCGAGAACTGAACAACAATTAATTCAATGTTTACAGATTCGCTATTTACGAATAATGTATCTCATTTAGCGTGCTTATTTAAAAAAGAAAAAGAAACCATCTCACTGATTAGACCAATCGTGTTGGATTTACTTATACCAAATGCTGAGTTACATTTGTTCTGGATACTTTAGACTAACCAAATCAGAGGTCAGCGGTTTTGCAAGTTTGGAATCCAAATGTGAATATGAAACGATGTCTCTGATAATTTATTCATAAATAACTCAAAATGGTAGAGGGCCAGGTAACTTGTAGAAAAACACACAAAACATCATTAAGGATGCAAGGGGAAAAACTGTGGATCAAAGAATTTTTCAAACACAAACAAAGGTTTATGCCCTATCTACAACTGATAGACACATATATAGCCATCATATGCCATCATTTATATTAAATGAATAGTTAGAGAAATATTATCAGGTACACTAATTTTATGATATAAATGGATAAGTCTGTTTTCTTATTTTCACACAATCAGAATGTATTTCTCCATAGTAAGAAGCATTTAGTGAGATGACCTTAATTTGTTTTAAATGTTATCTAAGACAGAAATTTGTCAGGAAAATTCCCAGGTGCCTAAAGGTGTGCCAAAGGGTATCTCCATGTCTACCTCAGCCTTTATAGAGCTAAGCAGAGGTAGTAGATCATGTGTTTTTAAAACGTACAATTTTTGCCAGCAGAAACTAGTGTGATTTATAGATTCCTTGTACTGTTCAGGACCTTCCCACAAGACAATTACTATAAGGAAGGATTTCTTTATTTATTTTATTCAGTAATTCATCTATCTAAATGCTCATTCAGAAACTTTGGGTTAATTTCTTGCCCTGACTAAATGTAGTTTCTTCCTCTAACTAAGTGGATTTGACCCTACCTTCTACCAACTTCTAAGGTAAATGTTTTCAGAAATGTCTTTTCTTATCACTTATCTGAAGTGTCTCTCTTCTAAGTGATCTCTTGGGTCTTTGGATCATATTCCAAAATTAAAATCAGACTTTTTGAAATAAAATTGATCGTTTTCAACATCTTTGCTCAAACATTGGTCAGTAGTGAATATCTAAGGGAGAAAAAAACCCCACAAAACAGGTCAAACATACAGTGATACTTCCCCAGCATTGTCTGTGAGGATGAGGGAATGCGTGGCTCCGACATTTCCTGAGTTTGATGTAGTCCCTGTGTATGTAACGGCTGTGATTTTTTCCCATTAATTTGTTCTAACTCAACCTGAATTATTCCTGATGCATAGTTGTAAAAGAGACAAAAAAAATAGGCACTTGAGACTTCTTTAAATAAAATATGTATATATTTGTTTTCATTTGGGTGATGCCTGTAGAATTTCTAAAAGGCATGCAAGCAGAGATTGCCCAACGGAGTGTAGCTTTACTTAGGAAACTCAAGCACACTTTTTAAAAATGTGGTCATATTTCTTTTCATTCACCTCTTTGTTTGATTTTTGTTAGATTTTCTTCATTAAATAATGATTTTTTTAAACTTTAATCTCGCTTCTAAAGGTGTTCGGGAGTTCAGATTAAATGAACCAAGAATTATAGACAAAGGATGTAATTAAACAAAATTATAGTAAACCACTTACAGTACAAGCTGATTACAGCCCCTGAAATTAAGAAAATAAATGTAGTGTGGGTGGGACACAATAGATACATAATTGCTGTATATATAGCCGTAATAGACATATAGAAACTGTACTGGGTTTTAGTAGAGAACACAACTCTGAAATACATGTTTTCCAAGTGTTGTGTACTGACACAATGCAACAAATTTGGTAAGCTTTTATTTTTTTTCCACATGGACAACTTGTCCCATTTATTTATATATTACATTTTATTGTCTGCAGAGTATGATCTGGAACCATGTGATGATCCTGGTGTTCCTGCCTTCAGCAGGCGAGTTGGTTTTCATTTTGGTGTTGGAGATTCCTTGATCTTTTCTTGTTTCCCTGGATATCGCCTGGAAGGTGCTAATAAACTTACCTGCCTGGGAGGTGGTCGGCGTGTATGGAGTGCACCTCTGCCAAGGTGTGTGGGTAGGTGGTCACATGCTTTCATTTCATTCATCAAATCGTTAATAGCACATGGCATGTGTCAGAATACTGGGCAGAGAACAAAGCGCTTGGGTTGAAAGGATTGATCCCCAAGCTGTACAAACTTTAAAGTCAGTGAAAGATATAAGTAATGCATGTCTCTTTTACTTAGAGAAAAAAAAAATAAGAAAGAGGAATATTTAGAATTGTGATAGAAAATAAAATCAAAATGTCTTGTGAAATAAAATGTAAACTTAATTATTGAACTGTGTGTTTGCCATAATTAAGATATAAGTTTCATACTTTGTCTTTCAGGGTAAAGAAACAATATTTAGAGCTTTTAGTCTTTCTTATAGTCCCTTGCCTGATTTTAAGGGTCTTTTTTTTCATATTGTGTTTTTATTCTTGTAACTCTAAACTGTTTTGGTTTTGGTGGTGGTGGTGGGGTTTTTTTAAGTTTATAAACTATAAACTGTATTACAGCATTGTAAACTATAATTTTTACAATTAATGTGATGTGGTTAAAAATCAGTAACTATAAGCTCAAACTGGGTGACCAGTTCTTTTCTAGGAAACGCTCTGGGACTGGATTTTATAAAGTTTGTAGAGTTGCTGTATTTGATTTGTGAGATAGTTTTATCACCAACATGTGAAGTGAATCTGATCAGCTACTATTGACATAATGCTTCTAAAATGTGAAACAGTTCCACACAGCTCTAAATGAATTTCCTTAAGAAGGTTCTTTTTTTAAATAAGATTTTAGTTCATTAAGGGAGAAACTCAGCTTCTTTTTTTTCGTCTTTTGTTTGTTTTAAAGGGACATATCTCTATAGCTGAAGAAAGTCATATCGCCTACACTGTATATATACATAAGAGACACATACAGTTTTTATGGAAAAAAGTAAACTATTTCTAATTTTGTTTTAAAAACCTGGGCTTATTTAAACCTCTGAACTTCAAAGGTCTTTATCTGAGTGCCTGGATGTTGCTTGGCTCTCAGAATAAGGCAGCATCCCTCCTTCTTCAGCAAGGACCCTCCTTTTCACAGCAAAAAGACAACGCCAGGTGTATCTGCAAAATCAAATAAGCGTTCATAAACAGGTGTCCTTGTAAATCTTATTTCCCAGTGTCAGACCTTCACTTTCTTGTCTTTTCAGTTAGAATTATTTCAATGTTTATCTCAGCCAATCACCTCAAGTGGTTATGCAGTACTATTCCACACATCACAGAGTTTTGAAGATGCTCCCTACAGTTTCCGTTTGGGTCATCACTCCATTTCTAAATGTGTCTTCCAGTTGGATCTCTCCCTCCTGACTAGAAAGCAGTTTGTGCCTACAGCCACCTACTTGCTATTATTTGATGAAAAGAACTTTACTGTTAACAAAAAGTGTGGAGAAGATTCAGGCGCTTAGGGCTGACTCCCTTTACACTTTGTAAAGAACAGGGACAATCATTACCCAAGGTGGTGTCAAATTTACTCCATCTCTGAAAATTAAACTTTTCCTTTTTTTTAATTTTCTTCCCCTCTCCCCCCCTTAAAGCTGTGCTTTTCATGTGGAACCAACTCCCCTTACCTTAGCTGTCTGGTGAATTCTCTGTTTCCATTGACATGATGGGGCTTTTCAGGAAGATCCCTTCTCTCCACCTCTTTATACCAACTGTGGAAACACTGGTACTGCCAATCTCCTCACAGAGAATTTCACATTCTACGTTGAATTGTTTAAAAGAAAGGTAGTGGAGTCATCCATAAAGAAATCTCATTTCCTGTAAGAGCTTCCTCAAGAGCACTCAAATAACAATGATGGCTTCCCTGTCAAATTTGCTAGTAGTTGATATCTGCAGATGAGACACTTCAATCTCTTTTCACACAAGAATGTTAACTGTTTCGCATCTTTCTAGACACAGTGATTGCATTTGGAAGAGCTATCCTGCAGTCTTCACTTGACTAGTGACTCACTCCAGCAAGTATCTTACAGTAAGGCTTTTCTGCGGTTACCCACAGTATAAAGGACATAGACAGTCTTTTGAAAGAAAAAAAGTCTGGCTAGCTATATTTATGTAACTCTTCTTTGAGATATGTTGTCTAAATGTACATTCACAGTGTCCTCTTTTATTCTTCAAAATTTACTGTAACTGAGAGGAAGAGAGATTGAGGTTGAGGGGAACTGAGAGAAGCACACTGCTACTTTGCAATTTTGTGTGATGCACAGAATTAATGGAATTAGGAGCACATTCCTTTAAACAATTTCAAGGTAAAAATAACCTCCTAGCAATCCTGGCACAGGGCTACCTGGAAAATAAACATACACAGTGTCTAGAGAGACAACGTCACTAAAGTAACCCATATCTTTAGGTTTGAGAGTACCAATATAGGCATCTATTTTTTTACTATTCTGAAACAGCTTGTCACCTACAAGATTGTTCGCATTATCCTCTGGCACATTACTGTAATTAGCATGTTTGTCTGTGTGTTGTAGGTTTAATGTCCCAAATTTACTTGTGAATAATTTAATTATAATTTAAAATTACTGGTTTTGTATTTGTTGTTATGCTTGTATGTGGGTAAAACACAAGCTACTGTACAGACAAGCTTCTCCTGATTATCTTTTGTCTATTTGAGATTTGAAAACAGAAAACAATTTTTTCCCTTTCCTTCACTGATATCTCATCCTGTTATTATTCGTTGTTTTGTTATTATTGCTTCAATTATTATTCCAATGTTTTTCAGAATGTTGTTTTTTTTTCAAAAAGATTCATTTGATTACTAATTGTGGTTATGATGGGCTATTGACATTTCTTCCACATATATAATTTATTCTCATTATGTCGCTTGCTTTTACATAGTTGCAAATGTATATATACATTTATACTTATTTCATGGCTATGTGAACAAAATTACCCCAGAGCGTGGATGCATATTCTTCTCACTTTTTCCTTCTGGCAATAGGTCTTTTTTTCTCTACCTATAATTGCACAATACTATTACAGTTTCGTTTACATTTCACAGTTAACTACTTTTTCCTGAGGAAAAAGCCCAACTTTTAGTGAGTTGGTCCACCTAGAATGCAGATCTGAGAGTAAAGCTCCTAGGCAGTCATGGACTTCTGTGCATCCCCAAAACTGTGCCAGTCTAAGAAGCTTGGGGAATACTGGGGTCCAGAAATGATGTGGAAAAACTCCTCAGGTTTCTGCTTCTATCTTCTTGTCTTCACTAGCATTTTAAACAGGAACCACCCAATTTGTCTGGAACTCTGTTACTAAGTCACATTTCCTTGGCATCATCTAGCAAACCAGTACTATGCTTTTAATCATACTTTTCTTACCTTCCGGTTTGCTTTAAGTCAAACTAGCCAGGAGCTTTCTACTGCTCTGTTGTGCTACTGTCAAAAAAGGAATTGGAAGACTCATAAGTGAAGAGAAGAAGCATTCCTATGAGTATTTTTTTAAAATTGAATGTAACAATTCAATGAACGAACACAGTGAACATTAGAAACAGATCTCTAATCCAGAAAATGCTCCCCCTCTCCAAAATGTATACATTTTTCCAACTCAGTGCCATAGTCCGAAGGTTTCACTGTCATCCTGCAATGCAGAATGCTGTCCCTGGCCTCATGAATTCCATATTCTGTTCTGCACACTGGCACGGCTTTGTCAGTACTGAGAGAAGTTCGATACTTCATCTGCTTCATACCAGTGGCAAGCACCTTCTCAGGCTTGCGGGGAGTAGGGTCTGTGCAAATGAGGAAACATGACGTGAAGCGAGGTATTTGGTGAGTATACACATTTCCAGAGATAGGTAACTACAGGTAAGTAGGGGCTGAGGGAGAGGACGAAGTTTAGATTGCAGCTTCAAACGCATGCATCTGATGTACACCTAACTCGTCTCCTAAGTACTATATGAAACATGACTTCACCATTTGCAGTGATCCTCTGACAGATGAGGAATGAGCCTTTTAGTTTTGGTATTCTTTATGGTGCATTATGATATGCTGATGAAATTCTGAAAGAGGGGAGACATTCCTTTCTTTCCTTTCTACTTGTGAATGATGTGCCGTTCTCTGATTATCAAAGGGTAGAAACCTGAGTGGAGAGACCCTTACAGTTAATTGCAAGGTACAGCGCCCAAGTGTAGGTAACTCCTCTTTTCAAAAGACATTTTAGAAATTGCTTGTTCACCCTGCTAGATTTGTTAATTTCTGAGGTGTACAATACAATTAGTGTATGTTTATTAGATCAGAGAAGGTATGGCTTTTCTATAAGACAAGTTTAGGTACAAAATAATAAATTTAGCTTATTCCATCATATTCTGACTGTAATATTAATTGCAAAATTGAGGCAGTAGCAAGATTATAAGACCAAAAAAAAGTGAATATGTGCTAATCATTTTCTTTTAACTCCTTAATATCTTTGCAAATGTAAGTGGCCTTTACCTAGCCTCTCTATTCAGCTGAAGAGCTACCCTTGTTATTAGAGATGGTTATTTCCCCTGTTCACAAGGACATGTAACTAAACACTTTCATCACCTCATCCAGGATTAAGGCATTCTGACGTCACATGATAATGGGAAGGAAAGTTTGAATTAGTTCTTCAACTCTCCTTTCAGAGATCATCTTTACTTAATTTCTGTTCTTTTACCTGATTTGCTTGCTGCTTCCATCTACTTGTCTGGGTTTTCCTTGCTCACTATCTTCTTAAGAAACTGTGGTAAATTTTACCTAGGACGCATCATGAAAATATTATTTATACACTATACAGTGTAGACTATATTCAGTTCAAACTAGCCTTTCATGGTAAGCATTGCATAGAGTTCAAGCATAATACATTAATACAATAAATTTGGCTTTGAGTGCTTTTTACTTGTTTGTTTTGGGTTGGGTTTTAACCTGCATTACTTCCCTGTTCCCCATTAATCATTTCAGCTGTCTGGAGTGTTCCTAAAGCAAGCTGTGAAAAACTTAAAGGATAAAGCTGAAAAGAAACAGCTACTTAATGTTTTCATTTCATATTTAAGCGATGTTGCTCCTTTATTAAATTTTACATGGCACTTGATTTTTAATGGTGCGTTAACACAGTATTTGAGTAAAATCTTCACCGAGGTATTGTTCACTGGTATTCACATTAATATCACATTAATTTATCATGTTCAGTTGTTATAATAAATACTACATGAATAATTAATGATAGGGTGCTACAATAAATTGCTGACACTCTTTAATAAGTTGTTTCTTTTTAATAGTTTAGTTAGTATTCATTGCAAAATCATCAATTATAATTAATATACTTTGTCATGTTGTAGCATTGAGTTAATTTCCATCGAGATTGAAACATAAGTGGGAACCTTGTTAGCCTGAATAGCACTGTAGATTTCTGTGAGACCCTTGAGATCTGGCATTCATTGTTTTCTTTAAATTCTCTGTAGCATAAAATTTGAATTTGACTTCACCTCTGAGAAGTCAAACTAAGTCTGAAAATTGTTATTCATTTTTAGCTAGTGTTTAGGCAGAGAGAGCTCTCATTTAAGAGCTGCTCATGAGCAAGGAATCTTATATAACATCAGTATTTGAATCTCTGAATTTTCAGACAGTAATAAGGATGTGTATGTATCCAGGATCCACTGTATTTGGGAACCCTATATTTAAATGTTGTCACATTTAAATTGGTAAACTTTTAGGTTGTTTTCTGTTTCATACAACATATTTAATGAGGTTATTTAGTAGATTTTTTACAATTTCATAGAATCATAGAATCATAGAATCATAGAATGGTTTAGGTTGGAAAGGACCTTGAAAATCATTGAGTTCCAACCCCCCTGCCATGGGCAGGGACACCTCCCACTAGACCAGGTTGCTCAAAGCCCCATCCAGCCTGGCCTAAAACACCTCCAGTGATGGGGCATCCACAGCTTCCCTGGGCAATTTGTTCCAATGCCTCACCACCCTCATAGTGAAAAATTTTTTCCTAATATCTAATCTAAATCTCCCCTCTTCCAGTTTGAAGCCATTATCCTTCATCCTATCACTACATGCCCTTGTAAAAAGTCCCTCTCCAGCTTTCTTGCCAGGCTGAACACGATACTGGAAAGTTGCTATAAGGTCTCGCTGGAGTCTTCTCTTCTCCAGGCTGAACAAGTCTCTCAGCCTGTCCTCATAGGAGAAATTTTCTATTTCTTTATCTTATAACATTGCATTTTTATAAATACAATTGAAAGGTATTTTTTTAGTACCTCATTTTTATGTCAATATTTAACAGAAAATTGAAGATTTGTTCGAGTTAGTGAATTCTTCAAAATATGGTGCAATATAGTAATTGTAGGTTTTAGTAGTCTCTATTTCAAAACTGAAACTTTAATGTTCAGGAAACACTAACAGATTTCAGCTGTTGCATAGTGAGCACCCTGACTATTTTCAGAATGCAAACGAGTGATTTGTATGAGACCTTAATCACCTTAATGTGTGACCTGATATGAACTTTTAATCACCTGTAGTCACAAGAAATAACGATTGTCTCAGGTCACCCTTTTGCCTTCTTAAGACACAACATTTTAAGATTGAGTATGCTAAAATTTTCTCTCAATAAGACAGATAACGTTGGGATGTTGTCTTCATAGGTCATTATCAGATGATACTAGAGAGAGTAGACAAAAATCTTAAAAAAAAAATAAAATACTAAATCCAAAAACTTCCCTCGCCTTGGATCTTGCCAATAATCCCCTGAGGCCAATTAACAGCATAGGATTTGTTTTGAGAACCTGAGTGGTATTTTATGTCAGTAGCATATGGATTGAAAATTAATTAAGCAAACCTCAGAAAAGGCTTTACCTGCTGCTTAGTCCTTCCTTTCCTACTCCGTTATTCTTTGGAATGGAATTGGAATGGTACAAAAAAATATGGAATAAGAGGTTTATTTTCAGCAAGGTGTTTCAATAAGGTTTTCAGTGAGGTGTTCTAACCTTACCATCATCATACAGGTGTTGTCATACAAGAACGTTGAGAGAGACTTACATGCACATGCTTTATTAGTGGTGTCCGTAGCTGATGACCTACCTTGACTTTAAATCTGCCTTAGAGAAGCAAACAAGGAGGAAAAAAAGGGAAGGAGAGAGAGAGAAAAAAGGGAAAGCCATACCTTAGGTACCAGCTGGAAAGTGGAAGGAGAGAGTCCCCAGAAAAATATCTCTCCAGTAAAGGTAGTGGTGACAGTGATGATCATAGTAATGACAAAAAAAAACCATCTTCCTGCTTTCTTCCCTTGTATAGTTATATCTTTCATGCAGACTTTCTAAAGCTCCTCATTGGTAGCTTATGATACTGTTAACACTTAGTGGAGCATGTGTGGGTGCTGCAGACTAAATAGTAGTTAAGCTTTGTGCATGTATATTATTGTGTAATATTTATATTATTATATTATAATATATATAATATATATTATATATAATATAATATTATATTATCTGCTCATTATCTACTAGCCTCTATTCTAATATGAAGTTACAGGCTAAAAGCCACCAGGTTTGGAGTGATGCAATCTTAGTGTAGGTTTATAGGCTAAAACCTACACGGCAAAAGAGTGAGAAGTGGCGTGAGAACAGTATGATTTAAAAATCAATGGCAGTCACTTTTTAGGAGAAACCCAGCATTAACAGTGGTTCTGAATTCAGCAGTGCCAGGTGAGAACAAGAGCACTTATGATACCAGAGTGAAAGCACTGCCACAGCAGCCCGGCAGTGTGTAGATGAAAGGTTACAGGCTCACAAGTGAAGGGCTGGTTGCAGAACTGGAGATGAAGAACTGCTAACATTATAAAGATTAAGGCACTGTGCAGCAGAGGTTCTGTGGAAACTCCATTTGCACCTCAGCTTGAGGCAGCATCCCAGTAAACAGGAAGCTTCATCTCCTTGCACTGCATTTGAGTTTGTATATGAAGCTGTGCTTGAGTCCAGTCACGTATTGTGTCTGCCCTGCAGAACTCATGTGCTCAGCTTTAGAGACCTCCTCTGACTGGGGAGAAACCCTAGGTTTTTGCTATTATGTGAAAACAGAGCATACGGTGCTTGGTTTCAGCTTTATCCATGATTCCCCTTGCTCTTATTTTAATGTTCCATGACCATGCTACTGGGTAACAATATTGTCCAACTGAAACATAAAGAATTATCAACTGTCTGAGCTCAGCTTCTCATATTTTATGAACTGCTGCACAATTTTGTAAATACGACAAAGATGTTCTGCACTCAGTAGAGTGTTTTGTAGCAGAGAAGCCTTTAAACTGACGACGTACTACTTTTATTTGATCTCTGCTTTGGAGATCTGCTTAAAATCCTGTCAAACCTTTTAGCAAGTTGTATGGAAAAAAATAATAAAGCAAACTTTTCCATTAAAGGTATTGTTACATTTTACATGAACTGAATTTCAAAGCATTTCAAGAATCCCTGAATTTTGTTTGTTTTGTAGAGTTTGTGTTCATATTTAGGAGGTGTTTGATGATCTTCAAAAGATCTACCCTCTGCGGTTTCCTTTCATCCAATTTCAAATGAGACAATGAAAGAAGAAGGAAAAAAGTTACTTATGTAAATAGAATTTAAGTGACTTTATTAAGGAAAAGAACAAAGAATGGGGTCAAGGATCTGTTCCAGACAGATTGCTCTCACTGCAAGGGAATAAAAGAACAGTTTGATAACATAGCATTTTCCAGTCTGCTGCAGTCCTCAGCAAGGTTATAACAGACAACTCAGAAACTGTAGTGAAAAGAAAGCATATAGTTCCTCCTCTAAAACTATTTTCATGGGGACATAGATGGGATATATTCAATAAAACTATACCTTTTGAATTCTAAGGTAGATACTTTTGATTTTATAACTAATAACATTAACTTTAAAAAGCACACAAGATTCAAAAGTTGTAATTGACAATTAGATTAATCTGCTTTTATCTGCTTTCCACCTTCTGAAACATATATCCAGTACCACATAGATTTTTTCTTTTAAAAGAAGATGAGTTCAAGGGACCTTGTCTTTTGGATGCTGTGGTTTGGCAGACTTCCATAGTTTGGCAGATTTGAGAAGGGAAGAACCTGAATTGGGACCATATAAGTAGCCGACATTTACAGAACAAGTTTTATTTAGTACATGCTGGTTTAAGCTATGTAACAAGCCATTTAGATGTGATGACAGTAACTTTTTTAAGCGCTAACAGCCAAACTAGGTAGAAAGAGTTTTGTGACTGAGATTTTAGTGAATTTATTCTTCATTTAGAAACAAAAGCACAAACATCTGTAGCACTATGAGCACATTTGTATTTAAATTAGCTACATTAAACTAGTATACATTACAACTCAGTTACAACACAGTTTTGCTGCATACATAAGGGTGTATTCTTAAAGTCATTACCCCTTGCTCCTCATCCTCAGCTAAGGATGCACAGCTATTCACTGAGCACATCAGAAAGGTATCCCCTGTTCTTAAGGTACAGATGCTTAAAATCTAATGTTTTATAAGGGAAATAAAAGTATATATTTGTGGGGTTTTTTATGTCTGAATGGTTCTTTAGTACTTCAAATTAGGGAACTAGATTAGCTAGGATGTTTTTAACATGTGAGTATTTAGTGCTATTGCAGTGCTTAGGATCTAATTCTTTTACAGTCTCAATAAAGTTTAATATTTAAATTATCCTCACTTCTTATTTATAGTCCAATCCCAATTAATTATACCTTTTCAATATGAAAATAATGGCTTAATTTTATAGATCTTGTCAGAACACAGTAGGTGCTGTTTCATGTTACTTCTGCAAGAGTGTGCCTTTCTTTCTTCCTCAGACTCAAAACAATTGTGAGTTGCATCAATCCCCCTATGCCTTTCCTAGAGGAAAGAGAAGTCTCACCTATACTTGTGAATGGAAGGTTTTTGTCATTTCTTATGACATCTAATGAATTATCAGACTTTTGCCTGCATCATATAAAATTCCCTAGTAGTTTAATTTATTTATTTATTTACTATTTTTGCTCAAACCAGTCTTTTATACATATTCTCTGTTGAAAAATCTCTTGGATGACCCATATTTTGGGGTTTGCCACAAAATATATTTAAAATACCTGAGTAAACGGAGATAAATATTATGATAAAGTGACAACTGTATCTTTTCTGTTTAAAGTAGATTTAGGTGCCACTGAGCATATTGATAGTACAAAACCTGGAAACTTTGAATCAATTTATTTTGCATCTTGAAAAATCAAATAGATTACTACAGAAACAAAGGAAAGGTAGGAAAGCAAAATAAAGATGGGATCTGTATTACATCATAATACATATTTCAGTGCTACAGCTTTTTATAGCAATTTTTAGATATGATATCATATGCGGTTCTTAAATTGTACCTACATTAATACTATTATAGTAGTCTAAGCCCATCACATAATCTGACATTATGAATGTATTGCATTATGAAATCGACTCCTTTTCTTTAAAGGCTGCAGCTGGAGGAGCTAGTCCTGAAAATACTATTTACATAGAGCATGTTCAGTGGGTATGTTATAGTATACCTGTCCACTTAAATTCACACTGATTTTTCCAAGACAAGGTTGTGGATCAAAATGTGGAGACAGAATATCAACAGTAATCGCTTTAAGATCAGTAAAGATTATTCCTCATGGCAAATTCTGTGCCTGTCAATGTTTGCATAAGACTTTTAGATACTAATGCTAATATAGTTGATTTTTATCAGAGGAAGGGTGCATATGGTTAATATTCAGTGAATTATATTTAATAAATGAAAATACAAGCAGATATGAGATTTTTTTTCTCATGTAGGGGGCATGAAAAATCTTTTCTCTTTCATCTGTCTGGGCTGTAGAGGCAGATCATTCTGCCAAGATGAGGGCAGGTGTCTGGAACTCAGATGAAATCTGGAAGGCAATGAAGTAAAGTAGTAGTGTAAAAGAGTAAAAGAAAGTCCTCTGTAGCCAGGAACTAAAGAGCTCTTTCAGGATCATATGATAAGATTTGTCTGCTTAACTTAAGGTACTAAAATCAGTAGTTACTCATAAAGCACATTTGCTAGATAAGGAATGTTGCGTGACATCTTTCAAGGGTGATTGGCAGTCTTTTATTTTTCGGTTACCATAGGTGAATGAGCCATATCACTTCCTTACCCAAAACTTCATGGCTTGATCTTTCACCAAGAATGTAAGAGATGTGGCTTCATTTCCTTTGTTTCTGTAAAAGAAATTTACATCGTATCTGATGCCTCCTAGCAGAATGATTTTGCCAATGTGGCTAAAGGCTGTTGTTTCATTTTGCATAAAGAATTAAAGATTAATTGGAGGCGATGGAAATGGAAGTGAACACGAATATATTTTTCCAATCTAGTAGTTTGGTACTCATATGGTAACAGTGAATGCTGATTCCTGGATTATTTCAGAATTTTATTTCCCAACTGTTTAATGTGTGAAATTCCTTGAAGAAGTGTTCCTCTTCCCCTGTTTAATGCCCTACCATTATGCTAAAGAGGTTTGCCAACATTGGCTCACTTGGTGACTAACTGATTTTCTAATCCCTTTATGTGAAGCAGAAGTCATAGGAGGTGCATGTTTAAATCCTCAGAGGCAAAGCAAATTGAATTTAGGTGTCACACGTTCTGGCTGCATGTGTTAATTACTGTATAAAAAAGCAGCAGCAGTATCAGCTATTGTAGATATTTTTAAAGAAAAAACCATGACATTTCCTATACCGCTAAGTAAAATACTAAGGCCTGGAAGAGGAGAGATGCCTTTGACTGCGTAAGCTTTTCCTGCTGACAAGGCCAGACTCGATATTGCTGTTCATGGCTGCTTTTTTGAGTTTCTGGTCCCTCATTATGTGTAGGAGGTTATGGAGTTCTGGATTGCAGTGTGCAGAAGTTGATAGAAAAATACTCAGCTGAAGTCCTTAGGGCGTAAGGTCATTTGTACATCTGGGCATTGATCACAAATGCGGTGTTAGGATACCAGATCTCCAAAAGCTCCAATGGTCTGGAGAGAAAGGAATCTTTCCATGGATGGGGCCAACATTTCTCTGAATGAAAGTCTCCTAAATCTCCAGGCCAAGAAATTGGAGGAGTTAATTAAACATGGTCTTAACTTGATATCCTAACATTAGGAAAAAATGGCAAGAAAACCTTAACCTGAACTGTGACATGTTCTGTGTGATTTTCCTATTGAGAGAGGGAAGTTGACAAAAAAAGAGCTTGCTTTTCTTTGGAAACCTCTTTCTAGGGGCTGTGTCAGTGATTTACTTAGTGACGTGAGATGAGCTAGGAAACTTGACTGGTCAGAGGACATGAGCAACCCTTTATTGTGATAATGAAGGGAATGATGGGGTCTGATGAAGCTGCATAGCCATCAAATATTTGCAAGGTATTTGAGAAGCAGCAGTATGCACTGAAAACAGAATATGGTTGTACAGGATGGGTTGGAGGTGTATGAGTGCCAACCTGAGTTCGAAGAATTTTGCAATACAATTGAATTTTGGTAAATAACAAATTGTTCGTATATCTGCTTCTTGCAGGATGTAGTATACTTTAGAATGCTAGTAATATTACATTAACTTTCATTTGTAACCCTCATTATCCTTAATCTTATACACCAGTACTTCTATTTGCAGATTTAAATTGCCATGGTTTTGAACTTTGGAACATAAACTTGCTGGAATAGGAAACTTGGCCAGTTCCAGCTTAGGGAAAGCTCATTGTACACTTTTTCTATTACTGCATATGTCTTAGTGGTTTACAGTCAATCACTGAAACAAAATGTAGAATACTGTATGAACATTATGTAAGAAAAAACTTTGCTACCATAAAGTTTTCTTATTTTCTTCTCTTCAGCAGTTTACTTCTGTATTTTCCAGTTCTTTAAAGGAGGTAGATAATAAGACACCAGTGCAGCCTAAGGAAACATAGATATTTTTGTGTGGATCTTTATTTGGGCAAACACTTGTTTGCAGAAAGTTTGTGTAGAGTACTGGTGTCATAAACAAAAGAAGACATCGAGTAATATGGGTCTAAACATGTCAGCCATTAATGTCGGCATTGCTTTGAATTATATTTTATAAACTCAGTTCCACTTTTTTCCTAAAAATCAAAGACAAAAGTAGCTACATATGAACATGTACACAGAAATATATATTTATAGATATGTCAGAAATGTATATTTATAGATATGTATATGTAACCATATGTAATATGACCGACCCTTTACCAAAGAGGTATCAGAATAAAAATCTAATTCACTTGTCAGACTGCTACAGTTCTTTGAAACATTTAGACAAAGCAAAGTGACTTTAAACATGTTAGAAATATCTGGTGCTTCCCACACTCCCAACAAAGGAATATTTTGGCTGTCTGAAGTTTGGTGGCAGGGGTTCTTATTCCCCAACACTCTTTTGCCTATTAAATATAATACAGCTCAGGGCCTAAGTAAGCTAAGGAAGGGAAGAACATAAAGCTCTACTTTAAAATAGCAAATGAACTCTAACTTATGTGCTAAATCAAAGATCCTTAGCCAGCTTATTGGTGATTTCCTTCTTCACTTTGCCTAAGGAGAGCCCAAATGTAGAACAGAAATAAGGCTCTTAATAAGACTGTGGCTATCTCATTCCTTCCTTCCTTTCTTCGCCTCTTTCACCTTTCCTTCCCTCCTTCCCTCTGTCCCTCCCTGCCTCCCTCTCCTTTTCTTTCTTCCTCCCTTTTTTTCTTCAGTTTTATTGAAGGGAGGAAGTCTAAAGTACAGAAAATTCTGCTGGTTTTAGGCTTTTCAAAAGCAAGAAGTACATAAACTTGATGATGTCTGTCAAAACCTTGGAAATGTAAATAAAAAACTTAGATTGTTTATTTGTAAATATAAACTATACTTTCCCCCTTGAATATGTTTAAATGAATTATTTTCTGATACACGTTCTGGTTTATCTTTACACTATATTTTCAAAATTATTCTTTACCTATATAGTTGTTAAACTGTACTCAGTTTTACCTGAAATTGTAAACCCCACACACTTCCAAAAATTGAATATCTTAGTGTCCTATGAACCCTAAAATTCTATTTAACATTTATAGAAAAAATACAGTTGTTTTTTTTTAAACCTATCACATCTTTGATAAAAAAATCTGTTGCTTTACAATTGTACATGAATTTATTATTTATTTGAATTGTTATGACAGGTTTTTACCAAACTCTGAATGAGGTCTGAGTGATGTTTAGGTCAAAATCTGTATTTAACATAGTATATTTTATCTTTAGACTGAAAAATAAGTATCAATCTCATCCATCTTTAAAAAAATTGTAGGTGGGGTTTTAGAAGGTGTTTTCAGGTAATTTTTAAGCATTTTGAATATTTGTTTGAACAGTACACAATATTATTTTCTATCTCTTTGGATGTTTTCATTTTTGTGCTGAAATTTATATTGCACATTTGGAATAATTGTATTAGTCTTTATTCAGAACTCAAACTGAGCCCACAGGCTGGAACATACCACTATTTCTATACTTTATTATTTTCTGGGGAGCAATGCCAGAAATGTGTACTCCTGAAAGTGTCAATAAGTTCTTACTACAGATGGCTGTGAAAAAGACTTACTCTTTACCTGATAAAGAATGGAGCTGTCTGCTTGGCCCTGACTGATGTCAATAAATGTTTGTTTGGTTTTTAGTTTTTTGTTTTTATTCTTGGTATAGAAAAAAATATTCAAATGCTCTTGTTTTATTGCCAGATGTTTATGTCTCAGCAGCTCATTGTCTGCTTTATCTAACACTTATTTGTAAAGCTGAACAGGGAAGTGAAATCAATGTTGTATTTATTTGAAATGTCACCACAATAACTATATTTCAACAAAATATCCAATTTTTATGAAATCCGGCTGACCTGAATAATAGGTTAGTCTGATGGAAGGATCTAGGGATAAATTGGAGGTAAAGGGATTTACATAAAAGCACATAAAAGTGCACATAATAAATGTACCCAGTGAAATGCAGGAGATAGCAACTTTGCTAGGGTTTCTAGGAGTTTGTGCTACAGATGGAAACTGACAGAAACATACTTTTCCTAGGTAGCCTGTTAGAGTTTTCCTAGAGTCTAAATATTACAGTAAATAACCCATGTTTTCTTGAAATGGATAATTCACTTTTTTTTTTCTTTTTTTTTTTTTTTTTTTGTCTGTTTTCTTTAGCTGAATGTGGAGCAACTGTCTCTGGAAATGAAGGAACATTGCTGTCTCCAAATTTTCCATCTAATTATGACAACAACCATGAATGTATCTATAAAATTGAAACAGAGGCTGGAAAAGGGATCCATCTTAGAGCCAGGAGCTTTCAGCTGCGAGAGGGAGATATTGTTAAGGTAAAAAGAAAATAATTTCACTTTCTACCATGCTCAACATTCACATTGCATGAACAGCTCCACTTTTAACACCACTTTTTTTTTATCATTTCACTTTCTCATACAAAATTAATAAATTCTATGTGGATAGCATCGCTTTCTTTATACTAGATTCAAAGAAACAATAGGTTCAATTACATTTATAGTGGGTTAAAGTCTAAAATTAAAACCTAAAATGTAAATTTGGGTTTTGAATACAAAAGTGTCTGTATTATTTTCTATTTGCGGTAATCTCCGTAAGTGTGGCATGGTGATTACTTAACAAAGTTTTTAAATGTTTTAATTTTGGTGCATTTTTGGTACATTTTTATTTTCTTATTTTATTTGTCTTGCGCAGGACTGGTTTTTTTTTTCAAATTAATTAATTTGCTTATTTGAATAGAAAGAAGCTAGCTAACATATAGTGTTGTAGTGTTGACTAAAACTGTAATTACAGAAGATGATTTTCATTCCTTATGTTGTAGGTAGCCTTTGAAACTTGGCCTAAATATGTACAGATTTTGAACATGTAATGTACTTTTATACAGCATGGCCATAATCTGTCTTTTCTTAATAATTGCTGCTGAATTCTTGTATATACTGAAAATCATGACATTAATTTGAAGTATTGTGCATACATCAAATTACTCTTTCAAATTTATGTCTCTAAATTTTCAGAGTTAATTGATACTTCAAATCACCAAGTATTGAGAATTCAGTTAGCAACTTGCTGTCTGGGGATCCTGCAGCAACCCATTTAACATGTTAGAAATTGCTGTCTATGTTTCTAACTTGATTTTACTGTTTTTATTTGCACTGAATGCTTCCCACAAGGAGTTTAAAGATAACATTGTTGTGGATCAAATTTTTATGGCCATACTTTTATCCATTTCATCATCTTAAGAGACTCCTTATGTAAATAAATGTGACAATTCAATTTGAAGTTATAAATTTCCTGCATAGTACAAGGCATTTAGAGATATGATGAAGGTGGGGAGAAAAAAAAAACAACTTGTCTTTAAGTATTGTTTTTATTAATATAGCCATTCATATCTTTGTTGTTATATCTGTTTGTTTTAGCAAGCACAGACTGGATTAGACAATGAAATATACAAAACTTTAAGAATCCCCAATAGTACTAGAAAGTTACAGTCAAAAGATCAGCATTTTTTCCATTTTTACCCTCAAAATCATTAATAATAAATGCCTCCATGATTGTGTGGCCACCATGTATGAAACACTGCACAACCTTGGCCTGTGGTTTTCCTTTTAGATCAAAGAGAATTGAGCAGGTCGGCAAAATAGGCAATCTGTGTTGTCCTTCACTCCCATCTTCCGTGGTCTGACAGTGCAGATCCCCCAAAGTATTTTTGCTCTGAACAGATGAAGCAGACAAGGAAGAACTTAATTGCCCCCTGAGCTGCTTGGATATGGTACATAAATCTCCCAGAAGCTTTGCACATATCAAGTTTATAAATAATTTAATAAACTACCTGAACACACACACACACACAAATCTTAGAAAGCCCTAAACAAACATTCAAGAAACTCAATTATCCTTCAGAACATTTCATGAGTAATGTCAAGCATACTTAGAGATATTCCCAGGAGATATAAGAAAGATTTGCCTGAGAGTAAGCTGTTCTGAGCAATCTGTTGTATACTTTCTTCTTTCATAGATCTGTTAGCTCAGTACTCCTGAGTATCCACATGAAGCAAAGGCAAAATTCTGGTGTTGTCTGTACTGCAGGGCCTCTTCTCTGGTTCTGAGGTGACTGGCATGGCACAAATTCCATTTATACAATTAAACTCTCTTCCCCCGTAGCCTCTCCATAACCTGCATCTATAAAAGCAGTCTATTTCCTCTCCACTCCCATGACAGGATGTCCTTGTACATATATCCATTGGTATCAGCCCTTGATCTAGCCCTGAAGCTTACCCAGGCATTTTCTGGAAGAATGCCAAAAGGAGCAGGCCAAAATCTAGACTGAAAATATGCCAGAGGTTGAACTGAATGTTAATGTTTGGGGTTGTGTCTTAGCTTTGTTTATATTAGTGGCTAAAGTATCTCTAGTATTCAGGTTTTATGAACTTCTCCATGCAGCTTCTGATTTCTTTAGTTAATCTGTAGGAGATGTTCTTCTAGACTCAAAGAAATGTTCTTTCCAGTCTTGCTACGCATCATGAGGTGGTACTGACTGCCTGCTTACCACTAAAAAGATACTTTATGATGATTTAAAGTCTGCTAGATGAAAGCAGGGAACATTCCAGGGACCTCGCACAGGAAGCCAGCATGAAGAATTTTTGTCTTCCAAAACAATGCCAGTTATCTTAGAAACATAAGAGAGAGTTTGCTGAGTTGAACCAAGTGGTTCATCTAGCTCATTATGCCTTCTCTGATAATAGTGATAGATAGTTTTATTTAGGTAAAATATGCGAACTTGGCCACTGTGTGCTCCCCCAACATCCACAGGTGTAAGGTTAAGTTAGACCTCACTTTACTGTCTCTTCCATCTGCTACCGACATGTTGTCTTTGAATTTTGGTAGTCCTTTAAATTAGTTGATACTACTAGAATCATAGAATCATAGAATGGTTTAGGTTGGAAAGGACCTTGAAAATCATTGAGTTCCAACCCCCCTGCCATAGGCAGGGACACCTCCCACTAGACCAGGTTGCCCAAGGCCATGTCCAGCCTGGAAAGAAACCTCTTCTATGACAACAAATCCTGGAAGTTCACCATATACCGTAGAAAGAAGTAGTTTCTTTCATCTCTTTGAAATCAACATCATTAGTTGATTAATGAAACACCAAGTTCCATTAAGTACTCCTTTGCTCTAACAACACAGGATTTGATGAATAGTTTTACATTCATATTCTCTAATACCTTCATGATTTTGTAAACTTCAGTCGTATCCCTGCTCAGCCTTCTCCTGACCAAACTTAGTCTCTGTTTCTGAGGCAGCTGCTCCTCAATCATTGCCTGTGTCTGCACTTTCCACAGCTCCACTCTGCTCTTCTGCACATGCACAGACCAGAACTATGCAGAAGACTCAAGTAATGGATACTACAAGGCAGTACTATATACAGAGGCAAAATAGTGTCTTCTCTTTTGTTTTTAATCTTCAGTCCTCTACAAACTCTCATATTTCAGTGTTACACCATCTTTAGGACGAATTGTCAGTTTTGTTCATGCACATGTGGAGTGATGTCTTTTCCTTCATACAGGGTCGTACATTTGTTGTCTTCAATAATTTATTAGAGGTCACTATTGCATTCCTTTTCCATTTTATTTTTACATTTTTTGAGAAATCAGCCTCTTTAAAATCAGTTAGGAAAAGGGGACTTAGTCTTATGGACTACAGCACCTAATTTTTCAGCAAAAGGGATGAGTTCATTTTCAGCTAACATAATATTTTACTTTGTTTTTTTATTTTGTTTTGTTTTGGTTTTATTTTATTTTAATTCCCTAAAATAATTCAGAAACGTTCCATAACTGCAGTTGTGTGCTTTGGTTATAGCCTACTTTAAGCAAATATATACTATCTACTCTCTTGTGCCTCTTGCCTTCCCTGTCCTGTTTTGCATGGGAAGCAGATCTGAGCATGTGAGACGCAAATGAATTTTCATGTCCTCTGACCAGATCTACAATCTGAGCAGTTGGGAAATTAAGACACTCTCCAAAGGCTCACCTTTCCCACAGCTTTGGCAGGGCTGTGGACTTCTGAAGTTTGCTTTCTTTCCTATCTGTACCCTAAATATAAGCAAAATGTGTTATAAGCACCAGCCTTCTATCTTGTGTCTGAGCAGAAGAAAGCCCCGAGACTGCCTTGCAGGCAGCTTGCGAGGGATGCACTACGGCTTAGAATATTTATAAACCTTGTGCTGAAATATGGGGCATTTTCCCTCCTGAATATCTTACTCTCTTTTTAAAGAAAACATGTATGTATGTAATGTTGCATTGGGTGCTGGTGGCCAGGTTTTGTTAGGGGGCGGGAGGGGCGTTGCATGATGGCCTCTATGAGGAGAGGCCGAGGCTGCCCTGGGCCGGACACAGCCGGATCCAGTCGGCTCTGACCGACCCACCGCAGGGCACTCTGGGCCCCACAGCCACGATGGGGGCACCTCGGGGAAAGCATATGTAAGAAAGGGTAAAAAATGTTGTGCAGTAGTGTGTGAAAGAGGAGGAAAAAAAGTGTGAGAAAAAATCCTGATAACACCAAGATCAACCCACCATGAATGTTTTATGAAGTAAATATCACTATTTTTTTGAGGTAGGATCACTAAGACTTCCATGAGGATTTAATGAAAAGATTTGAGAGTACATATAGGAAGATGCATAGCAACGTCAGGAAGCTATACAGGAATTATCTCTCAAACCATCAAAGCAATATTTTAAAAGCACTTCCCTTTGGGATGATTTTATGCCACAAAGATCTCTGCAATAAAGGAAAATTGCCAAGTTTAGTTGTAAGTATTTTCTTTTTACGGTCAGAACGAGAAACTGGAGTTTAAGAAAATGTAGCCTTCTCCTTCAGGTGAGTGTCTGTTTTTACATTGGCACAGCGGGCGCAGACACATTAGCCCCGTTACTGGAGCATTTCGCCTCATGAATAATCGTAGCAACTGCCCTCTTCGCTTGCCTGCATATCTTAATCCCAGCGGTAAAGCAAGCACTTCCCTTTTAGTTCCTCACAAATATTTAGGTGAAATGGGGCATCCCTGAATGCTCTGGCTACATTTATCCTCGTGCTCCAAACAATGCGGCGATCACTCCCCGCTGCCCCCGAGGCCAACTTCCTCAGGTTGACGACATCCATAACGTTAAACTCTCCAATCTTACAAAACAAGGTGGCTCACTCAAACTGTCTCAGTTCCTGGCCTGTGCAGCTCCTGGACTAATGCTTTCTCCGCAAAGATTTGTGAGGGTGTTAGTAGGTCTGCATTAAATGTGCGCCAAGGATGTTCTGACAATAAATACTGTGTAGACAGTGTAGTTGTGGTGACTGGACTCCTACTCTGGCAGTGTTTACTTGCTTTGAAAATATAAGCCACCTTCAGCTGTATATATTCAACTAGGCTTACTGTTGGCACAAGAGGGAATATTGAGGCTGGATATTGCGGTACATAGGGAATTACAAATAATTTGTAAGGGTATTTCTGACATCAGTAAGACTCTGTGCATGAGGAAGGGTCAAAACTAATGCTTTCCAGGAGAATACGTGCAGGTTAATGACTATAAGTCATGGACAAAGCTTTCTATAGCTGTGGCAAAGTTGGAACTTGAATTAGGAGGAAAGAAATCTGAACTCAAGTAAAGAAACAGAAACAGAATCACCATTTTGAGGCGTATGGCAAAACTGAATACTTGGATTACCTGTTTATTTTAAAGCTTATCCTTTCTCACTCACTAATACTTCAGCTTCCTGATCTCCCTTTAACTGTCACTTCAAATTTCTTAATTTTTTTAAGTGGCTACTTGTGGTGAAATCTTTGTAATGCAATGACTATGAATTTGTTAGAAGTAAGAGGAAAACCAGAATGTAATTTCATGTCTTTCATCTATTTGGCCAAATAGACCTTCCTTATTTCTTCATGACAGAGAAAATAATACTTAGAAATTGTAGCATGTGAATTATATTTCAGATGGGTTCTCCTAAATGAGTTAAACATGTATATGAATTAATAGTTACAATGTCTAGACGTGTATTAAACGTGTTCTCTGGCTCTGCAGACAGTCACATGTGACAGAACACAATGTTTACACAAGCTGCCTATTGAGAATGGTCCTTGGCCCACTCTAATTACCAAACCACAACCCAGAATTATTAGGGAAAATGCTTTTTCTTTCCCAGGGATGGTTCAAACAAGTTATCAGTATAGACAATGGAAATTCAATTCTTATATTTGTTCACTAACATGGTTTCAATTACTAAAGTAGTCATGTACCTAGTTATGTCTGTAATGTTAGCAGCTGGACGAGTGTCACCCATTAAAAATTGTCACAGCTTTTTTTTCACATGATCCTTCTTATGTCATTTTTATTTCATGAAACAGTGTTTTCATATGTGTCTGGACTCAAGAGATACTATTATTTAAATTGCTGATCCTTAGGTAGGAAGAGTATCTGTAACAGTCAGTGCAGTAGAACACGGTTGGAACACGATGTCTAAGTGACAATTGTAGTAATTAGCTGTTATTTTTTTTCTTTCAAAGATGAATAGAAGTCACTTTTATTTTAACGTAGCATTTTTTATTAAAGACAATTAAAAGTAGATAATTCCATTCAAAGTAATATCTCTCAAACCAAGTAAAATACCTCTGTGCTTTTTGCGTAATATGTATGATCAGAAAGTTATTAAAAAATAAATCTTATGGTGAACGAATGCTTATTTATTTTGTACAAGAGATTTCCAGCTCTGATAAATAAAGTGTACTCAGTCTGTGAAAGTGATCTGTAGTTCTGGTCCAAGACAATGGCAGAAACTTTAAGGTGTTTTTTCAGATACTCGTAGCAGAGCTTAAAGTAATATTTCTGCCAAGAGGTAGACATTAAGTATGTGTTACTGCTTGCTTGAATCTTAAATATAATTGATTGTGTCTTCCGATAGCTCATCTATGTGCCCTGATATAAGACAATCTTTGTTCTGCTAATGGATAGCATAATATCTTATTTTCAAAAGCTTCTTTTAGGGAAGGTCATTATTTATATCTGTGTATGTTTGTTAACAAAATTTATGCTTTTATCTTTAAAAAAAATAATTTGCATGTTGTTTTTATTATTTTCTTTTGTTAATGACAACACTTGAGATAAATGAGGTACTTTCAAGACATTCACCTATATTGATAGTACGCCAGTATTTTCTCCACTGAGAAAACAGCTCTGCTTTTAACTCTTTGTCATCATCCATAAATGTAGTTGCCATGGCCTGTCCTCTCAGAAGATGCGTTTCTAAATTTCATTAGTAGATCTAACTGGACGTTCAAATAGGAAGAAGTGTCTGTGACTCAAATGTAGCAATTTAGATTGTTAAACAGGTCACTGCCTGCTTCTGGCTGGAATCAGTATAAATCCTCACTGTACCACAAGGTCTGAGAATGGAGAGATGAAGATCCAGAGCTTAAGATATTTACTGTAATTGTAACTTTTGCACTAGTTATCTACAGTCATTCTAGGACATATAAGATAAGGCTAAGTTATCTTTTACTTCATATTAGAAACCAGCTGTTCAGGTTCATTACTGTCTTTTTTATAAGCATCCACATGATGGATGTATGGTATATGTTTTGGAAGTATGAAACACACTCCATATTTACCTATTTTTCCATGAGAAAGTACAGGTGATTTATTTAATTTAAAGAAGAAATTACCTTTTTTTAATTCATCATGAGACTGAAAAAAACAAAGACAACTATTTTGGTACTTTATGGTTTCAGGGTTCTGCAATAAGCAAAAATATTTTTTTTTGCTCTAGTCAATACCAACTCTTTGTACTTGTCCTGTATCGGTGAATAATCAAAAGGGCATTCTTATTCATTCTAGGATTTGAAAAATCACAGTGGTTAATATTGTTGATTTTATCCTCCACTGAAATTCTCAATAAAGTAACATGGTAAATAAGAACATCTCTACAGTTAGTTTGGAAATAGACTCACATATCTTTTTGAAGACCTATCTTTCTTTTTTAAAACCTATAGTAAACCAAAAAATACAGCAGGCTCAGGGTCTGAAATAAAAGGTGACAGATTGACTTTAATACCTTAGTTCTGCTGTTGATATCTCCAGACAGCAGAGAACAAAGTAGAATGGAGTTTAGCTCTTATAACCTTACTTCAATGGTGATTTCGGAAATTATACTTCTGTTAGCCTTTGAGAATAATCATGAAAAATAATCTGAGCTTATGAAACCTTGGAAGATAAGAGTGATGTATAAATATTAATTTCATTCAAGATGAGCTCACAAAACTGAAAAGGAAAAAAGACTATAAAACACCTTAACGGTGACAGAATATTTTATATGTCACTGAACTGCATAACTAAATAATATGTACCTTACAAAATGGAATCATTCACTTTTTGGAGAAACTATTGGCAACACATAGCTAACTTTGGAAATATTGAATAAAGGTAAACTAATGTTTTTCAAATACTTAGATTTGATGTCCAGTTTCATACTATTATTTTGTTTCTACAAGGTGTATGATGGAAAAGACAGCTCTTCACGCTCCCTGGGAGCCTTCACCAAAAATGACATGATGGGAGTTATCCTTAATAGCACCTCTAACCATTTGTGGATAGAATTTAATACCAATGGATCTGATACTGACCAAGGATTTCAGCTCACTTACACAAGTAAGTAGGTAAAAAATATGGTCTGATTGACTGTTTTGTGGGGAAATGTGTATTTCTCAGCTGCAGTGATTTCTCATGGAACAGTGAAGATAATTTCCTAGAATGTACTGTGGTTAGCAGACTGAATTTTAATTGCCTCCATGGTTGGATAGGTGTTAGTAATTAGTTAGTAAGAACATTACTAAAAGCAAAATTGTAACCTTTTAAATTTAGAGACCATTATTATTTTGAAGACTTAGCAGTGAGGTTTAAAAAAGACTGAATTTTGTCATATGTAGGTTGAATATATTAGTGTAATACTGCAGCAGAAAACTTATACAGAGACAGATTTTAAGAATAGAACATTCAACCCCTGCAGTCAAATTAGAAAAAATAAGAGTACAAATGAGAATAGAAGGATACAACATGGCTGGTTGCACAGGCTTAACATGTCCCGACTGCTTGTCAGGATCAGGGTGGAGAATGCAGGAGAGGGCCTGAGTGAACAAGTTTTGATGAATAACTAGTTTGTTTCCAACACACATAAACAGATACTTTGACCAGGTTTCAAGGAATCTCCAAGTACCCTTTGCCTTCAATTGATTGCCTCAGCATCAGCTTCCATGAGCTCCTGCAGACCAGAGCACTGCATAATACTGTGGCACAGAAATGGAATCACAACTCTTTCTAGTACATCTGCTGGTTTCCCTTTGGATTGGAGCCAGCTGTGGAATAAGCAGAAATCATTCACTTTCTCTTCTGTCTTTCTGCTGTGCCTGGTAAATCTGAAATCTTATCATCCTACCTTTAGTGGTTTTCTTTTATAAACCCATAAAGGAAAGGAAGGTTTCTCTGGCTAGAAGAAATGTATTAGTGATTTCTTTATTATTATTATTATTATTATTTATAAATTTAGATAATATATATTATTTCACTTTATGTTTCAAAATCCAGAAAGAACCACTAAGCAAATCTACTCTGATTTGCCTATAGACACTGTAGAATTTTTCCTTTGAAAAAAGGAACAAAAGATTTGTTTTAAAAATAATATCATTTTAGGGGCTCTGATTTCAAGGGACTTGAATCAGTTCCTTTCAAATCCTGCTACAGTGATCAGTTCCACCTACCATTTAGAAATAGTATTTTATTTAAAAATGGAATTTTGCTTAATTTCTACATCCAATAGCTTGATTTTGTTACACTTCTGTTCGCAATTCTAATAAGATTTGCTCTCCCATACCAGATTATTCTATGTAAATTAACATATGGTAATTCATGTCTTAAGGCTTTTTTCCTAGCTGTTTGATTAGTTTTGAATCTCTGTTTTTCATTCTTTCAAGTATTTTCACATTTTCTGAACTGTGTAGACAGAATTTGACACAGTCTTCTAACAGTAATCTAAACAATACTGTGTACAGAGGCAAAACTCACTTTCCTATGTCTTCATAACTTTTTTTTTTATTGCCAAATATCTCATTTAGTATATTGTATGTGATCAGTTTACAGCAGTTCATGTTGAAATGTCTGTCTGTACCAACTTTTCCTCCTGCCTTCTCTTACATGAAATAGTCCTCATTTGCAAATACAGGCTAATTCCCTACTTTTCACATGTATTGTCAGGAAGCCAAATTCAAGACAATACATTTTGAGATAGTGACCATCTAACCAGGTGATTTCTGTAAACTGTAAGAAGAAAACATATTGTATGTTATTTCCAAACACTTCAGTGTAGGAATTTTCACCATTTATAAATTGATAGAAGCAGATGATGCATTTTTTTTTTTGATTGCTTTGAAGATTGGCTGTAGTGCTGAAGGATTCTAATCCTAGCAATAGTCTAACGATTAGATATACTAGTAATTTAAACTCATTATTTGATGGAATTGGAGTTTTTGGTGCAGTTCCAATGCAGTTACTAAACAAATGTGTCCATCTTGCATTTGGTAAATACGTCAAACACAAAATGATAATTATGTCTTTGAGATTAACCAAGTTGTAGTTTACAGCTGTAATTAACTTCCCTGAAAGATTACTCTGCAGTTTGTTTATTCACTTTTCAGATTGAAATCTAATGCCAGGTACTTTAAAATTACTAAAACAAAGAAAAAAGATAAGAGAGTGTTAAAATGTGATCTAACTGAAAGAAAAGGAGAAATATGTATGCTGGAGTGAATGAAATTGAATAATGAATGTCATAAGACTGTTAGAAAGCTACGAGAAGTGATGGTGTAATAAATCTAGTGATAAATCAGTTCTGGTTATTCCTGGTTGCTGAGTTCTTGCTGCCCACAAGGGATACATCAACTGCCCTTAATTGTTGGGGGTTTTTTTAGTACTTTTCTTCCCATTAATGCTATTGAAATTAAGCTTAGTGCAGCTTTGAAGCTTGAATTTTAGAACCATTGCCATATACTATTAAAAAGACTAACTTTTAAAAGGTTACTATTTCAGTTCTGTGCAACTACCTTTCCATCTTTCTCAACATTGAGAATTCTGTGGATAATGTTAAATTTACAAATACGACAGAAGAAAAAGCTAATGATCCATGAGAACACATACGTGGATAAAGAAAATTTTATTTTTGTTTTCAGGATCTCGTTACTGACATAGTAAAACAGATTTCTATAAACTCGGAATCTGAGTGGTTTGTATAAATTGTAGAAAGCACAATATAAGCAGATATTAAAAGGAAATCTATAAAGGATTGAAGTTCTAATGAAATCTACTGTACAGGAAATTGCTTCAGGGTAAGAACAATACTGAATGGAAGACGGAAATTACAGTAATTTTATTCTTTAATCTGTAACTACAAGATGGTTTCAAGGAAACAGATTTAGCACAATAGGTAGAGAGAACTTTTTACTGGAAAGGATCATGAAAAAATCTGTATGTATAGTACCTCTACACTGGTGTCAGAGGGAATGACTGTGACTATTCATATCTCAGTGCTGAGGAAATGACAACATAAGCCTGATGGGACTAAATTTTTTACCTGAGGATGATATCAGTTTTCAATAGATTATTCCATCTTAAATGTCTTTTATATACCAGTGTGTCCTGGGTTCAGCTGGTAAAAGAGTTAATTTTCTTTCTAGTGATTGCTGAGAAAGGAATGTTTTAGTCGTTGCTAGACGATGGTTATACTTTTCAAGGACTCTTTTCAGCTTCCCATAGAAGCTGAGAAGGAGCATAGACAGAACAATAGAATAGCCAACGGAATATTCCATACCAAGGTGTCATGCTTGGTATATAAATGGGGGTTGGCCGGGGGTGCGGGAATCTGCAATCACTGCTTGGAAACGTAGCAATTCACCAGGTGGTGAGAGTGACTTCTGTCATTATTATTGTTGTTCTTTTAATTATTATTATTATTATTATTATTATTTTCCTTTTCTGTTATTGTTCTATTAAACTGACTTTATCTCAACCCATGAGGGTTTTTTTCTTTCCTTTTCCTCTCTCCCTGTCCTTCTGCAGGCAAGGGGGAGAACTGCGCCAGTGGTTGCATGATCCTAGCTGCCAGTTGGGGTTAAACCATGACACAATGACATAGGAAGTAAGAGAGTATTCCAATATGAGAAGTTTTAGTCTTAAGAATGAAGCCAATGTTATTTCTTACTCCTCTCAAACAGAGCTTGCAGAAATAGCAAAGTTTTTCTTTGCATCCTTCCCCAATATATTTTTCTTTTTAACCATCATGGGAAGCATTTGTAAAATCCAAGGAACGTAAAAGGACTTTTAGGATGGCTTTAATTCCCTAAGAATAGAGGGATGCAAAAATATAAGTTTATACGTGTTGTAGCTGCAACTGATTCATGTCACAGTTATTTTTTTTTTGGTTGAGAAAGTGTCAGTTCTTCTTTCATAATTTCAGTTTTATAATTTGGGAGATATTTTTTTTCACTGTCCAGTTATGGTTTTTCTCCTTGAGACGCATCTAGTCTTTGTGGGGAAGAGAAGATGTAGCCATAGGCATTCCCACAGCCGGACCTACATTTCCTGTTCATTGCTCAGTTAGAAGATTCGGCCATTCTTGTATAAAGATGCCAGTGCTTTGTGCTGTCATGTCAGTAGTATTTAACGTTAAATTGACATTCAAATTAAAATGAAATCTTATTGATGCCACACAGTGACAGGCAGTAAAAGCAAAACACAGCTGTCTGGTAAAAGTAACAGACTGCAACTTTAAATAAGGAGCAACGCAGTACAGCCTCTGAATAACAAACAGGCAGTCTGCCTGCAGTATCTAACCACTCCCCTATCACAGTCCTGACACAAGAGGAATTTTAACAGTGGCTGTTTTCACTCATCCTGTGGAGAACTGAATTTACTCTCACTTGTGTCACAAGTGCTTCCTTGCTACTGTTTGATCCTCATTCCCTGAATGTAGTCTCACTTTTCTTAGCTACTGGACAAACAAAACCAGTCCCTCCACACTTTATCATACATGTCTGTCATGATTTAGGCCTAAAACCAGAACATTGTCATATATAAATGTTTTGTGATGCTCTGAGTACTGTGTACTGCTGAATACTCCGTGGTCTCCATGTGGTCTCTGTATGGAGATCACAGACTACTCAACACTATACTGTACTTCCACAGTGATTAGTCTGTGAATCTCTGTGAAGGATTCTTGAAGGATTCAAAGCCATCTTAAAACTCCTGTGAAGATAACTTGTACAGTAATTTTACTTCTGTCTTACTTGTTTCATGTAGATGCCAATGCAAAAATTACTTTCACAATTTCTCTTTGCCAGTAGCTGTGTCATTGTTTATCTTTAAAGACATTGCCTTTTTATGTATGTGTCCAAAATTCTTAGAAAGAAGATGAAACACTTCAAACAATGTTCGTATCTCAAAACAAAGGCTGCAACAAAGAAGGCAACGTCTGTGCTTCCTGTTCAAATACTTGTCCATCCTTGCTTTCTTAGTAAAAGTTCCCACACAGTTGAGAAAAAAACACTCTTTCCCTCTGCAGTACCACCTAGAACTCTCAAAACTCATTTCTTCTCATGGTGCCTGAAGATGGGCGTCTATATTCATGATACCATCCACCCATGTCCACAAAGAGAGTTCTCGGATTGTGATGTGTAAGGAACTTTACTGCTATGTAGAACTGCTCTTTGGACTCTCCTCAGAACTCAGTGCTTTTACCAAGTTCCTTGCACTGATGGTTGCCTGTTTGAGATAGCGTGAAGTTGCTCTCGGTCCTTATCCAGATATCTACTTTTTTAGGAGCAGCTTATCTAGCTCTCTATGGCAATTTCATGGTTCTTCAGTCCTGTGCAGGATTTAATAGAAGCAAAAGCTTGACTTATCTGCAGAATAAGCCTTGGAGTCCATCGTAATGAGTCAGTGGAAAGGTTCATCCAGGAATACTGACAGATATTATCTATAGGAACGTGCCTGGCTGCATTGGGCCACTCAGCAGTATGTTCTGCCTCACAACAGACTCCTGTGTGTTTCAGAAACATGCGGAACTACTTGAAGACTTTATAAAGTCTGGAAACCATTCAGAGATTTGTGGTATACTCTGTAGCGAGATTTTAACTTCCTGAAGGCCTTTCACTCACCTGTTCCTGATTCACTGCTATAGATTAAAAATGTAGTTCCATGTTGTATGATGTAAAATTAGGTATTTTCCTGCACTTCTGTGCTAAGATGGAAATGAGGGCTGGAAAAATTCTCACTAACGATTTCTCTTTTTGAGAGTAAATGCTGTGTAGACTCAGATCTTAACTTAATTTTAACTTCTGTCAACTTTGCATGCAAGACCAATTCTTTTACTGAAAGCAAAATTCTGGGTGGCTCAGTTCTGCCAGAAGAGCTGGCAAGATTCAGGCCCTTGAGCTATGCTCAACTCCACAGAATTTGCATCTAGTGTTTCTAACAGAAAACAGATTTAGGATTGTGCATGGATAGATATTTATATTTTTTTAAAAATCATAGAGTCATAGAATGGTTTGGGTTGGAAGGGACCTTAAAGAGCATCTAATTACAAACCTGCCATGGGCAGGGACATCTTCCATTAGACCAGGTTACTCAAAGCCCCATCCAACCTGGCCGTGAACACTTCCAGGGATGGGGCCTCCACAACTTCCCTGGGAAACCTGTTCCAGTGTCTCACCACCCTCACAGCAAAGAATTTCTTCCTAATATATAATCTAAATCTACCCTCTTTCAGTTTAAAATGGTTATCCCTTGTAGTATCACTACACTCCCTGATAAAATCAGAGTCCCTCCCCATCTTTCCTGCAAGCCCTCTTTATGTACTGGAAGGCTGCTATATGTAGGTTTAATATTTTTATTTGCATTTATCATCTTCTATATTTAGCATGCATAGTTAGCAGTTTTAGAATATTCTTTTCATTGGTCTCAAGATATACTTTTCAGTTTAAGAAAAGAAATTTTGAAATACTATGTCAGGTGTGATACACTGGTTTGGCATTCATACTATTCTGTTACGGCTGAAGACTTAGTTCTAATTTTCAGTTTAAGTTCTGTGTTGTAAATATTCTCTACCACTATATCTTTCAAGGGACACCGAAAGTTAGTGTATAGAAAGTGAATCTGAATTAGCATAATCTAAATTTATATAAATGGTTTAAACCTGGAAATTAATTTAAGAGAATCCTGAATTGAAATTTAATTTAGTTCATTTCCTATTCTACAGTAATTGAAAATGTTTAAAGAATGTCAGTGAAAACAATGATCTGAAACTGCAAACTCAGTCAATTATTCTAGCATACAAACAGACTCAAATTCAGAAATATAGTGGTTTTGCCTCAGGCTGTATAGTGTCAGTTGAGCAGAACAATCCAGTAATGAAAAGAAGCTCTTGCAGTTTCCTTTCAGTAACTAATTGGTGTATAAGATCTGTTCCAAAGAGCACCTTCACACACTGCAGTAAAAATGTAAGACAAAATTAAATGAAAATAAACAAAAGGCAAAAATCATTAAATAAGTATATCTTAACCTATACATATGTATATTCACAGGTCATTTTAAGATCAGTACAATTATGTGACTAACCCCAAATTAATATAGGCTGTATTGCCTGCATAGAAAAAAAAATTCTAAAAGAAAGTCAAAGTTGCAAAATTGAGAAGTAAAAATTTAAGCAATGCCAAAAGAAGACCTTGTTAGAAATTTTAATTCAGTTCACTCATGTACAACAATTATGATATCCTGTTTATTAACATGATCTCATCATAGTCTTTTCCCTCCCTCCCCTCCAAAAAAAGTAAACTGCCTTCTGCTTCCAATATACTCAATGCTTGCATAATCCAGCCACATTCTCAAAGCTATGCTTCTCCTATGCACTGAACAATATCTACGTTCAGGGCAATACAATAAGGGAAGATTTTTTAAAAATCTCATTCTGTGAAAATCAAAAGGTTTCATGAGATTAGGATGAATTTGCATTCAGTTTTAAAGCACAGAAAAAAAAAAAAATCCTGAATAAGGCATTCAGGATTTTCAGTACAGAACTCTTTACTAGGGTTTTCCATTGTGGTGAGGTTCAAAACATCAGTGGTTTTGCTTTTGTTTTGTTTCTTCTGTTCAGAATGAAACTGGACTTCAGTTTCATAACCTTATTTATTAAATAGTTCCTCTGTATGGGTCTACCTCACAAAATAAGCAACATATCAAATTATACAGTCTAAAAATAATTTGGATAAAATTAGGATTTAAGGAATTGCTGTTTAAAACCAAAAATACCTGTTTACCTGTTTCTCTGTTTACATGTCATATCGTGGCTTGTTTGAATGTTATGTTTTCTCTGGCAACCAAAGTTCCCAGTGCTGCAAAATTAAAGAAATACCCTTCATCTTATTAGTAAATGAGCAGAAAACATTAAGATCTCTCTTGCAAACAGAAGATTTTCAGAGAATTTATATGAAATTAAGCATCGTTTCATATTATCATAATCAATATAGCGTAGTCTGTATTTTTAGAGCTATACCTTAAAGTTTTGAAACTTTTTGGTAAAGAAATTAGGTAAGGTATCATGTTAGGATCTTTTTAATAAATCAAAAAGCTATAAATTAATCCAGAAAGCTTCTAAGTAAAAAACCAAACCAAACCAAACAACAATCCCCCTCCCAAAATCCCCAAAACTTTGTATGAACTTAAAATATACTGGTCTTTTAACACTCTGTATAATTAAGGTTGTTTTCCAGTTTTCATTAAAAGACTTTTTTAATCATCTATGAAACTGCTGAATTTAACTTTGGTAAAGAGAGTAGGTGCCAAATATATAATTTTTTTTTTTCTAATGCAGAAACAATGAAAACCATTTTATTTGGTCAAGATAAGTGTTGTATTAACCTTTTATTTGAAAACTTATACTATCACATGCTTTGGAGATGAAAATGCTGGCATGGTGATGTTTATGCCACAGTTTGGCATTTTGCTCATCTCAGGAAAATCTTCCCAAATTTTTGAAGATATAAATCTTTAGCTAGATATATTTTATGTGAGCAGGTCCTACCCTGTGAATGAGCACAGTGAGAGAGCGACTGAATGTGGGCTTACCTGCCAGCTGGGGTCAACCCACCAACCATCCTGTGTTGTCAGTGCCAACTGTCTTGTGGGTAGCCTGAGAAAGCGAGGATAGCGCTGTTTGGTTGCAATACCAAGGAAATAAAAGCCAGATTTGGAGAGGAGGGAAGAAGAGAGAAGGAAGGGAATAGATGGGCATCTCTCATGTTTCTGTGTGTGCAGCTTGGAATAAGGGAAGCTGCAATATGAAACCAAGGAGACTGGAGGAGAAGTGCAGCAGGCAAGAAGAGCACCACGGGGTATTGGGAAAGATGATGTTTGAGACAAAAAGACTAGGATATGCATGTAAGAGAGGAGGAGAGCAACACAAGCTCTCCAAGAAACATTGGAAGCATATGGAGTGGAGGACTGAGACTGCATTGGTAAGAAGGAGGTTGCAAGAATGAATGAAACTAAGAACAGGAAGAGTCACAAAAAATAGAACAGTAGTGGCATGCTGTGATAGGATTACAGGCTGAACACTCCATAATTATTAAACTGTGTTCTCCAAAAACACTTGGAGTGAAAGCCAGGCTTCTTTTTGAATTAAAATATGTGTATTGCAAATATACATTCACAAGATGAATAATATTTTTTTTTAAAAAGCTCTCTGAACATCTCAAAAGAAAAACATTTTATTCAGTTTCCAACAACTACATAATTTATCATCCTTAAATCACTAAATTATACATCTGTGCATGGGATTAGAAAGAAGAAAGATGTTAACTATTTCTCATTTTCAATCAAGGAAAAAAGAGATTTCATGTGAGGTACTAGAACACATGAAAAAGGTAATCTGTTAAAAGTTACTTTGATTTGGTTCTGATAATTGCCAGTTATAACCTGTTGAAGGACTCCAGGCTTTTCTGTATATAGGTCAGAGATCTAAAGCCACTAGGTTTTCCTGTTGTAATTCATATCTATTATAAAGAAGAGGGCTGCTTTTTAAAATCTCCTGTTATAAAATTTGAAATGCAGTTATGCTGTGAAGGTGAGAAAGAGAGGGGCTAGATGAGATCAACACAGATGTCCATATGTGTGTGTTGTTTTACATTTATATTGAAATTCTGTCTTTAGAATATGAAAGTAAGATTTTTCAGTGATGCCAATTCAGGTAGGCTTCTTAAGCGTATTTGTTTCTCATCTGCTGATGTATGCATCCTAGCTATAGTATGTGACTGAAATTTGCAAGCATATTTCAGCTAAATTCATAATCTCAGAAGTGCTGGACTAAAGATTATGTTACTTTAATATTAAAGATGTGATCATATTTGAAGCATTATTTCTGAGACCTTAGTGACAACACAGAGTTTCCATGAATTTGTCAATGCAGTGGCTTGCAGGAAAGAACTTCTTCTTTGCCACCTCAACCTGAACTTTTTCTCTCATATTTTTAAATTTTAAAAATTTAAAATTTTAAAAACATTTATTTCTGTGAAGCCATTATAGACTTTGCCATTATATGTATGTGCAGTTGGATTTACTGCGTTTTAGCTGTGATTTGTTCCAAAAGTTTTCCCGTTTCTTCTGCTTTTCAAAAAACCCATTTCTGTTGGTTGGCAGTGAATCATTTTTACATGAGTCAACAGCAGTGTTACTGATAATTTCTTCTCACAGCTGTAATTATAAGAATTTTCCCACAAGCGAAAATTCCTGTCTGAAAGCTTAGGACACTTGAGCAGAACAGCCAATATCTTATTGCTCTTTATCCCTGGCCTTCTGGCCTACTTTGGCCTCATGTTGGGTGAAAAAATATTATTTCCAGTTTAGGATTATTGGCTCAACCCTCTCTGTTTTGGGAAAGAGAAGCTGCAGCTACTGAGTATGAGACAAGGGCAACAACTGTCAATATTATCCCACTAATTGTCGTATTGATAAGGAGTTCCTTAAGTCAGGTAGACGATCTGCATTTAGAAACCTAGGAGGGTGGACTAATCTTTCTTGCATGCTCCTTCTTGCTGCAATTCAAATGTAAGATCTCTTAGGTGCCTCATTGTTGATTTGCTAACTGTTAAATTTATGAAAGTACAAACTATAACAGTCTAATTATAAAATCTAAGCAACACAATTGTAAAGATATTATTCTGTTCCATTCTTCTCATACTGTTATACAAAGCAAAACCTTACATATGGTTGTTGGGTTTTTTTATGTTATACATTTCAAGTCATTTGTGTGTGCCCCGAGATCAAAGTTTAATCTTAGCTTTCTTCTGACTGATTTTTTTCCCTTTCTGAAACCTGTTGAAATGATCTCTTCTAAAATAACTCATGTGAATTACATTATATAACCAATTTTTAAATTTTGAAATTAAATAGGGTTTATGAACACATGAATTTTCAGGAAAAAAATAATCCAGAATTCATTTGTAAGGATTTTGACAGTTTAGATGCAGGAATGCGACTGTTTTCTCCCCGTCTTCATTATATGAGGGAATTGTTTACATTTCAATAGATTAAGCTTGTTGTCCTAGAATCTAGTCATTTTTTATAACTGAAGATTAGTATTAATTATAGAACAGATTTTTCAGTCATCAAAACTACATTTCTATTTATTTAAAATGTAAGAAAGTTATTTAAGAATAAAATTAAGATTATTCCTCCAAAAGTTCATGCATAGGATTAAAATCACCCTGCCAAAACTATATGTATATGATATATGAGCAGAATTAGGTATGCATGTAGACAGCAGATTATTTGGCAGAAAGATAGTTAAAGAAGATGAATGCTATAAACCTATTTATTTCTATCCCTTCTGCTTCCATAAACTTTCTATGTGGAGAAAGTTGCTTAAGACAGAATGATGGAAGGTAGACGAGATTAATGTGTTTCTCATTACCTAAGTTGTTCACCACAGTGTATTTAGAATTTGATTTTCAGGAGTGTTTGGCGTCAGTACCACTGGCCAGAATAACAGGTGCTGTGTGCACGTTGTTCCCCTGTCAGTGTATGAAAGAATGAGCACAGCTGCAGCTGATGGGGGTGTTTAGCTTTCAGTCCTGGCTGTGCCATACTGTTTTTTATAAGCTTGTACAAATCTTTTTCCACGTTTCAATCCATCCTTTATGTTCGCGGTGATTTGATTACTCTGAGTGAGTATTCTAGAAAACTGTGAGGAAATGAATGCATTTGTAATCACTGAAGCGTTTGGTAGGTGTTAAGCCAAAGTACCTTGCACTAAATAACACACACACACACAAAAAAGTACGTGTTCATGTTATTTCTTCTCCTTTTCTCACTCCCCCCCGCCCCCCAAACGTCAGACCAGTGCTCTTCTCACAAGTAACCTACAGAATATTTTTAAGTACTCACTGTATCAGTTATTTCCCCACTGATTATAAAGGGGGCTTAAACACGGAACGTTCCTGAAGATCTCTCTGTAGACACTTGAAGCTGCAGTTCTTAAACTCACATGGAATCTCACCTTTAATCCCTGCTTCTCTTGTATTGAGTATAAATTATTATTAATTATTCATTTGTTTTCTATTTGCAAAGCTTACTTGTATACTTTCTATATATGCACAGTGATCATCTTGATGTAGGCACATATATTTGCATACCTATCTCTTGCAAGTGGACATGAAGAATATGGTTTGAAATTGGTGGGGAAAGGCCTCAAAACTTTTTGTAATATACTTATTATGGAAGAAAATTACAGATAAGAGTTATTTTCTTTTTCATTTTATGTTCAAAGGACCTTTTACTGACCACAGGTATTAACATCACTATTTCATGTTTTTCAAATTTACATACATTTTCTTACATGTTGCTTATGTCAAGAAAAATTGCTGAAACTCCTATTAGAAAGTGTTATCCACTGAATGCCTCTCATCAGTGTAGTCAAATGTGAATTGCCAATAGATTTTTGCAATAGATTTTTGCTTTTGAGAAACTGAGTATACTTCTCAGTTTCCAAAGGGTAGAAAGCAGCAAGTATTATTTCTTACTGTGAACACATTCTGCTGTATAAGCACATAGAAATATGTCAGTTTTATTGAAAAATGTGGCTCCTTTGATCTCTTTCAGATGATCTGTGTTAGAATGTAAAATATTGAGTCACCAAGAAGTAAAAATATTTCAGCCCTCCTTACAAAAACTATATACATCCAAAAGAAAGAGGTCTGGAGCTAATTTTGTCCCAGTGCATACAGCCCATGCTCATTTGTCTTTGAAAGTTCATGCAAGTTTCTGATACCTCACTATAGCCATATTATCCAAACGCTTTTCTTTCTATAGACTTTTCTATCATTCTAATTAGGTAGAGACTTGTAATTGGCACATTTTCCAGTACAAAATATAGACTTTTTTTTTCTCTACAACTATAAGTTTCAATGGCACATAAATGGTTCCAAGACAGAATGAAAATGCCAGGAACTCTCATTTTGAATTGCATTGATTTAATTAAATAGATTATGTTATGGATGTTTAAGATGCAACAACTGCAGAATGAGTATTTGTTGACATTTACATGCATTTAGAAATCCATTATAGACTCTGAACATTAACTCAAGTACCATTTCATACTTTTAATTACTCTTTGGTAGTCCAAAAATGATTCTGTATAAAATATCTAGATTATGTTTATGAGCTTAAATTACTTGAGATTTAGATAACACTAATTGAGATCTTGGTGTTTCCAATGTTTTCATATTACCTTACTTTTTTAATATTAAAACATCTGTTAATATTTCCATGTATGTACTGAAATAGGATTTTTATATGTATTTGCCCTTCCTTTTTTGGAGTCATCCTAAAATATCACTTTCAGAAGCCGAAGATAGATTATACATAATTTATGAACTTTGTCTTCCATGGCAAGTAGAAATGAAAAGACAACATTGCCTTTTCACTGAGCAGAGCCCACGCAGTCTATACTTATGGTATAGTAAGTAATATAATTATTAGAGGTTATTAAACACTACTTGGAGTCCCATGGAGGGTGCTTTTAATCCTTTAGTGATTAATATATGAACTGCAAAAACTTTTTTACATTCAGAATAATTAACCCCTCATGGCTTGGCTTGTGAAGTTTTCATGGGGATTAGTGGTATTGCTATTTTAACAGTATTTCCCCATCTGTAACAAACAGTAATATTAGTAGGAAATTATATGAGTATAAATTTACTCATTGAAGCTGAGATCCTTGATAGTGTTGACCTACACCTACATGCTATATATGATGTTTTCATGTTCTTTAGATTAGACATTTAAAGTTTTGCAAATACCCCAGCTGTAATTTCTTTTTAAATGTCTTTATGGTTTTGTCTGGTAGATTTTCTATTTAGAGTTCATACTACAAACTGCCAGAGTCTACAGAAGTTACAACACAGGTTCATGGTTTTTTGAATTTAAAAGAAGAAATTCCCTCCAAATGGTTCCAGTGTTCTGGGATCATATCTGAGGCCAAGTTTCCATGATCATTAAAAATGAATCTGTACAGCATCAGAATACCCAGCAGTGCAAATCTGATCTGAACCTGTCATGAACACGATTGAATTCCTCTAAAATTAACTACAGCGTACAGAAGAAAACTTATGAGCATTTTGTGCTTTAAAGCCAGTTTTATATATGGTTTAGCATAAAGTCAGAATGACATTGACAAACAATAATTAATCCAATGTAAAGCTTGTAAATAAAGTTAACCTGTCAGAAATTGTTGAATAAATTTGCACCATGGGACCACAGTCTTAAGGGCTGTGATGTTACATTTATTTTACTGTTAGTTCAATTATTTCCTCTGTTTTAAAACTGTCCTCTTCCATTTCCATGGGTCAAGTTTTAATTGCCATAGTATACTTTGTGCCAAAGGATGAACAAGGTTTACTAAGACAGAAAGATGAAAAAGGAAGGAATAAAGCCCTGCAGCGTAATTTCTAGGGTGCTTGTAGGGGACCTATATTCTTGTCCCTGATAACAGTGTGCTTATACGTTCTACTAAGACTGACATAATGTAACATGCTTCAGCATTCCTTTGTGTAGGAAGTAAAATTCAGATGAGTACTATAGCTCACAATTCAGAGTATCTTTCTTGCTTTTGTCAACTTGCTAGACCAGGAACTCATAACTTTTTATTTTGTCATACACTTCATTGACGTCTTAGTATTGAACTTAAGGTTAGAGTTTCCAAGTAGGAACCAAATACCTAAAGGTTGGTAATGCATACCTTTTAGGGGCTTTTTTGTGTGTCTGGCTTTATTTATTTCAGATTATTTATTTTTCGTATAGCCACTGTAGGTTTACATGCAGTATAAATGCATATTTTTTTTATATATATATACACAGTAAGTAAACTATTATTCCTTTCAAAATAGGTGAAGAGAACATTTGCAGATATCTCAGAACTTCATCAGCTTCTGTTAAAAGTACACTGCACTATATAGAATCCCTGAGAATTTCCCTCAAAATATTCCACAAAATGAACACTTGCTTCTTCTACCTGAATTCATATTGAAGACAGGTTTTGGAGGGTACAAACTTGAATTTGAACTGAAAGGTGTGCTCCAGGGATGCACTTGGCATACTCCACCCACTAATGGACACAAAACCTAGTTCAAAGTAAAAATGCTTTAGTACAGGTAGTCTGGACATCGTGTCCTCATCTTCATTGTTTCACTGCCCAGATTTGCTTCTACTGTATTGCAGTACTTACTAATGTAGACAGAACCACAGTAACCATCATAATTAAACTGAGTTGAAAGAAGTTGTAATTAATAGTCTACATAAATTACAGACATGTCAATAATTTTTACCCTGACAACTGGTATTTCTACATTCCCGATTATTTATATCAAATATGACAGAACAAAACACGTTGGATAAATAGTGTCAGGAGGTGATAGCCAATCATGAAGATGTATTCTGGCTGGTTTGGTTTTAATTTAACTGGCTTTTATCCATTCATTGTTCTGATAACCCTATAATGAAACTCAGGAATAAGATAATTGGCAGCACTTCGCCAGTACAATAATCTTTCTCAGCAGTAAGGATATTGGCAGAATTTCTCTGACTGCTGGTTCATTTCAATGTCAGGTAAACCCGAGTACTGTGATTGTATGGAGCTCATGACCGTATTTCCCCACTGTGAAAGCTCACAGCATCTCCTTTAACACTGAATTTCTGTTGCAACATTTCAACAATGAGATTTCACAAAAATATGATCCTTCATGACAAATTAAACCAGAAGTACAAGAGCATCAGGGAAAAAAGGAATGGAAATCTCTGTTTTTTTGAGTATAGTGAGAAGGAAAAGAAATTGGATAAGAAGAATTGGAAAGGCAGCGAACACACAGGGCAAGATCCTGCCATATTTGCACACGATTAGCAGCACCTACTTGCATGTGAAATACCCCGATTTTTAATAGGCCTACTGAAAAACAGAGATAGTCTTGTTTGTGGAAAAGTCTATTGAATGTGTGGCCACAAATTATGGACTGCTATTGTTATATTTAAAAAATAAACCTAAAAATTGATACTACCTCTGGACTTTTCCTGAATTAGCAATAATTAGAAGAAATTGCAATCTATACTAATTTTCCAAGGTGGTATTTTGATAAAAATATCTGAATAATCTAAAAAAAATAGGAAATGAAGGGTTTAGTGTCTCAAGGATATTTAAATATAGGTTTTATATTTTTGTTTCCAGTTAGGTATTTTTATTTGCATGTTATTATTTTCTGTATTGTGTGTGCAAGAGGAAATTGAATCCTCTCTCACCCAAGACAGTGAGTGGTTATGTTCTCTACAATCAGCTTATCAACACTTTACCCCAAATAACTATTTGATTAGATGTGAGTTTAAAATAGACTGGCAGAAAATCTTAACTCCTCTATTGATATAAATGCTCCCACAGAGTCTCAAAAATAAGATTTAAAAAAGCAATATATTTCTGTCTGGGACTTCATGTCCTCTGACACATGCACAGGCTGAGAAATTCCTGTATGTACTGCTGTGAACTCAGACACAGTGTCTTTACCAAAACTGTTTTTTCCTACCTATAACTTGCAGAGGTATTTTGTTGTTTACAGATACAGAAATACAGTTCAATGAGTATTTGTAGAGTATGAGACTCTTGAAGAAGCAGGCAATCCACCTTGGGATAGTGATATCGACAGGTGAAAAAGTCTTTCCACATTTGGGGAATGATGACTTAAGAAGAACTGTAAAAATATGCTACATTTAGAGACACTTCATCTACATCTATGATATTTATGTTAAAAGAGTAAATGGACAAAATCATTAAATTTCATGCTATTGATCTAGAACAGTCTGAGGTAGAGAGGAAGAGCCAGTAAGTAATTAACTAATTTATTCTCCTGTTATTGCAACAGTAATTGAATTTTATGTTTATATATAGAAGTTCTAGGCAAACTTTATTTATTTATTCTTTTTTGTTATTATTTCTTTATAAACATACACACAGTGATACAAACTTTTGTCATGAAAGTCAATATATTGTAACAAGTGGATGCTATGATATATGCACACTACATATGTAGCAATATAACACAAGTGATTTCAGAACTGTGTTAGTCAAAATAATGCCAAAGACTAGTAAATCATTTTACAGAATTGATATTTTAGGCCTAAAATAAACAAAACCCAACAATTCTTTTTTTTTTTCCTGCTTCCTAAATGCCAACTCTCAATTTGCATTTTGAATTAAATATCTGTCTTCAGAAAATTTGGTTTTAGAGCAGTCTTTCTATAAGAGCACCAGTGATTTTTTATGTTAATAAGTAATATCAAGGTCATTTCATTTAATGATTAATTACATATCTTTGCATCAGATTATATTTAATTCAATTATAGTGTTCTAATGTAGTAGTAAAGTGAATTTCAATCTGTGATCTTTGGGGTCTCATGGACTTCTGCCACAGAGCCTGGAAACGTAATCAAGAAAAGCAAGCTTATTTTCAATAGAGGTAGACTTTTATAGTACTGTAGCTCACTTTGGAGAACTTTTAGCAGTCTACAAAGCAAAGGAGGTGGAAAACTTCTATGTTAGTGGATACTTGAAGGTATAAGTGACTCAAAATAATGATGTGAACTATTAATAAGCTAAAGGAAAAACAGAAAGATCTTTTGAGCTACTCAGTCCTATTTCACAGCAAGAACAAAGCAAGCACAGGCAGGCTATGGTAGGGTTCTGTCAAACTTCTAAAGCTTGTGGCAGGATCTCTTTAACTCTTCACATCTTTGAGGTTTCAGGAGTCCTCTGGGATCATTATTGCAGGTGAGGAGAAAATGGAATAGTGCATCTGCCATGTATACTGTGCAAACAGATTGTGAAAAGGTAAACACACTAAACTTGGTTTTGCACCATTCAGGAAGCCCTTATTCTGATGAATGAGGGGATCTGGTGCCTTTTATAGACACATCATCCCACAGAAGCAGTACTGTAAAAAGGAGAGAAGAAATAAGATTTTCTGGCATTGCATCATAGATATTTACACACTTGTGCAAAACTGAATGCTAAATGCAATACACAAAATGATAGCAAGTCAGATCGATAATGGGCTACACCTCTGTTAGTAAACTAAACATTGTCAGGGCATGAGTGTGAGTGTGGGAAAGTGATTGTCTAGACTGCTGAAATGTTAGGGTAAATGCTAGCATGCTTCTGACTTGAGTTGTCTAGCACTATCCCAAACAATCTCAGGCATAATGTAGTAGACAGAGCGCGCTAAAGTCTCAGGAAGTGGCTTGTAGGCAGCCACGCTGTTTTGAAGGGTAACTGACTTTAACAGTGTATGGCTGTGGTCAGAGCATGCTCATTGGTCTTGGGGCTTGATATTTCTTAAGATGTTAGCACAGACAGAGATGCAGTGTCTACGTGATGGAATAGCATTCCTTTTTTTGAGAGGGATTCCTTTTCCCTAACTCTAGATACTTAAAATTCTGAGCTACTATAACCTGCTATATAAAGAGAGAACCTAGGCTCAGTTTACAGTAAAGGCAGAAAATAAGTATTTCCAGAAGATGATTGAACTGACTGATCATAGACAGCTATCTAAATATGAGTTGGTTTGTTTTCCTGAGATTCATATTTCTCTACTGACTGTGAAAGTAGCCTAAGCTAACTAGTTCAAGTTTACCCCTCTAATTTTCAGAAACCTGAGTAAGGTAAATCCCAAACTTTGAGTCCAATTTACGAACAAAGAAAACAAAAGCATTTTGTGTTTTCAGAGGACTCAGTCGTTGGACAGCTTCAGCAACTATACAGGATAAAAACCAAGGTATTAGACTACTTGCCACTTTTTCAGCTGAGGTTGATCTTTTCAGCGTCAAGAGAAAGGCAACAAGAAAAATGTGATACCAGCTCTAGTTTTTGTATTTGTAAAATAATGGAAGGTTATCTATGGATATGTTATTTACCATAAAGATGTCTGATTCTCTCATAATTAGTGAAAGGCCTTATGTAGGGAATAAGCTGAAAACAGCAAACTGAAGGGAAGACCAGCAGCCTGATTCAGAACCACATAATGAAGCTCTTCAGTAAAATTAGGACAGCAAAATGGAAACCATTTGTAGACTCAGAATTTCTTCCTTGGGCTGGGGACATGACAGTAATTATGAAAAATGCACAAATCTGACTAGAGTTGAGAAAGATTAATTTGGAACCACTGTTTATATTGCTCAAAGAATGGGACCTCAAGGCAAAAGTAGAGATTTAAGCTGCATCTTTACATTTTAGCAATGCTATATAGAGAAAATGCAGAGAGGAAAGGGTAAAATATGGAAAGAGTTGTAGCTGCTCAGAGTAGAACTACTCATTCCAAGGAACACAGAACCAGCTATTTGTCCTGTTCAGCATGTTAACAGGCTGAAAAGGGGAATGCCGATCGAAAATGAGTGTAAGAATATTTCTTCGTTTTCAGCAGAGAAGCTGAAGCCATGCTACCTTGATACTAGGATGGATGAAATAACCTTTGCATTTGCTTCCTGAGTTCCCACTATGTTCTGCTGGCTTCATTATGGACATTAGATGAGGAGGTGAAGCTCCCACTTAGTGCCAAATACAGGGTCAATACTGCTTCCTTTCTTCTGAATAAAAAAGGATGAAATAATAGAAGTGGTCTAAATTAATAAATTGCTCACTAATCTCTTTTGGGATAGTGTAGATAATATGCTTTCTTCAACAAAATAATGCCATAATCAGATATCAAATGAATAATTAGATCTTGGTGTTTCAGTTTCTGATTTACCCAAATTATCTATAATTTATCTTTAGTCACTGGGGATAAATCTAATCTAATTGAATCACGAGAGTATAATTTGCATCAAGATCAGATTCATTGGCATTGTATTTTGGTTGATATTTTATATCTTTCTGGGTTTTTTTGCTTCTTTTCCCTTCCCATTTCTGTTTGCAGGTTTTGACCTAGTGAAGTGTGAAGATCCTGGCATACCAAATTATGGCTACAAGATCCGAGATGAAGGACATTTTGTAGACACTGTCATTTTATACAGCTGTAATCCTGGCTATACAATGCATGGTAGTAGTATTATGACCTGCTTAAGTGGAGATCGAAGAGTTTGGGACAAACCTTTGCCTACTTGCATAGGTAATATGGATTGTGACAATGAAAGTTTTCGGTCTGGTGTTTCAAGAAAAAAATCTAATATTCTGTCTTTCTATACTTTATCATGTGATAATGGTGTAAACATACTTTAAATTTCAAGTAACAATTTACTGTGGATATCCAAGTATAACAGTATAACTTCTCTGTAACAGATAGTAATGGATAGAAAACTGCTGGGAAACACTTCCTTCTATAGGGCAGCCTTTGATGAAAGACTACTGCTTTGGTTCTGATGAAGTCCTGGGTCATTGAGTCTGATATGCTATCACAGGCAGTGATATTATCTTAACACTTTACAAGCTAAGCAAACCCCATCATAAAGCAAATTAAGAATTTTTTTACCTTATCTGTTTTCATCAGAAATTATTTCAGCATCTCATTCCTGTGAAGCTAATTTCTAACTTTCACCCCACATTGGTGGATTATTTTATCTGCATGTTCTTGAGTCATTGTTTCCATGCTGGGATACCCCATCTGTCAGAGCCTTGAGGTAGACCTCTTCTTTAAATATCACACGTCTTCAAGTCTCTCAAACTGTGTTTCTTTACAACCAACATAAATGTTAAATAGAGGAGTACTAAGTGAGATGCATAAAATAACACCAGTATAGCTATTGCCCATTGTAACTTTGCTAGACAGTTTCTCTCCTCCAGTTTTTCTTTCCAGTCCAGCAATTACCAGTGACTTCCTGAGTTCAAGTTTCACATGGAGTTCCCATGAGTCATTGGGAAAGTCTTTCTTTCAACGTGTCTTTTGATGCTTAGTTTTTGCCTCTGCTGCCTGCTGCAGGCAGGCCACCAACTGCTTTCAGCACTCACCAGACCTGTAGGATCCTTGCTTGTTTCCTCTCTCCCATATGGGGTACTACATTGTCCATTCCAGGAGCTGCTTCCTGCTGAACACATTCACAGACCTGCAGTCTACAAAGGAGCAAGCTCCCTTCCTTTCAAAAGTTCAGCTTACCCAGAGGGTAAGTGCCAGAAAAACATCAGTGAACAGCATTTCTGCTGTCGTAGTAGAGGCGTTATTTTTTCCACTTGATTCTGGAATTACATCTCTAAGTTTTCTCTTATATATATGATAGGTCAAAACAACTCTTTCCAGTTTTGATTTAAAGACTTTTCCAGGCTTTTTATACATTCAAGTCCTCAGACTCTTCAGTTTAATTGGCTAGCTTCCTTGTCCTCTAAGTTTGCCCTTTTGTAGAGAAGACCCATAATTAGTCCTACCTTTGCCTGTCTCCCCATTTAATTTAAATGAAGTCATTACTCTAAGGTCATTTTCTGTGATATTTTCTTCTGCCTATGTTCGCCACCAAGTAAGTTTCTGAATCAATTCTAAAATACTTGTTCGTTCCAAGTCTATTAGGTGAATAAATCCATCTGTTTACCTATTTTCTTTTCTCAGTATGATGTGTTGTCCTCTAATCTATATGTGGGTTGTTAAAATCTCAACCATACAGTATTTAAAAAAAAAAAGATGTCTATTCCAATCTGATCTAGAGGAAGATAGGGAACCAAGGATCAAGTGAATCTAAAGAAAATTCCCGTCTTTGCTCCTGTAGAACATCTTTTATAACCCTTCTCCAAAATATTTTTGACCAATAGGTATTTTTTTTCATGCTGACTTTATTTAGTTTACTACACCACTACTGTGTAATGCCCCCTCCACTCCCATATCCATCTGTATTTCCAGTTTTCTTGATAACAGTATAATTTTCAGCTCTCTATTCCACTTATGATTGCTACTCTATCTTTTTTTTTTTTTTTCATTATACTTTGATTTTGTACCTCGCATTACTGGATTTGATTTCTGTATTTTGTTCCTAAGCTTTTGGAATCACTTGTACCAAAACCTCTTGAGGATCTCACTTCATCTCTAAGTGGAATTCTGTCCTGATATCAATAGAATAGTCAATTTTCTTTTAGTATTACGAGACAGATTCTGTTCTTGCTTTCTGTCTGTTCGACCACAAAGCTATCTTTCTATGTACCTTTACCTCTTTACATATCTTTTTATTTGCTGACTTTGTTCCTATCTTTAAGGTCAAATTTGGGGATTGCATCAGTTTTGTATAACCTCCCTCTTCCTGTTTCTTAATTTAAAACTCTTCTGAAACATTTATTAGGTCCCCAAGAAGTCAAATGTTGACCATTCTCTCTGAAAATCTAAAGGTGAATATTTCTAAACAACCTTTCACAAACAATCTGTTACCTTCATTAAATTGTTATGTTTTTTCTACTGTTCTGTGCACAGGAAAACTTGTCATAAAGATCCCTGAAAACTCAGTTAAGCATCTGCAGATCATTTCATGCTCTCTTTTATTTTTCCCTCTAGTGTTATTTATATAATCCTTTCTTTCTTCAGTTTTATTTTATGCTATTACAGTGTTATCTCTTCCTACTCTGATTTGACTAGCTTCTTTTTCTTCCTTTTTCTTAAGTTCTCATGAACTTCCAAACATCTCTTTCTTTCTTGGACACATTTTCTTAGTATCCTCCCATTTGTGCAGATGTATTTTTTTTTGCTTGTTGTGTTTTAAATTGCCATTTGATATTTGCTGTTGTCTCCAGTGACATTTACATTCATCATTGACTTTCCAATCGTTTTAATCTCATTCACAAAAAATTTCAAGCCCATACATAGACATATTCTACATACTCTACACCAAGTCATCTTCAGCAATACACTGCTGTATTGGTCTTAGCATTCATTATCAGTTTCTCTATGTTCTGAGCCTTAATGAAGAAAACCAATTAACTGTAATCCTGTAAATCCTTCGCTAGAAGATTATAGAACTTTTTTGAATATAAGTCACTTCTATTAGTTATAGTATAGTTATTTACTTTTTATAGTGTATTCTTTGAGGTGGTGGTTTTACAGTGTGCCCATTTCTGCATATTGAAAAACAAACTTTTTGGATTTTTTGTTAGAATCACTTTTGAAAGTTTACTTTTGATCTGCTCCTAAAATAGATATTATTGGTTTTGAATATATCAACTATATAGTGCATCATCTCAAATTTTATCATGTATTCTGTTTCTAAAAGAGTCTTCTCAGAATATGAAAGTAAATCTGTCAATTAGTTTGAGTTTAAATAATTTTTGTTTCACTGACTTACCGTGAGTTCTTTGGCAAATACAATACTGTAGCAGTCATTTCTTTATCTGCAGTTATCTATCACAGCTATTACTGCATTCAGAGCTTTCTTGTATAATGAAAATTAACTGAAATCTTAGGCAAAGGATATGTTTGAAGAAATTATGTACTAAAGCAGATTTCTGCTGTGGTTCTATAAATAATATGTAGTGTTTTGAGTGATCAAACCAGCAGGATAGGTAAGTAAATCAGTCAACTTGTTTCCTCTGCAGTTATTTTCCTTCCTGGTAACAATTTGGTTGTCAGCATTGACGTGGTGGCATGTATAAGACTTATTATATGTTAGGAGAGTTCCTGATTATTTGGGCCAATTGCCATGGTTCTTTCATAATCCGTGTCTTACACTATGCTTGCTGTACAGCTGTGCTTGAAGAGTTCCCCATGGTAGCATTTTTTAATATCACTACTTGTAAGGCAACACTGTAAATGAAGTAGGAATTCAGGTACATCACTTAACTGAAGAATTACTGATCCTTTTTGGTTCTGTGGCACCTGACTGTCACACAGTTCCAGTTTCATCAAGGCACATCTTTATACCGGCCAGGCAACAGCATGACGCTCTAAAGAAACAACATAAGAATCATTTGATTCCAAATTCTTAGCACTGCAATTGGTCCCTTCATCAAGTTAAGATAGCATTGATAATAAAAATGTTTTAAACCAGACACTGCATACTTTCAAGTCATAGCTTTCTGATTTACTCTTTTACTTAGCAGCCATATGGCATTTAAATTTTTAAATACTAAAGGAAATTACGAGGCAATACCTGGCTGCTTTTTGATGTAATTAAACTTGAAGTTATATAGAAGCAACTTGAAAGCATTAAACTAAAGGCATTTTGACATTAGAACAACAGAGAAAGTGATTTTTATTACAAAATCCAATGCTGTAAAGTCTGAATTTGAGAATTCAGTGTTACTTAGAAAAAACAAACATGTTAGACAGGATATTTCTAAAGCATTTTTGCTTTCTTGCTGATGCTAAAATTGGGCTTTTGTAGTCTCAGTTCATATTGAACTACTCTTGTTGGTAAAGTAATGTAACACATAAGTATGGTTTATTGCTTTATAACAAGGTAGGAATGAGATCACTGTATGTGCATTTTTAACTTGTGTATGTGTCCTGGTTTGTATGTATGTGTACTGCTTCAGAGATATTAGGTTATTCTGTTACCATTTTAGGAGACAGAGAGATGTGGAATGGACAGAAAGTGGAAATGCAAAAATATTATGGTCTTGTTAAACATAAATATAATCCTTACTTATTTTTTACTTATTTCGTAGCTGAGTGTGGTGGTCGAATTCATGCTGCTACATCAGGGCGCATTTTGTCCCCTGGTTACCCAGCACCATATGACAACAATCTTCATTGCACTTGGATTATCGAAGCAGATCCAGGAAAGACAATAAGGTATATGCTTAATTTCAATATTTATTGTTGACTTCAGTATTTTATAAATTATAGCCTATGCCTTACATTCTCAGACTCTTCTACACAATTTTTTGTTTATTAATTCCTCTTCACATTAATAAAGTTGATGCTTGTCACACTGGCATTTATGAGTGCCATTCCTCTAGGGAACCTGGTTACCTAAATTGCGTAGGGGACACCTAGGCATCTAATCCAGAACTGTGAATTCCGTTAGATAATAGGGCCTATAAATCCTCAGCGTGTTAGAGTGGTGCACTGCTATGCCTTTCTCTAGCTGTAAACAAGCTAAAGTGCCAAGCTGTCAACTGTGGTTTCAAAATTCTTCCCCTGAGTCATTGTAATGCCATTCTTTTATATCTTACCATCACATGCAACGTAATAATTTGTTGTTTTAAATCAAATATAATTATTCAACACTATTTCTTAAATACATTACCTCAAGGAGCCTTAAAGTTCCTGACTCTCTGCCAGGAGTGCTCAGACATCAGGCATCTTGGACCTTGTTGGGTACCTATTAGGAACTGTCTTTTTGTCATGAATGCTTTGATCTGATGAGGATTTGACAATTAACAGCAGCAGCAGAGAAGATTAGTACTATAAAGCTTTATATACAACTCTGAAGGGTTTTCATTTTCCATTCCTGCTCTCTTCCGTCATATCGTTATTAACATATATAACATTTTGAATTATGTAAGTATCAGTCTTTTTCCTCATTTTCAGTTGAATAATAAGACCAGCAACATATTAGAAGACATTGAGAATAATCAAATTTGATAAAAATGATGAGATTTTAATAAGAAGTGCATACAGGATGGAGAAAATGCTTAATAGATAAGGACTGGAAGATTTCTCCACACAGAGAAGGCAGCATAACAAAAAAAAGGAAGAAATTAGAAGAATGCAGAAAACGAGGGAAACACAGCTAGTGACTAATGCATGAAATAAAGATACATGACAAGAGCTGAATGATGGAATCTAGAGCTTTTAGTTCTATAATGATTTAAGGAAAGATGATGGAAGGATTCAAGAAGTCAGGCGGAAAGAAATTAGTAATACCAGAAAACTTTTAAAACAGTATTTCCTCATCAGTTTGACATACCAACAAGAAAGACTATCATACTTTGCTGTTGATATATAGCTAAATCACTTGAGCAGAATGAATACCAATATTTAAAGACTATTTCAGCTCAGTTTTCCTGTAGTAACACACATATTAAAGAACTATGAAACGGCAAATTCTGTTCAATATTCAAGCTAGTTTGTCCACTCCCAACAGGAATTCTCTGTGAAAGCAAGAATGTAACAAAAACATTTAACTTCTAACCAAGATAGATAATCTTAATTTCTGTCATTTTGAAATAGTTTATTGATACTAATATGTTTAACGCTGTGCAACAGAGATTAGTTTTGTACTCCAGTGACAGGAAAGATGTATGTAATTTCTGGTGAATGTGTTACTTGAGAATATTAGCTATTTATTTTGAGCAAAAAGTTACCAATAGTAAGATGTTTCATTATTCAGTTTATGTGGACAATAGTTTTAACTGGTCACTTAGATGAAAATTGTTACTTTTTAAAATTAAACAGGCAAAAATGTAAGCAAGCCAAGTTATTCACTGGGAGTGGGGTTTTTTGTTTTATATTTTTAGTAATCTCATTTCACTAAGCCAAATAATGAATTCACTTCATCATTGGTGATTTCAGTGCATCATGTACATTTAAATGATAGTTTTCAAATTAATGATTTCCAATTAATGACAAATGTAGTGAAGAAATATCAACACACAATTATTGGGGGAAAAAAAAACCCCTAAGTTTTTATATTTACCTATTAGATTTCTTCAATGTTAAAAACGTAAACAGTCAGAATTTGAAGTCAATGTACATATTTTGACTAATAACATAGCATTCTTGAACACCTTTCTAAATCTAATACTTCACCTGAAGATAAATACAAATTATTCTGTTGTAGTACAATTTTATATTTTATGAAATTTGGCATAAGGCAAAGATAGGACAATACATTTTCTGGGTTTGTATAGGAAAGAAAATCCCATGCTGACAGAATTCCCTGTGGTATGTATGCTACTGTCCAGTAGCTACTGCTTTTTTTCAATTGCATATAATTCAAGTGAATCGGTGTTCTTGGTTTAAGCCTAAAATATCCATCATAAAAATGAGTTAATTTATAGAACAAGTACTAGATGCCCCATAATGGTGTTTTCTGTAATTCAGGCATTTATGAAACAGAATAGCATGTCTCTTACAAGATCAGCTCATCCAACAGGAAAAATTAATAACTCTTCAGGACCACCAGCCCTTTTTCAGTCGTAAACAGCATCTCAAAACTAAATACAGTTTGAGAAGGGTTGGTTGGAGTTTTGTGTTATTGTGTTTACTGAGTAATGTACAGTGCTTTTACTCTCTCTTTGCAGTCTGCATTTTATTGTTTTTGACACTGAGGTTGCTCATGACATCTTGAAGGTATGGGATGGGCCTATTGAGAGCAGCATACTTCTGAAAGAATGGAGTGGCTCAGCCCTTCCAGAGGATATTCACAGCACTTTCAACTCATTAACATTACAATTTGACAGTGACTTCTTCATCAGCAAATCAGGGTTCTCCATTCAGTTTTCAAGTATGTAAATATTTTTTCATCTCAAATACAATAATTATTTACACTATTTGTATACATTTTTCTTATAAATATGAACTGTTTTTATCTTACACCTTCCTCAGTCTATAAAAAAAAGAGATTATATGATTTTAATTATTTTATGTATTGCAAATAGCTACGACTAGGGTGAATTTTTGGATTTGCTTTGAACGTTTAAGTTTTCTTATTCCTTGGTTTTGTACAGCAACCACATGCCTAGTACTATCTAATTAGCATTATTTAACAAGTCAGAATGGGTTTGTACATACATAAGTTTTTTCCTGTGCTGATAGTTTGAAATGTTCCCACCAGTGCTACCTCATAACATATTATTTTGTGTTTATATTTTATGTTGTTTGGGTTTGTTTTCTCACAACATTGGTTGCATGATGCATCATTTTCACGCCTTAACCACTGCTTGTGTACATGATTAAACTGAAGAAGAAACTGTATCTCACCATATTGAAATACATTTAAAAATTTACTATTAAACTAATCAAATTAATCTTCAGGTCTAAAGTGATTGATATTATATATGTCATCAATATTGTAAAACTAAGTATGTGGAGTTTTTCTGTGATACGATGACCGAAGTGTTAAAGACTGATGGTAGGACTGCAGGGAGAATATAACATTGTCTTTGACTCAGTTGCTGCATCCTTATATATCTAAGTATAATGGTTGTAAGTGTACTTCTGCTCAGGAACCTAGGAAAATAATAAATTAATAAAATATGTGAGAGTAAGAGTATTTAAAACCTTCTCTGTGGTGCTGTCATTCAGCAGTAAAGGTCACTAATAAGCTTTCAGTCATTATTTGCATGAGGAAATATACTTTGGGGGTTTCCTGGCCTCTAAATAGTGCATTTTATATTTACCTGTTTATTTCATTTTGCTTGATTTGCCTGAATGTTGTACCCCCCCCCAAATGACAGGCTCTTTCATCGGCCGTAAGACACCTAGTTATAAGTGTGCAAAATGAATTAAAGACAAAGAGCAGAACAAATATTTCTAAAATTTCTGACCAGTGTGCTATAAGATATGCTGCTTTTCATGTTGTTTGAAAAAAGTTAAATTTTACATTTGTGGAAATGAAGCTGGTTTTTACTCTGTTAAAGTTAGCAAACACATTTTATGTTGTATTCAATGAAAATGTTTATGCACAAATTATGAAAGGAGGAAAATATTAAAGTAGTTAGATTTGTCAACACATTTTTTGACCTTCAGTGATACTTATAGTAAGTAGGAGACAATTTAATGCTTTAAGGGTGAAGAACTGATTTTGTCATCTTAGTATAATATCTGATGGATGCACTCAGTGATCATACTGGCAATTGCAGTGTATGTCTTACTGGAATTAATTGGATTTGGTGGTGAAGAACTGAATGCCTCAGCTCAAGTAAAGGGAAAATGAAAAGTTTCATTCACCCTGCTTGAGAAGTGGGATGTTTTATTAATTTTTTAATTGTAAGGAGTAAAAAATATTATTTAAGGGATATCTTAACATAAATTTTAAATTATTTCTTCTAAAAATCGGAGCGTAGTTTATTTAGTCTCCTTGAGGCAATGGGCAGACCACTGTGGCCTTGATTTGTAAAGGATTTAAACTAATTGATCTATAGGTAAGTGAGGATCTTTGCATGCTTTAGTATTCATCATGTGTTCAAACTATAAGCCAGTTTATAGCAAAGCTGCACAGAATATTGAAATTTCACCACTTTAGCAGTTTGTAACTCAATGGATAAAAGAGTCTTGAGTTGCTTAAAACTTTTCTGGTAGTTGCAGAAGATGTAGATGTTTTATTACAAGTTCTATGAAGGCAACTGCTTGTTTTGTGCCTTTGTGTAACTTGAAGGATTTTTCAAGTGTTTCATTTAATAATGAGTATGTTTTATTTAAATATTAATTGCAATCTAAAAAGTAATCTTCAGGTGCAGAATTGCACAGGATTGGAAAACCTTCAACAATCTGGATCTCTTACACATGCAACTTCTGTATTGGATTATGCAATTGAGATGAGTGTCTACGTCAATAAACATCCCATTATGGGATCATATGAAGGATATATATCTGACAGTATCAGGTCAAATGAACAGCTTAAAGACAAAGCATTAAAGTGCTAACCTTCAGCTGGAGGATTTGTTTCACTGTGCTGTGAATGTGCTGATTACTTTCTGTACTTTGAGCACTAGCATGCCCTTATTGTATCTGCCTTAAAAAGAGGTGCTGGGAAAGGATAGTATGAGGCAGATGAGAAAATATCACCTATAAATTACTTACTGTTGATTGTAAATGTAATTAGAGGTATTTTTAATGGAAAAACATAAGTGGCTGAAGCTTAAAAAATGTTTGAATACTATTAAAAGTGCCTTGTCTTACCCACTCAGCTCAGCATATAGAGCGTGAGGACATGAACTGACAAGAGTGATTATGTTAATTGTAATCAGCCTAATGCTTTTCATTAAAACTTAATTACCATTTAATCATGCATAAAAGGACAAAAAATGGAGTTCACTGTACAAAACTGACCTTTACTCTGGGGGTTAAATACATTTAAACTATGTATTACAAGCCAGGGATGTCAACCATCTCTCTCTGATCACCATAGAAGAAGTGAACACAAGAAGGGGATAGGCAAATTTGGTGTTTGCCTTCTTTATTGCAAAGAAATAAAGTTACTGGCAGCAAAAACTTCCTACCTAAGTTAGCCATAAAAAAGAAGTTTTCTAACCTAGTGTAATTCTGTCCTACCTGTCTATGCTAAATGGGATAAATTTCCCTGTGAAGTTGTCTTTTTCTTTTTATCAGCTATAGGTCTAGTTATGCTAACATACACTAAATTTCAAACTTCTGGACTTCTAGGGGCAGGTGAAATGAATCCTACCTGTCTTTTCACAGGTGTCTCTTTGCCTTTGAGATGCCATAAAGTATCCTGGATAGTCTCTATCTGCCACTCCAGAAGTCACACCCCATTAAGTCCTTGGTCATATCTTCCAGTCCTGTGCAGATACTTTGGATATTCTAAGGCACCTCGAATGAGACTAGCCACCTATGTTGAAGCAGATCAGTCTTGCCCTGGATGTTTAATCTTCAGCTACTCTAGACTTCTGAAAGCACTTGGATCCCATGCTAGTGGATGGCCCATTGCTTTTATTGACCTGAGGCTTATTTTATTGAGAGCTGGTTTGTGGCAGATAATAGGAACAGCACTGGCAGGTGCTAGTCATATTATCATTCTTACAGACTCTGTTAGCCTTATTTTAACAATACCTAACGGTAGTTCTACACTTACAGTCTAGCCTTTTTTCTTGAACTAAATTCTCAGTTGTTGTAACTTCAGAGAACTGTATCCTCTTCTTAAACTACATTCATAGTTCCTCAGCTGGTTTAACAGATTTTTCTCCTCAAGGCTGTAATACACAGAAGGATTATTTGCACTCTTCTTATACGGGAAAAAACATTTTTTGAAATGTCTGGCTTTTTTAGAGCCAGACACATCTATGGTGGTTTTCCGTGCTTACCTCTGGTTCTATGACATTATTAAATTCTCTTAGTCATAGCATTCTCTAAGCGTACACATTAATTAGCAATATACCTGTCCCTGCTTTCAAGTGAACAGAAAGGTTATCTTTTTTTTTGCTAATAGAGAACAAATAACAAAAAATTAATACAGTAGTAAAGAGATTTTTCTCAATTTCTTTGTAATATTTCTATCTTATTAGAAGAACTTCAGGCACTGATTTTATTAAAAGTGAAGATACAAAATGAAGGCATTTGTATAGATGGTTTAGTCCAATTTTGCTTTGTTGTTTGCTTGCTGTCCCAATAATTTTAAAATTTGTTCTTGAAGTAAATGCAGAGATAAGCAATGAAGAGTAAAGATGCTTGACTAAATTTTTACCTTAACTCAAGTCATCCATTACGGTAATAAAAATAAACAACTTATACCAACCAGTTAATTAGAACAATTAGTTGGAAATCATTGTGTCTGATGTTGACACATCTGTTGATATCTCACTTCCTCTGACAAGACCCTAAGAATCAGCAGTACTGTGTTTGATCGTTCCTAATGATACTGGGCTTAATCTGACAAATCTGTTTGAGCAATGATGCCTGCTTCAGTCCAGTTTTGTAATTGCATTTGTTCATTTGTTTGTCTACAGCAATTCTTACAGTAACTGTCACCTATCTTGAACTGTTACTGTTGTCTTGTAAATTGTTCTTTTATCACTGAGATATCTTTTAATCACTTGCCTAGTGGGCTGAGCTATTACATTTAAGTGGTATAAGCATTTCCATGACAGAATCTTCATTGCTAGGATTCATCATGCAATTGTTCCAGTTCGATTCACAATTAAATTACCAAGAAAAGGGGGTTAATGCAAAAATATATTTTAAAAGAAATTTACCCATGTATAATCACACTTACTAACTAAATTTTGAATTCAAAGAAAATGAAATCCATTAAGACATCCCTTGTTTAAATAAATAAAAGGACATAAGACACAAGAAATCAAGATTCCCTTTTAAAGTCTGTTACCTGATCATTTCACAGTTCAGTCTCTTCTCTTGCTGTCTGTGGTGCTATAAGTGTTGCATTGCATACTCACAATAACACGATTTCATGAAACTGTGTTATAGCATTCCTATCCATCATGTATGGATATGTATCTATGGCCTGGGCAAGGCATCCTCAACCTCACAGGGGATAGCAGCTCTTAATTTGGTTCCTGTGGAACTAAGCAGAAATGAAGCTTGTAGGTTACTTTGATGGTTGTCTCTAAACTTGTGAGTAATTTGTACTTCAAACTTAATGAAAGAGGCTGCATTAGCACTTCAGTTTCTTTTTTCTTTACATTCTTGGACAATACAAGATATTTAAATATGTGGTTGACGCTAATGTGCACAGTTCTTAATCTGTACATTTGCATATATTGCATGAGATGATACTTTTTAGAGAGCAAACACTATTCTTTCACATTTGGAGATGTTTGTTAGTCCGAAATCACTGTGAATCCTATATACAATGTCTCAGCTTTGATATGTCAAAATCCTTCTCAAAACTACTATGCCAATTACTAAACAGGGAAAGCATATGCATTGCTTGCAATTTACAACCCTAGCTCCTGAAAAGTCTTTATTATTTTTATAACCATGTGGAGCAGAAAAAATAGAGTCTCTCCAGCACAATACTACAGCAAATATCTTACATGACTGTTTACCATAGACATAGTGAAATCGATATTGATGAAGGTGATGTATTTTTTTCTTGAGCTACAATAGATTACAGGCTAAACAAACTGATAAAAAAAGAAGTGTCCTTCAGGTGAAAGATAAATTAGGCACAAATCTAACATATTGCTCACAAGGCTACAGACACACAAATATGCAGTGTGTCACATTCTCAAAACCAGTCTCCTATTGATTTTCAGTGAAGTTTTAAATCAGCTTTGAAAACGTAATTTGGGGGCCAAATCCAAAATAAGATCTAAAATGGGATTCTGGAAGATTATTAATTTAAAAAGAATGAGGCTCAACACATTGGCTGCCAACACATGGACGTCTGAAAACTCCCTAGCAATCTGTGTTTTTTCCAGCTGCCCCTTCTTCTGGCACCTACCTCTAGGTCCAACTTTTGTGTACACAGAAGGCTGTTCCACTCAGAGCAGATGAGACAGTAGGAGATGGGAAACCTGTACAGAGTGTTACTCTATAACCCACTGAGTATCATGTAGCTTACTGCTTAGAACACGTGCAAGGATTGAGAAACAACGATTTAGTTCTTTTCCAGCTTAATGGAATTCAAATCGCCTCTCCTGGCTCTGCCATTTTAGGCACCTAATTTTTCTCAGTCATTTCTAAAAAGTCTAACTGTGGAATTTGGTTTGATTTATCATCCTTGAATCTAAAATGTAGTTATTGCTTACCCTGCTCTACAGCATATATTTTTAAATTGTGTTCAGCTTCAAGTTTCTGAATTCCTTAGGTTTTTCTGAAAATTACATATGGCAATGTTGCATTACAGCATGGACAAGGCCTTTCTCATAAGTATGTAAGCTAGATATTAATTGCATGTCTATATATTAATGTAAGGGCTGAAAAGAAAAGAGCCTGTTATAAAAGAAGAACAATGACAGAAGAACTGGTGATTTTTAATGTCTGGATTACTTATCAATGCATATAACCTCCATACCCTTTAGGTGTTTGCACAATAGCAATTGAAGCAATAGTAGACTTGTAATTTTCATGCAGTTACAGAACCTCTTTTGAATCTTCAGAGTAAAACAACTTGGAAAGAAGACAAGTTGAAAAGTTGACAGTCTGTCTAAATGTTCACTTTACTAGATGACACATCAGTGCTTAGATGTCTGGTGTTTTCTTTAATTAGGATCAAGCGTATTTGGCATGATAAAAAGGATGTTAGTTTCAAATACACAAAATAACTTCTGAGTCTGCAAGAACAAAAGTTTAAAGAACATTTTGGTGCTTATTAAACATCTGTCATTGTTTTTAAAATTTAGAACTCTGTATATAAGAAATGGAGATTAACAGTGAAATGACTATTAAAAGGCATCAGTCCCACATAATTGGTGCATACCTGACACTGTCCAAATGCGAAAAATGTTGTTTGCTGAGATACTACATTGCATAACCTTTCAAGGAGAAAAATAAGATATTCAGAGATTTGTTGAAAAAAGATACTAATTACAGAGGTGGGCTTATGCTCATATACTTGAAAGAATTATGATTCTTTAACAGATATGTACTATAGTGAACCATTTTTAGAGCTGTTATTGTCTGTCAAATAAGAAATAACTTCTCTGAGGTCATGACCATGCTTTCCTTCCCCTGTGGCTGAGTATACATTTAGTAAACTGCACTAATATGGGATGTCAGGTAAATTGTCAGAGTGGTGCCTGGGGAGTGCTTACACAGTACTCATTAGTAGTGACAGCCATTACTTTAATTCTTGGATTGATGCTTATAAATTCTAGTGGAAAAAAGTCCACCACTGTTAAAAAACCTGCTATGTCTTTTCCTTCATTTAGATATGGTAACCATCCCAATGTACCAGATATACTATTTGGGAATGGAAACCAGGTAAAAAAAATATGAATAACAAAATGTTAAACAAAACTCCTGTGTTTGTAGTGTGTTAGTTATCATAACTCATGAATTTTTATATAGGGATGTTTTACAATTTCTGTGATTTGTCTAAGTGACCACCTACTTACTAGAACATTCATAAAACCATTTTACCAATCTAAAATGTTTGTTTCTCATTTTGCTCATTACTTTTTCAACCTTTCTTTCTCCTGAAAATTTACAACACGGAAAAAAAAAAAAGAGCTTCTGAGTTTTACAACTTGGTAACAGTTTCAATTTTGCAAATGTTTAGTTGCTCCTGCTGCTTCTTGTAGCAGTATATTCTCTTGGTATGGACAGAAGGAGTAGATGCAGTTATTAATACAGAAAATGGATTATCTGCACATTATGGTCACAAAGGTTGCATAGTGATGGTAGTGATGGTAGTGATGGAGCTCTTTCCATCTTATGAAAGCCTTTTTATTGTACCATTTAAAACGAGCTAAAAAAAAACATTTTCATGAAATATTAATATTTCCTGGGGTTGAAACAGAAAAAATGAAAAAGCCGCGTAACACCCCAACCCCCCGCCCCAAAAATAGAGCAGGGAGGGTGCACTGTTACCACTAACACATAGGGGGTATGGGAGACACTGTGCCCCTCTATTTAAAAAAATAGAAAGTGATTAGCAAACATAAAGAAATAATATTTCATGTTCTTGGTCTTTTTTTTCCTCTAATTTGTAATGCTATCCTAAAACCCAAGTACTTGAAGTGCTACATACTGCTCAAAATACAGAAAGACATAGTCACTGCTGTTGGAGAATGGCACACACAAATACGATAAGTAATAAGGACTAACTTGTAGATACACACACACCAATATCATTAAAGGTGATTGCGGCACTGGCTTTGTGACTTCTTAGTTCAGCTTTTGTTCACAATTGTGGTAAGTTCTTTGAAAAAGACATGTTTGGGTGGAGCAGCCTGGAGTTCAATTCAGTGATTTAGGGACAGAAGCCTCCAGAGACCTTCTTTGCTTGGGAAGACTGCAATGTTTACTGCAACTGAGGTTGTTGAATACCTGAAGCCAGTAGGAGAGACCTGACATCTTCCACAAATCCACAGTGGATGTAGATTTGAGTAAATAATATTGCCTCTGGTTTGAATGCTTTTGTAGAAATATTGTGCCTTTAATTAGGGATGTTTAGTATCTAAACCTTAAAGCTTTTATTTCATCTTTCCCTTACAGCTTCTATTGCATCAACCTGTAACGATCCTGGGACACCACAGAATGGCACTAGATACGGAGACAGCAGAGAGCCTGGAGACACCACCACCTTTCAATGTGACCCTGGCTATCAACTTCAAGGACAAGCTAAAATTACATGCGTGCAACTGAATAACCGATTCTTCTGGCAGCCTGATCCTCCTACATGCATAGGTAATAAGACGAAATGATAGTCTCTGTTTAAGATTAATACAGATCAGATTTCTTGTTCAACTAGTGGGCGTATGATGCTCATGCTGGAGTGATGCTCTTTGCAGAAACCAGTTATTTTTGTATTTATGGTTACTGACGGCCTCATTCTCAAGATTAACACTATTTTTGGATGTCATTTTCTCACTCTATTCTTTAAACTTCATACAAGTTTAAAATTGACAAAGTCTAATAGAAATAATTAAATGGAAGAGGTGATTTAGATAAAAAAAAATTCTCTTTGAAATAATCTCATTAGAATGGTCTTCTATATAATAATTTAGTTACATAAACAAAAAGTCCATTATTTGTTCTGAAAATTTTCTGAATTCTCTTCTAGATTAAGTACCCATTCTGAGCAATCCCTAGGAAGCTAAAGATATTTTTTTCTGAAGCAGGATGCTTGTTAGGAAAAGTAGATGCAGAGAAGGAGGTCCAAGTGACAATGCTGTTGAAAGTAATTAGATATATTTCTGTAACACCAGAAGGGGGTGGGAGATCTTCTTTCTTTGAAATAAATTTTGATTCTTGGTTCTGTAGTCCTATATGGTATAAAGATTCCTCTGAGGTTCTGGTCAGCAGAGTAATAATTACAGACTTAGAAGTCTTACTGAAATGTATTTTAAAGTCATCAGTGTAGCTCTTCTAAGATTAGAGTTAACCAATATATGTGAAAAATTATCTGCTAGGTATAGAAATTTTTTAAATCTGTATGATTTTGTTGCCCATTGGTTTATAATTAAATGAGGACTTATTTTAATGATCCCCAAACCAGATACAGCATGTTTTAATAACACTGCAATAAGCATAATGCTTTTTCTTTCTACAAGCCATTTCGGAGATGTTCTTTCCAAAACAGCAAATCCCCAGACTGCAGTCCCTCTGTTTCTCTGAAGTGTGATACTCAGTACTCAAATACTGTGATACTCAGTATTCTGAACATTGTGCGACTTCCATTCCTGATTGTTTAATTTTTTCTGTTCTATTTGTACTTTATAACTTTGATCCTGGTTATCTCAGGCTGAATCATCAGCACCCATAAGGAACATGCGAATCATTTCCTGGAACCATTATTTGTGAATAAAACAAACAAACAAACAAACAAATTAAAAGAAAAAAAAAAACCACACACACACACCAGCCACGCCCTAGATCAAAAATAGTGGCTAAAATGCCAAAAACTACAGACACAAAGCCACCCAGATACATAAATATACTAAATGTTTAGATAAATAAACAAATAAATAAAAAATGGAGGGGAAAAGAAAAATTAGTTTCTTTTCATAAATACCACAAGGGGAATGACTTCATTAATGTTTTCATTTGGGTTAGGAGCATGGATTCCAAGCAAATATTCTTGCTCATGCTTTTGTCCATAGTTTTGAATTTTCTTGGAGCTTTTGAATGAAACTAAACTGCAAGATATGTTCTATAAGTGCATCTGATGTACTCCAACCACTAGTGAGCATTCAGTCCACTGGCCTGAAAAAATCCTTCTTTAAAATATTTAATTCAGATTCCAAATCCTTAGTACTAACTGTTTTGCAGTGCAGATGTGTTCCTATCAGTCTGCATGACTTGGTGCAGCCCATGTTGACTACTGCACTTTTTAATTAGACTTCTATGTGATTATCATATTTGGAAGTGGAATTCCTTATCTGTTTAAAAGTATCATTCAATTTATGGTAACTAAATGAATATATTGTTTTTTTGTTTTGGGTAATCGTAGAATTATAGAAACAGAATGGTTTAGGTTGGAAAGGACCTTGAAGATCATCGAGTTCCAACCCCCTGCCATAGGCAGGGACACCTCCCACGAGACCAGGTTGCCCACGTCCAGCCTGGCCTTGAACACCTCCAGGGATGGGGCCTCAACAACTTCTCTGGGCAACCTGTTCCAGTGCCTTACCACCCTCAAAGTGAAAAACTTCTTCCTAATGTTCAATCTAAACCTGCCCTCTTCCAGTTTGAAGCCATTCCCCCTCGTCCTATCACTACATGCCCTAGTAAAAAGTCCTTCCCCAGCTCTTCTGTAGGCCCCCTTTAGGTACCAGAAGGCCACAATAAGGTCTCCCCGGAGCCTTTTCTTCTCCAGGCTGAACAGCCCTAACTTTCTAAGCCTTTCCTCATAGGAGAGGTGCTCCAGCCCTCGGATCATCCTCGTGACCCTCCTGTGCACCTGCTCCAACAGGTTCATGTCCTTCTTATGTTGGGGGCTCCAGAGCTGGACACAGTACTCCGGGTGGGGTCTCATAAGAGCAGAGTAGAGGGGGAGAATCACCTCTGTAGTAAAAGTAGTACCTTTACTGACTGAACTAAACTTTTTAGTGTTACATCTATGGTCAAAAGAAACTGCATTCTGAATCCTGCTATTGAACTTTCCCAGTTCTTAAAGTACTTCCAGTACATAAGAAATACTTCAGCTTGATAGAGAGTAACAGCAAGTTAAATAGGACTTCCTGCCTACTTACTCTCTATCAAGCTGGACTTCCAATTTAACTTCAGATTTTTATTCCTTTAGAGAGACCTTTTTTTGTGGTTCTTTTGAATATGAACAGAGCTCACATTTTAAAAGGAAAATATAAAAATGTTTCCTAGCTGGAAGTGGGAAAGCTCTGTTGGGTTTTTTTAATTATTTTTACTCCTATTTAACAGCTAATATATGCTTGTGAGTTTAACATGTGACCATATTCCTATTTCTTTTTTAATTGTGACAGCTGCATGTGGAGGAAACCTGACAGGCCCAGCAGGAGTTATTTTATCACCTAACTATCCACAGCCTTATCCTCCTGGGAAAGAATGTGACTGGAGAATAAAAGTAAACCCTGACTTTGTCATTGCCTTGATATTCAAAAGGTACCATTTCTAGATGAATGCCTCTGTTTAACAGGTTTTTAAATGTCACATCTAAAAATGGCATCATTTATCACTTCTTAAAGCTTCTAATTATATTCTCTGGCTAAGTCCTGGAGCAGACATCTAACATGTGCTTTATCATTGCTTCCAAATAACATAAAAGAAAATAATTTAGTTATATGGCACTTTTCGTATCGAATATATTCCTGAGCAACAAAACTTTCTGTGGCCTATGAAATAAAAATCCTTGAAAAGCAATGTCAATTTGTAGAAATGGTCAATTTATATTGTTGTACATATAGTAGAGACTTGAGCTGTAGTGGAAACTCTGTACTTCAGTTCTTAAAGGCTTTTACAATTACAGGCTAAATACACTTTGCTTGGAGTGCATAGATCAGAATAAAAAAAAAAATATCTACTTAGCCAAGAGATAAAAGATGTCTAGATAATGTTGTCTCATAATTTTACACAAGTTTTATTAACTTAATGTTCCATCATCAACCTATATTTGTTGCATAGATTTTTAACAGAAATTGAAGTTCAGGGATATAGTCATATTCATGTGTTCAATTTATCATTTCTGTTTGAATCAGGCCTACATACTCATCTTGGCTGCTATATCTATGAATGCAAATATAATTTTTTTTCTTTTATTGATTCTCTGTCCTAGGTGTTATTTTTAAGCTAGGGATGGTAACATTGCCGTTGACTTCATGGGATGGTGATCAATTCTGATTCTTTTAAAAACAGATGATAACATGTTCAGAATTTTGTTGTATTTGCACTCACCAAAACAAAAAAAAATGTTTATTTTGTTGACTGACTGCAGTGTGTTTTCTAATAAAATATTGATACACAAGAAATTAAAGAATCAAAGCCTAAGGTACTTGATACTATATAATCAAGAATATGATAATCCTGTTCTTCAGGTAATTGATCAAATAACATTAAGGGATGAGAATAGTTCTCTAGTAATTACACTCTTGAAACTGTCACATGGTAGGTATGTTAAGCAGCATATTTCTGTGGACTGCCTAAATAATCAGCTCAAATGCTCCATTTCAAGTAAGATGAAAGAAACTTTTAGTTACTCAGTAGTCAGGTTTGTTTGTGAATTCTATTATAAGGAATACGAATATGGGAAAAATAATGGAATTTGCAGTTTATGCTATATTTCCATAACATTTTATAAATAATTGCAGTCCAGTAATACACACTGGACTGCCTAAGTCTTTTCTAAAGTTGATATTCTGTGCTAGAAGTTCTTAAATTCTCCAGATAGAAATCTTCCTCTGAAAGTTGAAAGAAAAGGTTATGCCATAGCTTCCCAGGTTTTTGACACTACCTGTTACAAAACTGTCTGATGTTAGAGAATATTCTTGGAAACTCATCCATCTTCTGACTGATGGTGATATAGGGCCTTTTAAAGGTGTAGATTGTGGGGTTGTTAATCTTGTAAATATTTTTAGAAAACTGAAAAAAAAAAGGAAAATTGGAATACAAATGAAGAAGGAGGGGAAAAACACCACTATTATCTGTATACGTATGGGTGTCAAACAGTCAAAATGGAAAACTTTCACTACTTTTCCTTTTTAATAAATACTGTATTTTTAGTATAAATGGATCATAAGAGTAACATGGATTCATATTTAATGAAAAAGTGTACAAATACGTGCTGGTGACTTTGTAATGGAGAAGTAAATTGACATAGTTTTACAAATATCTTTAATGTTAGAATACAAATAATTTATTGCACTGTCACAAATCCCCTCTGATTTATACAAAATGTCAGTGCTGAAATAATTCCACCCCTGCAATCCTTTCAATAACTTCCTTGATTTTTAGAATAGAATAGAATAGAATAATAGAATATTGTCAGTTGGAAGGGACCTGCAACTATCATTTAGTCCAACTGCCTGACCACTTCAGCGTGGACCAAAAGTTAAAGCATGTTGTTAAGGGCATGATCCAAATGCCCCCTAAATACTGACAGGCTTGGGGCACTGACCGTCTTTGTAGAAAGCCTGTTCCAGTGTTTGACCACTCTCTCAGTAAAGAAATGATAGCTAATGTCCAGTCTAAACCTCCCCTGCCACAGTTTTGAACTATTCCCACGTGTACTATCACTGGATACCAGGCAGAAGAGGTTGGCACCTCACGCTCCACTTCCCCTCCTCAGGAAGCTGTAGGGAGCAATGAGGTCACCCCTCAACCTCCTTTTCTCCAAATTAGACAAGCCCAAAGTCCTTAGCCATTCCTCATAGGACATTCCTTCCAGCCCTTTCACCAGCTTTGTTGCCCTCCTCTGGATGCTTTCAAGTGCCTTCACATCCTTCTTAAATTGTGGGGCCCAGAACTGCACACAGTACTCGAGGTAAGGCTGCACCAATCACCTCTTTTGACTGGCTGGTTATACCATGCTTGATGCACCCCAGAATGTGGTTTGCCCTCTTGGCTCTCAGAGGGCTGACTCACATTGAGTCTGCTGTTGACCAGCACCCCCAGATCCCTTTCTGCATGGCTGCTCTCCAACGACTCCTGTCCCAATTTATAGTTGTTCTGGCATTACTCAATTCCAGGTGCAGAACCCAGCATTTGTTCTTGTTAAATTTCACCCCATTAATCATAGCCCAATGCTCCAATCTCTTTAATTCCCTCTGCAAGGCCTCCTGGCCCTCAAGAAAGTCAACAGCACCTCCCAGTTTGGTATCATCAGCAAATTTGCTAACAGCGCATTCAACTCCTGCATCCAGATTGTTGATAAATATATTGAACAGAACTCGCCCTAGAACTGAACCCTGAGGAACACCTCTGGTGACAGGTCGCTAGCCAGTTGTAGCCCCATTCACTACATCACTTTGAGCTCTGCCATTCAGCCAGTTCTTCATCCATTCACCATGAACCCACTCATCCCACAGCTGGACAACTTGTCCAGAAGGATGCTGTGAGGGACAGCATCAAAAGCTGTACTAAAATCCAGAAAAACTACATCTACCACCTTCCCTTCATCCACTAGATGGGTGACCTTATCATAGAAGAATATCAAATTAGTTAAACAGGACTGTACTTTTGTGAACCCATGTTGACTCTGTCTAACGATTGCATTATTCTTTAAATGCCTTTCAATAGTACCCAGTATAATCTTCTCCATAATTTTTCCAGGAACTGAGTTTAGACTAACAGGCCTGTAGTTCCCTGAGTTCCCTCATGCCCTTTTTGTTGATTGAAATAATATTGGCTAGCTTCCAGTCAGCAGGGACCTCCCCAGAGCTTCAAGACCTTTGGTAGGTGGTCAAGAGGGGTAGTGTTTCTTTGACATCTACAAAATCTACTTTCTTAACATGCCATTTTCTGTTCATTTTATCTAAAATTTTTCATACTTAGGCAGTATGCTACAGCTAAGACCTGTACTATTCTCATGGAACTGACTTTGAGAAGACAGCAGTGTCTGCATAGGATGAGAATGTGGGCTGAGAATAGAGAGATGCAATATATTTTGTCAAATGTTTGTTGGTTACAGAAAGATTGAAACCCATTGCCCTGCACTATTTGCTTTTCCTTGGTTTTGGTCTGTAGACTGCTATTTCTTTTAACACTTCTAACTCTCAACAAAAAATTCTCTGTCTTAGCAGAGGTTTCAAAACACTTTTCTGGCTTCTGTTGCCTCTTAAAAATAGGGCATAAAATATGCATTATATGAAGCCATTTCCATTTGACATTACTTAGGCATTTTTTTTTTTCTGCTGATTTCTCAGCTTAAGATATTGTTCCTTTTTGTCTTACATGATTTGGAAAAGTTTGTGTCTAACAGTACTAACTGATGTAATAGAAAGAAACACAGCTGATTACTACACTTGCAAAAAAGCCAAATATTTATTTATTTTGTTTTACAAAGATAATTAGAAAGAAAAGAATCCACTCACTTGACTGAGTCCTTGCCTGCTTTTTTTAATGTAGTTTTACTTTTCCTATATTTTCTTCAGTGTTCCTAGTATATCCTTTTATCTAGCTCTTTATAAATTTCTCATATAAAGGCCTGTGTTTTTATCTTCATGTTGTCTCAGAAGTCATCTCAATTAAATTCCTCTGAAAGACATTTAATTCATATTATCTTCATAATTGCTTTGTATAAACATATAAATGTAATGAAATATGGCATAGCATTGGTGGTTTATTGTGAATAATTATTCACTTTAAGTTATCATAATTCTCTGATATAATTTGGGTATGAACAAAGGCAAGTTCCAGGATGGTGATCTGTCCATTTGAAAGCGTCTTGTCTCTCAAATGGTGAATTTATGTTTTTAAGAGGTGAATTTAATATCAACCAGTTTAGCCAACTAAAACCGGGACTTTTAATTTAAGCTAGTTGTTGGGATCATTCCTGAGGTCACTGGTAAGGGACAGCCTTTCTGTAGCAGGTGATTCATTCCATCTTGAGAAAGGTGTTTAAGATAGGTGGGAGGATATGCTTCCTTTTCATTGACTGTAGACAGAGCCTGCATGATGGCCTGATAGTAGATCATTTGGAAAGCTGAAGGTGTTCAAATCAATGGTAAAGAGAACTCCATTGACAGTTAGTAAATTTTCACTGTGAATCATATTTAAAAAGACTTTTATTTCTGGAGAAGAAAATGTGTTAGGCAGAAGATTGGCAGCCACAGTTACAGTAGCGTTTAACTCATGAAAAAGAAATGAAGACTTAATTCTCTTTTTCCTTTATTTCAGTTTCAATATGGAACCCAGTTATGATTTTCTACATATTTACGAAGGGGAAGATTCCAACAGTCCTCTAATTGGCAGTTTTCAAGGCTCACAGGCTCCTGAAAGAATAGAGAGCAGTGGTAACAGTCTGTTTCTGGCTTTTCGCAGTGATGCTTCTGTCGGAATGTCAGGATTTGCCATTGACTATAAAGGTACTGTTCTTACCATAATCTACAGAAACATAAAGGGAAATAAATGTTATTTAGTATTTATTGAGACTCAAATATGTTTAATTCTAGATGCACTCATACTGAACTGCCAAATACCTTTTTGCATTGATGTAGGTTTTAAAAACTATTTTCTGTAAATGTGTGGAGGAACACAGAAACCCTCTTTCATGAAATCTCTTTCACATTACTTACACACATTTTCATCTTCCAGAAAAAAAAGTAGGGGTAGAAGATGCACATCAAAAGTAGCATTTGGAAAAGAGTTGTAGAAGAACAGAATTGTCTTAGCCAATTAGAATACATGACTTCTTATGCTTCCTTGCTGGTACATACCAGTATATTTTCCTTTCCACTTTGTTGTTGAAACTACATACACATTTCTTAATAACTACTGCAGGACAATATTTGCATTTTTTGGGGGGTAGCTATTACTAGCCAGGGATGGGTTATGCTGATTGTTTATTAAAGACACACTCACTTTAAATGCTGGTTTCTTTTCTGGTCGCAGATGCTGTCTCGGACTTGATTGTCATCTCTGCTGAGATTTATCAAGCTATTTTTCATCAGCAGAGGTGTTGCCTCAGCTTCTTATTCTTGGCAATAGTAGTAAACCACATTAATGACAAAAATGAAGGAACAAAAATATCTAAAGAATATAGAAATAACATATAAATGAGAGAGAGGGATGTTAAAAAGAACTATTAAATAATTTTTATATTTAGTCTTCATCTTCCATCCAGCATCATGCATTATTCTCCATGTTGGAAAGGCTTTTCTTCCCAAAGTGATTGTCATGTTGCAATAGATGAAATCTCAGTCTGTTCCTATCTAAACTTGAAACAAAATATAAATAAAATAGGAAAACAGTTTGTTCCAGAAAGCCTTGTTGGCCTGCAAGGAAAGAAAATGACAAGTTGAGCAGAAGAAGATAAAGAGATAAAGTTGCCCATTGGAAATGTGCATACACATTTTTGGTCTGTGGGTATTTTCTGTTCTCAGCATAGTCTGATATGTGTGCCTCTGTGCAAACAGCAGTTAAATGAAATAATAAGAGAATAAAAATATAACATCTAAGAGCAGAACAGTATATTTTAAAAAGCTATATTCAATGGGCAGTATGTTTGTGCCTAGTAATTCAATGTGTTTAAGTACATTATTTAATATTTTATATACAAATTATTACTTTAGATTTCTGATTATGGACATCCAGTTTTGCTTTCTTATAATATTCCTTAAGTATTTCATTAAAATACATGCTTTATTAACATTTAATAAGGGAAGGAGGCATGTTGTAAACTTTGACTATGAATTTGACTCTGGAATTTTTAAATAAAAAATATTTGCCTCCTGTAATGAACTTCATTTATGTTAGGTGCATCCTTCCCTCCTAAAGAGTTCACATATTTAGCAAAATATTGCTTATAGAAGTAATATTACACAATATTTTCATAGATTTTAAAGGGACTGAGTTGTGTTTAATCCTTTTGTAGGAAAAAGTGTTGCATAGTTGTCAACAGCATAGTAATACTAATATTTTTGGTTTCATTTATTTAGTTATAAATAATGTTCTATGCCTAAATCCTTCCCATTTGAAGATCATCTCAATCATATTCTTGAAACAAATTCATTTCTAATATGAATTATTTCTCCCATCCCTTTTCTTTGTATTTTAACTTGCCAAAGATGATGAATGAAATCCTAGTCTTGTTAAAATCCAAGTCTATACTCATATTGACTTAAAGATTATGTGCCTATTAGCTCATGCCAGTAAAGAACTGTTGTGCTTATTTTGTCAGCCTTCAACTTCCAGTTGTTATTAGATTTTCTTAAATATGAAGCATAAAGGAACAATACATTTTTAATTTTTAAATTGTTCCACAGTATGGCAGCTTTCTAATCAGAAGTTACTGAGTTCTGAGCACGATACTGGATTAAAAAACATAATAGTGTAAGTGGTGAATTCTAGAAATGGTAGTTTTTCTTCTACACTACTAAACTTCATTGGAGTCATTCAGCTTTTGGACAGTTCTACTAGAAAAAGGTAGGAAAAAAATGCTGTTGGTTAGATCCTCTCAGTATAATTTCCTTGGCCAGATATTCAGTCTAATGCAAACATCAATGATCTTTTGTAATAAGCATACAGAAACAGGAAAAATATTTTAATAAGCTGATGAAAAATGTAAACTGACTGGAAAAAAACACTGATAATTGTTAATTTTATTTTTTTTTTAAATTGGAGATGTATATAGATTTACTTTAATTCATTTTAACAGAAAAGCCACGGGAAGCTTGTTTTGATCCTGGAAACATCATGAATGGGACAAGAATTGGAACAGACTTTAAGCTTGGTTCAACTATTACTTACCAGTGTGATTCTGGATATAAGATTATTGATCCTTCAACTATAACGTGTGTAATTGGTGCAGATGGGAAGCCAGCATGGAACAGAGCATTGCCATCTTGTAATGGTATGTACTGCTTTCTTACCACTTCCCTTGTCCCCACAGTGAATTCAGTTTTTCTCAGTCCCTGAGGCTGTTGATACTATTTCTATGCATATAGCTTGTATTAAAAAAAATCTGAAGTTAAAAAATAAAAATTAGGATGATATGAGTTTTGGATTATAGCTTGGTCATTAATGTATTGTTTTAACTATTTAAAAATAAATTTAAATTCTGAAATCAAGACATATTGTTATGTTCATAATAACGATTACAATGTAACATGTAAGTATCCATGGTTTCCCCTTTACATCAATTTTAGTGGAAGGCTTTGTGATCTATATAAGAATCCATATAAAATAGACTAAATACTAATTATGAAGTATTACTGGCCTATCCATTATTTTTTTTTTATTTATTCTCTTTGTATGTCTGTTGCCAATTTATTGTTTCTTAGACTGCAAGTAGCGGCAGTCCTTTCAACAAAATCGAGCTTCAATGTATGACTGATTTATAATAATAGGGATTTATCTGTGCTCCCACGTAGTCTCAAGATGTATTATTTTCAGGTATTGCCTTCCTAGTGACAGTAATTTAGAACTTAGACTATGCATATACTATTTGAATTGTGCTCAGAGCAAGAACTGGGGACTGGAAATAGCTTAAGTTGTTGGACTATTTCCAGGCATGATTTTGGTCCAGACCTTATAGCACTCTTTAAAATTTCTTAGTCACAGTGCAGGAGAAAGCACGGGACATAGGCAGTTCCCAGCCGGCCACCTGCATATGTTTCTGAAAGTGAGAACAGCGGTTCTAGTACTAGTACCTACAGATATTAGCTGTGGCCAATCATGCTGTTTTGTTTCAAGGCCAAAGATTAGGCTCTTGTACTGTTTAGTGTCCATTGCAGTCATAGCCTAAGCCTATGTCTATACTCCTAAAGAAAAAAGGCATTGGGAGCTGATGCAGTGGGTTGCTGACTATCCATAATGCTTAATTGCTACTTCTCTCCATGATTTAAGCAATGAAAATACCACTCTACTAGACTTCAGTACAAGTTTCATGTTAATCTAGGCATTTTGGATTATAATCCCTTCCCTGACACACACACTAGCACATAAGAGTCATAGAATCATTTAGGTTGGAAAAGACCCTTAAGATCATCAATTTCAATCATTAACCTAACACTGCCAAGTCCACCACTAAACCATGTCCCTAGGTGTCACGTCTACCCATCTTTTAAATACCTGCAGGGATGGTGATTCAACCACTTCTCTGGGCAGCCTGTTCCAATGTTTGACAACCCTTTTGGTGAAGAAATTTTTGCTAATATCCAACTTGAGCCATTTCCTCTTGTCCTATCACCTGTTACTTGGGAAAAGAGACTGACACCCACCTCACTGCAACCTCCTTTCAGGTAGTTGTAGAGAGCAACAAGGTCTCCTCTAAACCTCCTTTTCTCCAGGCTAAACAACCCCCATTCTGTCAGCCGCTCCTCACAGGACTTGTTCTCCAGACCCTTCACCACCTTTGTTGCTCTTCTTTGGAAGTGCTGCAGCACCTTAATATCTTTCTTGTAGTGAGGAGCCAAAAACTGAACACAGTATTAGAGGTGTGGCCTCACCGGTGCAAATATATGCCTATAAATACACACACAGACACACACATTTTTATTTATATATATATATATAAACACACACATGAACACATACATATGCACACATATGTATATGTCATTTAAACTAATTTTTTCAGAGGTGGGCAGAATATCCACAGAATTATGGATTATGCCAGTTTAAGGAAAGGCATGGAGATTGTAGAACCACTCTAACAAAAACCAGTAATTTACCAATGAAACAGAGAACCCAGAATAATGCAAAAGTGTGCAACACTTACTTTCAAGCCTTTCAGATTACAGCAAGAGGTCAATAGCTGTGTCCTAAAGAGATTTACCCACAAAAAAATAAATTACTCTAGACACATTTTTAATATTTATAATATTATTTTTATAAACCTATGATTATTATGTATACTTATACCTATTATTATTATTGTTGTTGTTGTTTTGTTGTTTTCATTGTTTTTATTATTATTATTATTATTCATTTGAATCACAGGGTATTAAAGTATCAATTTGTGTAGATTTTAATTTAATACCTGCAAGTGTTGCTCTGAGAGCACTGACAGATCTTAATTGCCCTGACCAGCTTCAGGTGGGATCTCCACTTACAAACCCTGCCCAAAGGCCCAGGAGTTCTATTTAAACTCAGCCCTGGGCCTTCACTCCCTGCCTGAATTATGTTATATGTACCTGTTTAAAGTTCTGTTTCTGCCCTTGCCTCCTGGATGATCCTCAAACCTATACTGTAATTAGCATATCTCCTGAATGGACCCCTGTATGTATCATCACTGAAGTTGGAAGAGACCTCCAAAGATCACCTACTCCAACCTCCTTGCTCAAGCAAGGTCAGCGAGAAAAGTCTGCCCAGGACTGTGTCTGGTTGGGTTTTAAATATCTCCATGGATGGACACTCCACAACCTTGCTGGGCAACCTGTGCCAGTTTTACTACCACTACCCTCACAGTAGAAAAGTGTTTTCTTGTGTTAGGATGGAATGTCATGTGTTTTTTTGATTCATGATCATTATTCTAGGAGTGGAAACTACCAAGAAGAGTCTGGATCCTCCCTCTTCTTCATTTCCTCCATCAAGTATTTATACACATTGATAAGATCCCCCGAGCCTTCTATTTCCTAGGCTAAACAGTCACAGCTCTCTCAGCATCAGTTCATAGGAAAGATGCGCCAGTCTATTGATCACCTTCGTGGTTCTTCACTGGACTCACTCCACTAAGTCCACGTATTTCTTGTACCAGGGAGCCCAGAACTAGACACAGCACTCCAGATATAGCCTCACCAGTGCTAAGCAGAGGGGAAGGATCACCTTCCTAACACTTAGCTCAAGAGGCCAGTGGCCACTTTTGCTGTAAGGGCACATTGCTGGCTCATGTTGAGCTTGTTGACCACCATCAACAAAAAAGTGGAATTTGGACGGATGTGTTTATCTCAGTGCTTGTTGATTCAGTAACTTTGTTTTTTAAAAGATTTTAAAGAAAAACAGCAAGTGCTTTTTCCCTCCATATGGTGGATATTTAGAGCACAGGAAACAGCAGGATGAATTGTTTTACTTATAAAGAGTTCAGACTGCAGCTTTTGCTGTGACATTGCAATAGCTTAGCTTTAATACCTTATGAAAGTACACTTGTAGAACAATTTTGTATTATTTAAGAAGTCCTTATAAAACACTAAGTAGTGTATAAAAAAAAAAGACCTGTGGTTCACTATGCAAACTGATATCTTATTTTTTTGGCTGTTTGTGTCTTTGACACAAAATTCAAATTTAAATTTAAAAATCAACATTTGTTTTCTTAAATTTTTTAAGCAGAATGAACATCTTATTTCTTAAGACATAATTTGCTATTAAAATAATATCTATTATTATAACACTTTATAAAATATGAAATAAAAAACAGCAGAAATGTTCTTTTGAATCCTCTTTTTTTTTACACCTAGAAATAAAGGTCTAGAACAAACAGACAGAGCTCCTAAAAAATACCTGTATTTTAACAAAATAGACATCAATATCTCATATTGAGTTCACTTTGAGGATCATCCAATAGATAATTAAAGATCTAAAATTTTACAGGATATTATTTTTTAACATAAATCATTTAGTACTTTATTAACAGTTATTCTTATATGTAACTTTCTTTTGTTTTGCTAAAATTGTTCTATATTTGTACAACACAAATGCTGAAACAAGGGATAGAGTATAAACATTAGCCATAGCTCTGAGATGTCCTTTTAATTTTCTGCCTCAATAACTGTAATTCTCATTCCAAGGTGACAATTAATGCAGTATTGAGATGCTTGTGATATCTATTCAAAATAACACTGGGTGTCTAAAGAAGCAGAAATTAGTACCAGAAAGACTGGATATCTTGACACTATTAAATCTGAGTAAATCTATGCTGGAATATATATTTGCGGAAGTACTTGAGGTCTATTTATCTAGTATGGCTTAGTGTGGGTTCCAATTTAAAAAATGTACTAATGACTTCAGTTAAGGTATAGAGGTTTTTAAAGTATCATTTACATGGCTGCTACACTTGTATCTCTAGTATGGAGTAAACCATGCTAGATAAATAAATATTTATCTATTTATACTCCTTTGTGGAGTCTTCAATAACTTTTTAATAAAATAGACGATTTATGAAAAGAACAAAACTCTTAAATTGTGGATTATAATGGAACCGCAGATTACTGAAGACTGCATGAGCTCTTTGGATCACCATAGGTCTTATTTTACCATAGTACTGTAATGATGGCTGTGCCAAAGATCCAAAGGAAGTAGAGTGAAGAATCCTTCTTTTTTTTTTTGTCACAGGGCATGATTTTAAATAAAATTGAGACACTGATAATTTAAAGTAAAAGAACAATGATGTGAGTAGAAAGTATAAACAAAATAAATGATTTTATGTTTAAATATAGATTTGAAATACAGATCCATTATATAAAACATATATATGGACATAATTTTAAGAGGAGGAGTAGTATAGGAGGCCAGAACCAAAATACACCCAGGATCACTTTTGTTGTCACGTAAAGCCCTCTTGAAATGTACAACTTAACCCAATCAAAACTGAAAATATCAAGCAAAAATGCTCATGACACAATTTTAGTAAAATGTTCTGAGTTTATATTTCTTTGTTTTCCTGATAGTTAATTTCCCCTTTTTGAAATTCTTTAAAATAATGGATGAAAAAACATTACAAATTTTGAAGCACGAAAAATGGAAAAGAACCTAAAATGAGTGCTGAGATCCTAAGAATCTCTGAAAACGATGCACTTAGTTCTTTAAGTCAATTACCTCAATTAAGTCAATTAATTCAACTTTATTTCTTTGTGGTGTGTTTTTTATTGGGTTTTTTTAGGTAGCATTTTACAGTTAGACATGATGAAAATAAATTTCATATTTATCTAGGTAACAGTTGGCAGCTGCAGGTAGGTATTTTCTGAAACACTAATGGAAAGTTTCAGGCATAATGTTTTTGTTATTAGTTTCACAGTCCTTAATGAAGTTATTAAAATACATCCTCTGAAAATGTAGGTTTTGTTCACTAAAACAAACATTACTTATAGTCAAAACTGAGAGCTCTGTTTAGGGTATGTTTGACTGCCACAGCACTGCACTGATAAATTTTACAGCCTTAACCCACAAGAGGACTTTCCTTGCATCGTTTTTAGCCTAAGCACTCACAGGCTTTCCTTACAGAGTGGATATACTACAAAGATGTAATCATAAAAATTATCAAAGATATTATCAGAAACATATTTAAAAATAGTAAAATATGTTCTAGAAAGGAACATTTTTATAACTCCATAACTTTTGAATTTGTTTTAAATTAAGCAGAAGTGATACACTTTCATTCCAGTGAAATATTCATGACTTGAGAACTTTATCCTGTAATTACAAGATAGACTTCGTGGCTTAGTTTCTGGTATCCTCAAAGCAAGAAGAGAAAAAAAATATAAAGATTTTAAATTCATGGCATGAACTGATTCCTTGTGATATTTGAGTTTCACTTCAACCACATAATCCTATTCAGCCTACTGATAGATTAAACTTCTCATCTTCTATCATTACATTGGATTTTTGAATAATTCATGTAAGCAGCTAAGAGAAGACACAGATTTGTAGTATTAATTGCTGCCTGTATAAGGGAGTTAAACTTGGAGAGATATTTCAAGTGCAATTTTAAAGCCCGGTTGCTGTCAGGGAGCAGAAAGAGCAGGTCTGCTCCACAAGGGCAGATAAGTCAGGAGCCGAGGATGACCAAAGTGCAGGCTGTGCCGTCACTCGCTGGGTACAGTCCCGCAGCACATCAGCTGGGTCAGCAGAGCTGGGAGCTGGTAACAGCGTCCTTTGATAGCCCCAGACCAATGAACTTGTCCACCTGGACCCCGGGGTCCTTCTCCTCAGAGCTGCTTTCCAAGCAGTTGTTAAAATGTAATTGGCTATATGTAAGATTCCCAGAGAGGAGAAACATTGTTTTACTTTGTTCCTTATAGTTGAATGTAATTGTTCAGATCAGGCAATGATCTTTTCCTTGCTTAAAAGCAAAAGTAATGTGACTGTTCTATTTCTAATGATTTATCTATTTATTTTTAAAATAATTTCATTATTGGCTTCTTGGTTAAAATAACAGTATACGACAATCTTTTATTCTTTTAGAATCTATAGTTTTTAGTCGTATTTGATGAAATCATTTGACTCACCCCCCAAAAAGAGCACTGGATTGCATGTCGTTAATGTAATTATTATAAGACTAACATTTTCATTAAGCTTTTGATTGGAAGCCAAGACTATCCATTAGCTCTCAAAAGTTGAGAAGAGTGACAGCAATACTTTGTTTTCAATGTATAGAAATGTATTTTCTCAATATCCAACAAAAGGAAATATTTTAACTTAAAAATAGCCAATCCTTATGTCTGCATTTTCTCCAGAAGCACATATCCCTTTCATCCACTCCCTGCTTTGGCTTTTCCTGAGAAATCCTTGAGACACAGATTTCCTATGACATAGCGCTTTCACTTATAATTGGTAAATTGAGCAGTCCCTCAGCATGCCACATTTATTGCCCACATGTGGAAGGAACATACCATGCATGCTTGGTCAGTTTCTTCTCATTATATGGGCAGAACTGCTACTTACATAATGCCTGACTGGTCTTGAAGTTTGGGGCTCCACCGTCCTTAAATATCCCTTCTAACTTCTGTAGCTGAAAGAGTTTCTCTTACTCTTTCTCTTTCTGCTCTGCTATATATACATATGAATCCAAATATTTTTTTACATGTATAATCTATATGCTCTTTTGATAATCATCTAGGCAGTTACGAAAAGCATGGCAATTCAAGCATACATTCATAAAGCAGAATCCATGGCATGCTGTGCAGGATACTGTTAGCTTGTCTATGTATTCCTCTGAGACCCAAGACAACTATGTTGTGCTGTTTAATTATGCAGTACCATTTTTTTTTTCCTGAGCTTTTTTTTTAAATAGACACATAGAGAGCTAGATATAGACATATATTCAAAATGGAAAAAAAACCCCTCACCTAAATTATGTTTACAGTTTCTTTCAACTGAATAATTTATACTTTTAGACCTATATGAATACTTGTAGTCAAGTAAAACTCTCATATATTCTAATTTTAAAGACGTTTTGATAAAAATTATGTCCTGAGAAAGAACCATTAGATATGTCACTATAAAAAACCCAAACAAAAGCAAAAACACTAAACTGTCACTTTGTAATCTTTAGATCTTCATTTTCAGACTGAAATAATACAGACAACTGTAATTAATGTAACATTTCTTTCTGTTTCTTTCCAGCACCATGTGGAGGGCAGTATACTGGATCTGAGGGAGTGGTTTTATCACCAAGTTATCCTCATAATTACACTGCCGGACAGACTTGCCATTATTCAATAACCGTACCTAAAGAATTTGGTAAGAATTTCTTCTATTGATTTTTCAATCATTAATCATTGTTCTACTGTTCAAATGTCCTTCCTACGTAATAGTGACCTTAGATTTTCAATATATTGTAAATTTCTTATCAAAAATAAATGTATTCTTGATACAGAAATTGATTCTAGGGTTTTGACCTTTTACTTCTCCCTAAAGTACTCAATAGACTTTAGCTAAGCCATCTGTGTCTGCTATCCTAGCATATCCTGAATACTTTCTTTGATTACATCATTCATCATCACAGGTTAATCATTCATTCAAGCTTCCTGCAAAGTAAAATCAGTTGTCAAAAACCAAGCATCAAGTGTTTTCTTATATTTTATCTTTTTGTTTTTCATGTTTTAACAGGGCAAGATAAGTAGGATCATATTTAAGAAATACAGTGGAGGGAAAGAAAGCAATTTTACATAAAAGTGCCAGAAATGATTGAAAATCATTTCAGAAAAATCACAAAACTGGTTCTTTCAATGTGTCAAAATACTTGGATAAAATCTCTAAAACTTGTGCAATTCTATGCAGAGCAAGCTTTTCTGCAAAGCAGGTTTCCTTAATTCAAGTCCAGACTTACAGACATCCATTTTACTACTTACTTCACAAAAGACTGAATGCCCAGCAACTTAGTGTGTTTGGTACTTCCTATATGCAGTGAAACCTGTAAGAACTCAGCAGATTTTTCACCAAGGAAATTGGAAAGCTGCTGACAGAAGCAGTTTACAGATTTACAGGTTGAGAGCTTAGGAAAAGTTCATTACACCTGCTAATAATAATTAATAATGTATCTCTACTACTGAACTCTTGATTACTTGTCTTTATTATTATTACCTCTGAGAAAAGCTCAATGATGTTGCTCACAATTTCTGTTCACAGGTTTGTAGTAAGAAAATTATTACTTTCATTTTCATCATGTTTTACAAAGTTTGTTCTTTCAAGAAATGTTCTTTCAGAAGCATTTCTTCAGAAAAAAAAAAGAGTAGAAATCATAGAATCATAAAATCATAGAATGGTTTAGGTTGCAAGGGACCTTAAAGATCATCGAGTGCCAACCCCCCTGCCATGGGCAGGGACACCTTCCACTAAACCAGGTTGCTTAAAGTCCCATCCAATCTGGCTTTGAACACTTCCATGGATGGAACTTCTCTGGGCAATTTGTTCCAGTGCCTTACCACCCTCAGAGTGAAAAAAAAAAAAATATCCCGACATAAAAACTAAATCTATCCCCTTTAAGTTCAAATGCATTACCCCTCATCCTATCACTACATAACCTTGTAAAAAGTCCCTCTCCATCTTTCTTGTAGCCCCCCTTCCAATACTGGAAAGTTGCTGTAAGGTCTCCCTGGAGTATTCTCTTCTCAGGGCTGAACAACCCCAACTCTCTCAGCCTGTCTTCATATTAGAGGTGCTCCAGCCCTCTGATCATCTTTGTAGCTCTCCTCTGGACCCACTCCAACAGGTCCACATCCTTCTTATGTTGGGGGCTCCAGAGCTGGATGCAATATTCCAGGTGTGGGCTCACCAGAGAGGAATAGAGGGACAGAATCCCCTCCCTCAACCTGCTGGCCACGCTTCTTTGGATGCAGCCCAGGATACAGTTGGCCTTCTGGGCTGCAAGCTCACATTACTGGCTCATGTTGAGCTTCTTGTCAATCAGCACCCTCAAGTCCTTCTCCTCAGGGCTACTCTCAATCCATTCTCCACCCAGCCGGTATTCGTGCATGGGATTGCCCCAGCCCACGTGCAGGACCTTGTACCTGGCCTTGTTGAACTTCATGAGGTTTGCACAGGCCCACCTGTCAAACCTGTCCAGATTCCTCTGGATGGCATCCCTTCCCTCCAGCGTGTCGACCGCTCCACACACCTTGGTGGTGTCAGCAAACTTGCTGAAGGTGCACTCCATCCCAGCGTCCATGTCACCAGCAAAGATGTTAAACAGTACCGGTCCCAGTACCAACCCCTGAGGAACACCACTCGTCACTGCTCACCACTTGGACATGGCAAGTACCTGACAAAATTATTTCTCTGTACTGAATCTCATGATGGTCCTGACTTTAAGAGAGCCTGACAGAGAAATTACTTGAATGCACTGGCCATAGACACAACTTCAGACCAATACTTTTTCATTTGTGATAGAAATTTTCTTTTAAAAAGATATATTTTTAGCCATTTTAATAGGTTTAGGGATTGATGGACATTGCAATAATTTTCCTTTCAGTTGATAATAGTTTGCACAAAGGATACCCTTGCAGGAATGAAGACTAACTGCACACTGGACTGCACTAGCAATAATGTTGCCTGCAAGTTGAGAGTAGGTATTGTTTCCCTCTTCACAGCCTTCATGAAAGGCTGGAAACTGTGTCTACAGTTTGTGCCTCCAAATCAGAAAGCACAGATTGCTAAAACAGAACAAGTCCAACACAGAGCCAGCAAGATGATTAGGAGGCTGAAGCACAGTATGAGGAAAAGTTGAACTTGGTTCAGCCTGGAGAAGAGAAGTGAAGGAAGATCCTTCCTTCCAGAAATATGCAGTGAAAGAACAAGTGGCAGTAGCCACGAATTGTAGCACAATAAATTCCAACTGGACATAAGGAAAACATTCTTCACTGTTACAGCAATTAAGTACAGGTAGCTCTAAGAAGAATTTTTGACGATTTTCAAAATTTGCTCAGAAAAAGACCTGAACAACATAACTGAACTTCAAAGTTAGGCCTGCTTTTAAAAATCAGAAGGCTGGACTATGCAATTTCTTTTAGAAAAAGAAGTTAAAAAAAAAAAAAGTACTTTACAAGACTTTGGAAAATACAATCTGTACAGAAATTGTGCTGCACTGAACACCTGTGGTTTGTATACAGAATGTGGAATAGGTATAATTTTAAAGCAGATTCCTCCCTTGTCAATAAAATATGGGTGGCTGGAGTGACAAAGTAATTTTTTTACTGACTTGATTTTACTCCATGTTTCTATTGTGATCTGATATTTGAATTCAGTGAACCATTTAATATTTACTAGTGAGACGTGTTGTATAATTAAATGGTTTATTTGTTAATACACTTTACTTACAGCTGAAGTACAAATTAAGTGTAGCAATGTGTCAAAACCAGTAACACGTTGTTATTTTTAATATTTGATTGGTTTTTATATTCTTTCTGATAGAATAAATACTAATACAAAGTTATAAAATAGCCAAATTAGTAAATTTAAAACATCTTCCTCAGATTAAATCTGGGTGAGCAACTAATCATGTCTGACAATAGATGTTCCCTAAGAGTTGCTAAGGTTGGTAATGAAATTTTGGTAAAAAGCTTTCCTTTTTAGATATTCAATTTTCTTATTCTCATAGTTTCCTATGCAGTAGGGAACAAGACTTGTTTGACTGGAGAGCATGCTTATGGAGAAAGAGTGATTTAATTATATATATATATTTTAATTAAAAATAAGAAAATAATGAAAAGCACATCAGATTCTTATTGCTTATGTTTAATTCAGCTGTTTTATAATGGTAGACAATAAATTAACTTGTAAAGGATTCATGCAGGAATCCACTGGTAACTAAGACGAGCAAAAATATCCCATTCTATTTGGTTTTAAAGACTAGGTTTTATCTTCACTCTTTTTATTTTTTTCTCTTTTCCTTTTTTTTTTTTTTTAAATATAATTTTGTTTGGACAATTTGCCTATTTTCAGACAGCTTTGAATGATGTGGCAGAATTATTTGATGGAGAAACCTCTCAAGCTAGACTTCTTAGTTCGCTGTCTGGATCCCACTCAGGTAAGTAATAAAGAAAAGAAGTATACATTTCTTACACAGCTTAGCATGGAAAAAATAAATCAGGAGAATGTTATGAATTTCATTTGGAAATCTAATAATAAAGTCACTGAAACAAGATACCAAGGGAAATGGAAGACCCTTCTAAATCTTTGAATCAAGACGTTCTTCTGGAACATACAGTTTAGGCAAGAACTGATCACTGGGATGAGTGGGGAAATAATCGAATTAAATTCTTAGATCTTTATGTAAGAGGGCAGATTGGATGAAATAATTTTCTCCTCTGCCCCTAAATTCTGTGAATTACACATCTACATTTTCTGAATGTCTAATTTAAACCAAAATGTTTGTGTTTGTATTCACAAAATGCAATTATCTGTATGCAAACATGCACTTAGACTAAAAGCAGGCCAGCTGTTGCATTCAGGTAACTATAGCAAAATGTTGACCCTGTGAAATCATAATTAAACTTAAATGGATTTCAGCATGGCCAGAATTTCCAATGTAGGCATATATAATGACTATGTTCATCTCAAGTGGAAAAAATACAAATATATTTCTGCAGCTATGAATGTGTTTTGTCATACAGTCCTAGTATTTAGCGAAGTTTATATGTGTGTTTAGGGTTTTTGCAATCCAGGGCTTTTCATGGCTTCTTGGTTTCACTTTGAATAATTGGAGAAATGCTTGATGTTAAAAGAATGTAAAATATCTATTTGACTTATAGAAAACTTTGTATTATTTGAAAAATTCAATTTATCATTTTCCTCTGGTGAATCCTATCTATTTGTGTCAAAATAAGAGTTCACAAATTAATTTTAAAATTTGTTTAATTACCGGCAAGAATTCAGCAGCAAAACAAAATATTTGCTTTTAAATGTTTAAACTTGGGACAACTCATCTAAGCACCCAATTTTACTGCAGCAAACATATAAAAAATTTAGAACTAGTGTCTATTTTCATAGCAGACATTTGAAAATAATGGGAGGGATTTTAAACATGTGATTTTTACTTATTACTTGTGACATATCTGATTTATATTGGTTTAGGATAGGATTCTGTTATGTGGAATCGCTAGTTACAATAATATAAAACTAATCTAAGTGAAAGAATTATAAAACCTATTTATCCAGTTATCTAAGATATTTTAAATTAGTGCATTATCATTAATTTCAGTAGAATTTCCTAAAATATAGGTAGGTACAATAAAAATACAATATACAGTAAAACCAGTTGTCATATGGAGTGGCATCCTTGCAGTGTAAAAGCACTGTAATTTTGTCTGTAGTGCTTCATTACTGAACTTTTATTTGACTGTAGATAAATATCTCAGGAAAGTATATTAAACATCTTTATTAGTCCTCGAGTCAATATATAAATTTTGAAATGCTATTAGAAAGTTAATATTGTAATGCAGTTCATGTGTGACCATATATTTTATTGACGCAATTACATAAAACGAGTCATGCATCTGTTCTTTCTCATTTCAGTTTTAGTTTTGAAATGGTAAACATCACGTGAAGATCCCCTGTGACATTTTTCAAATACTTTTAATTGTTTAATGTGTTTTGCAAGGCAAGGTAAAGCTGTCAGTCACAGAAAAAAGTTAACCAAAAATTTTGGCCCCAAATGACAGTAGGGCTCCCCAGACAAGTAGTTTATTGGAGCTCAAGTTCCAACAGCTGCAGTAAATGTCAGAAAGTTTATGTTGTTGAGTCATGAAGTCTTTTTATTCTGACAAGTTTCAAACCTCCAATGGCAAATTTAATTTTATACACTATTATTTACGTTTTCTTTAACTGTAGAGGAAAACATAAAACTATGTATTTTAACGGTGTATTTGATTACATACTGAAGAGTTGTTACTGTTGTTTCTGTTTTGCATACTTAATTTATTTTCTGTTTTTATTTGTAGGAGAGACATTGCCTTTGGCTACATCTAATCAAATTCTTCTGCGATTCAGTGCTAAGAGCGGGGCATCAGCCAGAGGGTTCCACTTCGTTTACCAAGGTAAACATGTCTGCTTTCGGTGGAAGACACTGGTGCCAGTCACACATAGTGTATTTTTTCAATTCTTCTTAGGTCTTAAAGTATTTCTTTAAATATGTGTGTAGTCTTAACCTTTTTCCAGCAATCGGGGACTTCTGATGGTAGACTGGCTTCATAATGGCAGTTGTCTCTGGTGAATCCTATCTGGCCCCATGAAATTGAATATGTCCAGCCTCTCTCAGTAGTCTGTAGTCTGTTGCTCCCTTACTGCTGAGTGTTCATGTCATCATCAGACTGTAGAAGTAGATGGGGAGGACTGTGAAGGCAAGGCAAAAAAGTCATTTAATACTTAAATATTTTCTGCATCATTTGTCATTAGGTTGTCTACACCCCCCACACCCCTAATGCATTCACATACCCCCGTATATTTTGAACTTCTTTTTTAATTAGCATACATGTAGAATTTTTCCCTAATGACCTTTGCTAGTTTGCACTCCAGCTGGACTTGGACTTTCATGATTTTTGTTTCTAAGTAGCTGAGCAATGCTGTCATACTCCTGATTTAGTACCTGTCCTAGCCTCCACTTGCGATATGTTCTCTCTTTGCATTTAAATTGTTTCAAAAGTTCCTGTTCTAGCCCTGCAGCCTTTTTGCCCAAATTCCCAGTCTTCCCTCACAATGGGATCATTTGCTCTCAAATCTCAAAAAAAAAAATCACCAGCATCCTTCCCCTTCATGCCTGTTCCTTAGGAAAGTCTATGTACCAACTTCATGACTATGCCAATGTCTGCTCACTTTTATTCCAATTTTCTGCCAGTTCCTCAACTTCATCATCTTGCAGTCCTTGCAGCCCAAGCTGGCGTCTATATCCACATGCACAAACAGCTCTTCTCTGTTTGTGAGGAGCTGGCTGGGTTGTAGCTACTTAATTTAGTTATGTGATAGAAATATCTATTAAATCTAGCCCAGTGTTTTGCTTGACTAAAATGAGTAGGGAAAAGACCATAGAACTTGTTTTCTAGACACAGACACTATTATATGCAGTTTTGAGTGAAAGGAGATATACATCTTTATTTTGTATTGAGTTAGATGTAAGTTGCTAGACTGCTATGGACCAGAGAAGGCACATATTTGGTCTCTGTTAAAAGCCAGATTTCCCTGAGATGAAAATGCAAACGTGCCACTGGGTAGCATTTGAAATGGGCACTGGAAATCCACCAAGAATTGCTAGCTGCATTTTGGAATTCAATAAATAAGTAAAATCAGTAGATTTGTTATACAATATCAACATTCCAAGAAGTTCTGATTTGTATTCAGACATTATAATGACACAGAAGATAGGTCTTGTGATTCTGGTGAAGGAATATCCAGTTACTTGAAAGAGATATTAAAACAAAAATTAAAGATTTTATACTTTTATACTTAATTGTATACTTAACATTTACTTTATACTTAATTTTTGACCCATCCAATTATAGTTACAATTTGAAATAGTGATCATTTTCTAACAAAAACAGTAGAAAAATATATTTTGGGATTTATTCTATACTGACAGTTACTCACTTAACAAATGAGTACAGGATAAGACCTGTTATGAGAAGCTTTGTTACATTCGTCTGAAGTCTTTATTCATAGAAGTACTGTTCATTTCAGCTTTCTTAAGACATAAAGAAAAAGAAAAGAAAAAGAAAGAAAATATTTTCAAGTACTTATGAAAATCTCAGTTGTGGATATACATAAGCATCATAATGTTCAAAAATATAGCTGTGCTTCAATATGTTTTAACAACCTACAGTTTCAGAGCTAGTTTGACTGAAGTTAGCTTGGATTCTGCACTGCACAGTATTCCTCAGTGTAATACTATAAAGAGAGGATAAAAGTGCCAAAGACACTTTCAAGATTACGTAAGGAATATCTGTATCTCAGCTCAAGGTTTTGGGGAGTTTACTTAGTTGTATTAGTATTGATCAGTACTGCCAGGTGATATTTCAAGAGTTTTTGCTCAGGCTGCTAAGAAATTCTGTCTTCTTGGAGAGCTTGGATGGAAAATTGGTATGGCTGAGACCACGAGGCAGTTTCAGTATTGAAGGGTGGGTGGCAGATGTAAGACTTGCAGGTCTCTTCCTGACACAACTGAGTTTGAGGAGGTACTATGTGCATGTCTGCACACTGCAGTTCAAATGCAAGAATGAGACAGCATGCCCAAGTCTGTCAGCATGCTGCTGGGCAACTTCGTCCACTGAGTTGGTCCATGTGTCTGCAGGCTGGTGACACCTGGAGCCGTGCTTACAGGTCTGTTGCCTGTACAGGTAACAAGTGCAGTCCCAAAGGGGCTTCTGGGCAGTTCACTAGATGTATTGCATACGCGCCCAATAAGCTCAGTGAGACAGCCATTGAACCCTATGGTTTATTACATACTAGCTTTTCAGCTTTACTAAATTGAAGTATAAAAATGGTTTTGGTTAGTTTTCAAAACTGTAGTATCAAGATTAATTTTTAATTTTTTTTTTTTTTTTTTTGCATTGGAGGACAATCATGGTTTAAATCAGCTAGTTAATGGAAAGAACAGGCTCACTTGAAGAATATTACCATAATTCTAAGGAGCTTGTTGGGACTGTTCAAACTGCTTCTGGATGGTGTTTTTAAGCCTTCTTACTTCTGTGTGTATAGAAAGATGTCACCATGACTGCACACACTACTTTGGATATAGCTCAAGATATTAGTACATGCCCTTTTTACACATCCAAAGCATCACTTGCATTTAAATTTATCATGCACAATTAATTGGAAAAGAGAGGGAATATAAACTTCTGGAATTAGAAAACAGCTTTCTGCATTTGAGTTCTCATCAGCCATTTGCATATGAATGACTCCTTTCTGTCTAATTCTATTTGGTCTTCATATGCCTAAAATGTTTAATTATTTTTTGTTGCTTTTAAAGAACTATTGATACAAAGCCTCATTCTATTAGCTGTATGTGTACACGCGCACACATCCCCCTATATTGCTGTTGAACAGTAAGTCTCCAGGTGAGCACAATGTTATGCCTCATTTTAGTCATTTATTTGTACTACCCTTATTTTTTAGAAACTGTAAGAAATAGATTTTAACGAATGAGAAGTGTCTCTGCAGCAACGGAAAACGAATCACTTCCTTTGTCTCAGGAGAATCATGAAGCTATTTGAATATCCAGTTTTAAAAAATATATTTTAAAATATATCTTAAGAGCTTTATTTAATACACACATGTATTTATAGGTATATTGGTTAATGAGTTAATGGTATTTAATAAGCTCTATAATTTTCAGATTTTTCTCTCTTCTTTTGAACCCTGTGATCATATTTCCAATGACCGCCTGCTTGCTAGCCTTTTAAATACTCCAGAGAATAACAACCACTCTCACACTGAACACAGTAATCTGGTCTGCAAAGTCAATCATTTTATTTATCGCCCTCTATTCCAGGTTGACCTTCTTCCCTGTTCACTTTTCCACTGGGCTGATTTCAATTTTGTTTCACAGCAGTATGAAACATTTACTAAAAGATGGAGGATAATTACTGTAGAAAATGGAATGTCTCTGTGATACAGCTTGAGAAGTCTAGGTTGCCAAGGCTATAGGCAAAAGCTAGAAGGAAGACTAGAGGGGAAAAAAAAAGTTATTGCTTGCATTATTTCACATTCTGGTTTGAGCAAGCAACAGATAAGGTTTGTAGCTTTTGATCCAGATTTAATGACTTTTGCAATGCCACTTTCTGAAAAACTTCTTTTTAGCTGCATGTCATCTGTGCCTTCATTTCTTTTTCTCAGACAACCACATTTCCTTGTATTTCATACAATAGGTAATGTGTATCTGTAATATCAGACTGAATGAATATCCAGCCTTTCAGAATATTAGGGTCAGGCATGTTGAAATATGCTAGGAACAATCACATTCAAGATTGGGATTTTTTTTTTTCAGGTTTATCTTATGCTTGTTTTCCTGCTGTGACATCACCTAAAAACAATAGCATATATTTTTATATAGCTGAGGCTGCAACAGTACAGAGAGTTCTTTCCCTAAAAAGCAAAGTAATGACCTTTCTACCACCCCAAAATTTATGGTTTTTTAATGCTTGTCTTCCTTTACTTGCTCTATCGTACAAATACATAAATTAGTTTATGAGGTCAAATGAGATTTTAAAGAGGACTATTAAGAAAGTTAGCATATTAGGACGAGGAAGGAGTGTGGAAGAAAGGCAACGGGGGACAAGAATAAAAGAAGAATGTGACTTTAACAATTAAGTTGATCTAGTCTGCAACAAGAATAAAATACATAGCCACACACTTACTGCTGAGTGTAATTAGAGAGCAGAACTAATACTTTTAGTATTATTTTCCATATGCGTTACCATGACACATTATGTCCTGGTTTACAACACATCTTAGAGATGTTTGAAACGGTCCTGCATTTTGCCATGGATTACTTAAATCTAAATTCCATTTTAAGCAGTCTGGGAGTACCTGATTTTGTTGTAATGGCTGGCTTGAATTACATTTATTCTTAAGGCAGTTCTTAAAACATGAAAAAAAAAAAGCATTAGAAAAATGGTGCCTCTTTAGTGAATGGCATGATTTATTTGTGCATCTGTTGCATTTCTTATCTCACTGTAACCATTAATAGAGTGTTAATGTAACCATTAATAGAGTATTAATAAAACCTGTGAAAAACTGAGCAAAATGTCAATTTTAATATGGCATTAAGTGTTTCCTGCTGAAAATAGAATAATCTGACAAAACTCTAGCCGTGGATGTTTGTGGCTGCCATGGCTGTTTTACTCACTGGCTGCCCTCGGTAAAATGATGGCTTTCAGTCTGAAAAGGAAGGAACCACATAGTGATACTTCTGCTACGTGAACTAATTTAAGAGTGTTAATAAACTCCCCCTACATTTGTTATAATGGCAGAGATAGCCTGCTCACAGGAAGATAACTTTCCTAAGGCAATGTGATAATGAAACGAGATGATTTGACGTTCTTTGTTGAGAGGTGCTGAAAACGCTAGTTACACAAAAAAATCTCTTTGGATTACAAATGCACATATGCAAATTGCCAGCTGTGATTACTGACAATTATAGGATATTTTTTAATTTTATTCTTAAAAAGGGTCCTTTACCTTTGCACAGCTGTTGTAGAGATTCTCCAGATGTGGACTCCAGGTGAGGGTTGCAGAATCTGAGCAAGGTTTTGCTTCTGAAACTTCCTCCCCTCTGAGGAAGTGGGCGAAAAAATAAATCGATAAAGATAGCATTCCCATAAAAGGCTGTGCGAGAGTTTCTTCCCCACAGTGAATCAAAAATGTTTCAGGAGTGATGCTGAGCTTTTCACTCAGGTTGTATAGCCTCTTAGGAAGACAGGTAAGGTTTACACACATGTAAAGCTAAAAGTTTAACTATCAGGGGGCTGTAGTGGGGACCTGTGTGGGAGGAGGTAATGAGCTACCATGTGCCACTCACAAACAGCACTCACATAAACAAGAATTTGCTGACCTTCCTTATATTCTGACAACTGTGCGTGCATATCTCAAAACCCTTCCATTCCTATTCACCAGTCTTAAAATGTAAAATTATTAACCAAATTAAGATTTTTATCCTATATATTTAGGATTTAGCCTCCTATTTAAGATTGTCTGTAGCCACTAAATGCCAAAATGTGGAGATAGCTGTAAGAAGACAGTCACATACCAAAACTTCCACTGGTCAGAGGAGCATGTAGTGCCTGTTCTCAAAGATACTTGAGAAAGAGGCAAGTGCTTTGGGCTGAAGATGCTTCTGGGAACGTGCTGCTGGAGATCCTGTTGGAGGGACTGTTGGAGACCCACTCTTGGAAAGATGCCCTCCATGCCAAAGGGGCAGCGTTTCTGAAGGGACTGCGGCCTGTGGGTAACCCATGCTGGAGTGAGAACACCTTGGAGTGGTTGGTGGCCTGTGAAAGACCTGTTCTGCAGTAGGGGGATGTGTCTGAGCAACTGCAGCCTATGGGTGACCCATGCTGTAGCACGAACACTAAGAAACAGAGTGTCATGAAAACCTGAAGAAACAAAAAGCAGGAGAAAAAATGAATAAAATAATAAATACAGCCGAGGAAAACAAAGAAGCAAAAAGAGAGCTCATGAACTCAACCTCCTGTGCTGCCTCTCACCTCACTGGTGGAACTAAGATGAACACAAGGCAGTTGAGACAAGGAAGGGGGAGGATAGGTGTTCGACTGAAGTTGAACCTGGGGAGAGGGAAGGAAAGCTGTTTACTTAAGTGGTTGGTTGATTGTTTTTGCATCCTCTTTCTACTCAACTCCTGAATCAGTGATCAGAAGTTTGTGTTAATTGATAATAAATTAAATTAAAAATAATTAGGTATAAATTCCATGAGTCAAAACTGGTTTGTCTACAACAATATATTGAACCTTTTGCTATCACATGATTGCGAATGATTTATCTCATGACCAAAACTGCCTTTTGAGAGAGTAGTCCTGACCAAGGGATGGATTAATGCCTAATCATGTGGCAGAAGCTGTAGTTCTAGGTATCTGACAGTTATGCAGCTGGATGTGTAAGCAGCCATTGTCACATAGTCAGTTGTAAAGTCATTATTCAATTAAAAAAAGGTTTGAATAAAATAGTGCTTGTACAGTAGATCATTTGATAGAGAAAAGTCTATTAGTCCCAGTAAAAGAGAACAAAAAAGAGCAGGTTGGCTCAGCAGAATTGACCTGGCAGACTGTATCTGGTCTGCAGGGTACAATCAGGAAGAACTGTGACCGTGTGAAACCCTTGAACTATGGTTTCTTTATTGTCCTTCCACGAATGCAGAACTTTTTCCTGCCGTGGTTAGAATTGTATGAATGAACAAGTTTCACAGAGCAGCTGGGTGATACTGAGGTCCCACTGAAAACTTAATCACAAAATCCTGTTTATTTAAACAAAGGTGGGTATATTAAGTTTACTGAAAGGGAAGTGATTTGTTTATACTATGTAAAGTATTTAACTGTTTTAAAAACTTGAAAAATGTATTTGCTTTTATTTTGCTATATTGAGTAGTTATCATTCCAGGAGTATGTTAGTTTACCTCTGACCATTTGTTTCAATCTTGGATGCATTTTATAACTTTCTTAAGCTTTCAAGGCTAAAATCTTCTGCAACCATCTAACCTAATGATTTAGAAGAACATACGTGTTTCTGTATCTGTATGACCTTGTCTGACAAATCAATCCACTGCATATTGATAAAAGGAGCATGTATTGTACTGTTATTGCTAGTAGCAATTACTTCTAAACCTTCATGGAAAAGCTTTTCTCTACGTTCAATAATATTTGCATAAACTTAACTGTTATTCTCAGTAGCAATACAGAAAAATAGTAGAACATAATGTTACTGTAATCACAGTTGAGAACTTCCAATGTTCTGCTAAAATGTGTTGCATATTTCATGCTAGATTTAAGACAGGGTTGATTTCAATTAGTATTCTGTGTCCAACTTGTCAACAAATGTTAACTTCAAGAGCACTTACCAGTACTTAAAACTACTGCACTTAAATAATTATGATTCTGAATAGAGCAAATGACAGTGTAAGAAATAAGAGAAGCATAAAGCTATCAATATGAAAATAAGTATATATAGGCTCCACAAACCTTGTCTTTTACTTAGTGACCAGAGTAGCTGAACAAGTGTGTGTGTGGGGGGGTGTGTACAGGTGTGTGTGTGTGTACAGGTGTGCATATCAATAGATGGGAATATTGCTCTTCACTGTTACAGGCCAGCAAAGAATATTATATGTAAGGATGTAAAATAAAGTTAAATATAACCATGATTCTGCTTACACTATTCTTAAAGTAGGTTAGTAAGCCAGAAACATCATGTTGAAAATCTGCCAGGAATAAAGTCTAAACACCCCTTTTTTTTTTCCTGTGCCATTCTGTGTCTTTGTTAATTAAAGGACCAAATGGCAGACAATTTTCATGGTGTTACTTGTTCATATCTAGATGTAGTGATCCCCTGAAACTAATTCTTGAAGAAACCAAACTGATCAACAAAGCTATTAACATGCCAGTCACACAGAAAAAAAGCTTATATTTGATGAGATTATTTTTAATGTACATTTATTTTTATAATGTAAAATAGATGTTATTGCACAAAAATTATATATCTATCATTTTTTCTATAAATATATGTTTTTTCAAAAAATGGCATTTGCTACCTAACTGCAAAATGAAATGTAGAAAGAACAAGTTTGATACACAAACAACACACACAATACCAAGAGTCAGTAAGTGCAAAAAAATGAGTGCTATAAAGAAGTGGTTATAAATAACAAAGCCAAAGGGAAAATAAACCCATGCTCCTAATGAATTTTATTACTTTGTTCTTTATAATTTGCTTACAGTCTTTTAACTGTTCTTGTATCACGTCAGGTATATGAATTCTCAGAAATTATTGGTAAAAATAATTGTTGTCAAATCTATACAGTGAAATAGCCTTGAGGATATATTGTTACCACTTAGCATTCTCCAACATGATAAATCACATATTTGTATAATATTACATTAGTTTTATACCTGATTATCTACAGCATAATATTTTTTCTTGGCTTCTAACGAGAAAGTTGTAATGAGAAGCAAAAACTTTCATATTTAATAAGTAAAATAGGTGGTAGGTATAGTATCCTGTCATTAAAGAGGGCAGCTGAAACACCCACTGACCCTTTCATGCCTAAGGATGTGCTTCCAAAATCAATTGCTCTCCAAGCTGCCACAGCTCTCACATGACTGTACATTGTCACAGCCCAAAACCGCAATCCAGCGAACAGCCGTGAAAGCATTAGGCCATTCTTTGAGAATACAGTAGCATAGCAAGTAAAAGTAATAAATACAACTGAGTTCTGTCCTACAAGAAATAATGAGCATTTTAGTGGTCTATTTATTTTTTAGATGATGACTGTGATTTGGATTCATGCCATCTTTCTTTTTTTTGTTTTTTTTTTTTTTTTTTTTCTTTCCTTCTCTCTTTATGCAGCTGTTCCACGCACAAGCGACACTCAGTGTAGCTCAGTTCCGGAGCCTAGGTATGGAAGGAGAATCGGCTCTGAGTTTTCAGCAGGCTCTGTTGTTCGATTTGAATGTAGTCCCGGCTATCTGCTACAAGGCTCAAAAGCTATCCGATGTCAGTCTGTACCTAATGCCTTAGCTCAGTGGAATGACACGGTACCAAGCTGTGTAGGTAAGCAATTACATTTAAGTCGTTTGTTCTGTCACACATGTCTCTGAATCAGAATTCAGGAACTGGTTCAGAAAATAGTATTTAACACATACATTCACTCTTCCGCGATTAATATCCGTCATGCCTAATTTAAAAGAGCAGTTTTCCATATCAGAAAGTAATTGAGTACCAGCTGGCTGGTAGGCAGTATAGTGTTTCATATAATGACATAGATTATATGAACAAGTGTGATGAACATTTTCTTGAACATTCATTATTTTCATGACTCATCTACAGCTTGAAATACAGGACAGAATTTAATTATGCAGAAGTGTCTTTACCTGTTTTATTACACACTACTTGTATATTTCTATCACACATAGGATGATGACTTCTTTTTTCAAGTAGAAGCATAGTGCACATTGAATAATGATAGCATTGTTAAGTATAGCTACTTTTATTCAGTCTCTCAATAAACCTGTTTAGTACTTCTTTTTTTTTTTAATGTTGAAAGGTTTTATTCTCTCCCTTCTTGGATTTATATCCAAAAGTCATTGCTGTTCATAGGAATTTACTCTATAACTAATTAGAGTGTTCTAAAAATAAATGTAGGTGTCCTATTTTCTGTGTATTCTGTTTTTTTGTTTAGTTTAGTTCTGTTTTCTTGAACCTTAAAGAAGCAATTGCGTATACAGTAAAAATATTTAATGTACCACACTGCTTTACCAGCTAGATCCAATATTGGAGCTAACTTAGGCTGTGGGTAAGTTCACATGATTTCTGTCAATTGTGACTGTGTTTAATGTTATGTCTTTACAGTTTGTTGTTACTCTCAGGTAAGACATGATTAGGCTGTGCTGCCAGTCTGTTCTAGGCTGCACACACTCAAAATGAAGTTCACTTCTGAATTGTTTATTCATGAAGGATGTATTTATGCTAGATATTGTTCATATATTTCAGATAACATTGCTTTCTAAGTTCAGATTTTTTCTTCACACTTCACGTCTATGTATTTATGCTACAAAAGAGAACTATTATAATTAGCTCAGGAAAATTATTGTTAATTTTCTGTTCTTTGAAGTGGTTTAGGTTTTTTAATAATTTGTGATAATACTTTCTTTCAGTGCCATGCAGCGGGAATTTTACTGAGCGGAGAGGTACTATTCTTTCACCAGGTTACCCTGAACCTTATGGTAACAGCTTGAATTGTGTGTGGAAAATCATAGTGACTGAGGGATCAGGTATTCAGGCAAGTCTATATTCTGTCAAGCATGGAGTATTAAGTACTTTGTGGTTCAGTTTAAACAGTAATTGTTTATTTCTCTAGAAGTTTCAGAAAATAGCAATCATCATTTTTCATTTTTGGGGGTCCTTGAAATATTTGTGCTTTGTTTTTCGTAGTATTTTTCTTTGGTTAGTTTTATTCTATTTTATTTTTACATGGGGTTATGAATGAGAAATGGTGAAGAAGCAGCTTTCTCTAACTGTGTAGAATATTGAAAGCAGGTCCTGATCCTTCAATCTGGTATGCAAATGCCAACCCTTTCTATCTGCTAGAATATCACTGAGGCTCTTGAGAGGCTGCAACTGTCTTATCTGCTGATTTACACTTTGAATAATTATTTATAGTCATGCAACATATGTGCAAAATCCTTCTTGCTTACCTATTGTCATATTTTCTAAAAGTTAAGACAACTTAAAAAGTGAAAGTTAATGGGTTTTTTTTGCATTTTTTAACTCAGGTGTTTTTGTTTGGATTTGCTTATTTGTATTTTCTTTGGGGTGTGTTCTCTTCCACCCCCCGACCCCCCCAAACATTTTAAAATACATATGACTAGTTGGTTTAAAAAGTCCTGTGTTTTACAGATCCAGGTCATCAGCTTTGCCACTGAGCATAACTGGGACTCTCTTGAAATATATGATGGTGGAGATATGACAGCACCACGTCTTGGGAGCTTTTCAGGTGAGGATATGCCGTGATTTAAACATACATTTCTATATATAGGTGTATGAGAGAGCATATCTGTGTTTGCTCACACATATAGACAAGGAGTATATTTGTATTGCATCGTTTCTGATATCATTATGAAATGTTCTCATTTTTGCAAGATTTCAGGTGCCGTAAACATGTCAATATTCAAATTCCAAGAGTGATTTTCAGAAGAAAATATGATATGAAAATGCTTAGCTTTATTATTGGGATTTGGTTGTTAATACTTGACAAAAAAAAAAAAAAGTCTTTTATCCTACCTACCCCTCCCATAGAGAAGATAGAGTGATATAAATTGGTACTGACATTCAAGGAACTTCCTTTGATAGCTTTGACTTAGTTTATCCTTGTTAGCTTCCCTTTCTCAGTAAAAAGATGAAGCATTCAGCATTCATCCAAACTCACCAGACCTCGGACAACAAAGCAAATTACTACAACTGGGACATAACAAACTATATAATTTGTTGTTTCACATGTACATCAGGAATCGATAGCTTTACTACCTTTTTATAAAACAATTTTTATAGAAAGAGCATGTTCTATAAACCAAACCAAGAGAAAGAGAGATCTCATATAAGATTAAGTCAGGAATAATATCCGAGAGTCATGAACTCTATCACAAGCCTGATCTGATTCTGGTGTAGCTAAAGCATTTTGTGGAATTTTGTCTCTCTGGGGACTTCACAAACTTTTAAAGTATAGATGTATATTGGATTATGTAAGGAAATGAATGATCAACCAAAGAAATTAACCCCATATTATTTGTTTGCATATTGAATTAAATAATTTGGAGTTGCACCTCAGTATTTAAATATTAAAATATGTTGTGAGTTAACCCTAGTAGGCAGCTCAGCCCCACCAAGCCGCTTTCTCACTCCCACACAGTGGGATAGGGGAAAGAATCAGAAGGGTAAAAGTGAGACAACTTGTGGGTTGAAATATAATAGGTAAAGCAAAAGCTCCACGTGCAAGCAAAGAAAAACAAGGAATTAATTCACTACATCCTATCAGCTGGCAGGTGTTCAGCCATCTCCAGGACAACAGGGCTCCATCACAAGTAACTTGCTTGGGAAAAGAATGCCATAACATCCCCCCCTTCCTCTTTTGTCCTCCAGTTTTTATTGCTGAGCACAACGTCGTACGGTATGGGATATCCCTTTAGTCAGCTGGGGTCAGCTGTCCCAGCTGTGTTGCCTCCAAACTTTTTACTCACCCCCAGTCTACTCCCTGGTGGGACAACGTGAGAAACAGAGACAACCTTGACTCTGTGTAAGCACTACTCAGCAATACCTAGAATATTCCTGGGTTATCAACACTGTTTTGGTCACAAATCCAAAATGTATCACAATGCTAGCTACTGTGAAGAAATTTAACTCTGTCCCAGCCAGACCCAGTACGAACGGCTATAACATTTTATATTAAATGCTAGTAGCTATGCTGTATATTAAATTGACAATAAGGAAGGAAGAAAGGAATTATGAAACATAATCAACTTTTGACAGGTGAAATATGTGGCAACCATATTGAACCCATTGGATAAAGAACTGATGAAATGATCCATTTAACAATATTCCATTTAACAATACTCAAGACTCAAAACACTTTCTTATTCTATACTAAAGTATGTCATCTTACTATAGCTTAAAAACCTTCCTAATTTCCAGGTAAACTGAAAAAGACAATTTTTTGTATTAGAAATATTTCACTGGAGATAGAATAACAGATTTATTGTGGATTTATCTCTTTTGTATAATGAATGTCAGACAAAATGAAGAATTATTTAGTGTATGGGAAAGGTGTAGTGAAGAATATTTGAACATGACATGAAATCTGCTGTTCTCAAAACTGAACCAGTAACGTGACATTGAAACTCAATTCCAGGCATATTTTCATAGAGGGTAAAATTCAGAAGGTATCATTTCTCTCTTGCAAAAATTTTGCACGATACCATTGTCTTCTGATTCACTCTCTGTGAATTCATCTCTCTTCTAAATATTCATTCAAGATGCACAGATGTACAACTAATTATGAAGAAATTATTAGCCTGTGCTGCTAAACTATGTCACAGAGTTGATTTGGAAAGGTGAATTCACTGCAGTCTGTTTCTTCAGGAAGTCTTTGCACAGATAGGTAACTATACTATTCCCTTGTGTCAGGGCACAGTGGGGGTCGGCAGGTCCCTGGGGTTGGGGTGCCAGGAGAGATGGGGGCCCATCCCACCACCCCAGCCGGGAGCAGGGCAGCCAGGGGACACGGGGGCAACCCCAGTCCCAGGCATCAGGCGTCTCTCTGGGCATCAGGACAGGCTGAGGCTGGGCTGTGATGTGGGCCCATGGCTGGACAGGGCAGGGCTGTGAGGAGCTGGAGACTGGTCCTGCTGTGGGGACAGGAGCTGATGGCCCCCGGGGAGGCTGGGCCATGGGCAGGGTGGGGTCAGGCCCCAGGGGGCTGGGCAGGGCCGGTAAGGGATGTCTGCTCGAGCAGTCTGGGCCCTTACATATTGTCTTGTCCTTTTTGAATTAATCCTGTGGGTCATCTTTTACCAGCGAATGGCAGACAAATCATGCCATTTGTCTTCTTTTTATGCTACAGTAATGCCTGTGATGTGAGGGTGCTATTTTAGGGGAAAGTGATAGGGGCTTCATAAAGAAAGACATAACAAAGATCCTGAGACCATGTGTTAACAGACATAAAGATACCTTGTGCTACTGTCTTCCTGGTGGCAGAATACATGGATTTTTGTAGAGCCATCTTGAAAAGGATAGGACTGCTGTGGATAGGACTGATGTGTTGAGTGCCAAGAGGGATTATCTCCAAGCATGCTCTTGTGGCATGTGATGGACTAGTGAACCACTTAGTTTCCTGTGCCTAAATTTGACAGATGATACCTTTTGGTAAGCAAGCCAATTCTTTTTAAGACCAAGTTTTCCAGATGACACTAGACAGTGTTGAAAAACATTCAGAGTAATTGGAAAACTACTAATTATTTTTGCCCTCAGTGATACTGGTTCATCAAAGTAGTTCTCATGGCTCATGAGGAAATAAAAATAGCATTGTCTTTAAAAGACAACCATGAAAATAATTTCTTAGTTTTTTACAACACTTGCTGTGTCATTTAGAGAATATATATAGGTATAGCAGATTTTTGATTAATGAATGAAGCTTATTTGCCTTACTAAATGCTTGAATGACACATGTTCCTTAATGAGGGACAGAGTTAATTCTTTTCATTTTATTACTGATCAATTTTACAACGAGTAGACATGTTTCCAAGTTTACATAATAAAGTTATACCTGGAATATTTTAATAAAATTAAGGGACTCTTTGCATGGATCTACTCTTAATTCTCAGTTGGGAAGGTCACAGTTTTTACAAACAGGATAGAATTTTACTTGCCATATTCAAAAGTAAAAAAAAAAAAAGAACAAAGAAAAAACATAACTGGAATTGATTTTTCTCCTGCAGAGGAACTATACTTCATTTTTCATTTGGAAAAGTGATTTAAGTTCCTTGTTTTTCTGTAGCCATCCTGCTTTCAAAAAGGAGGTGAATTTATTTTAAAATATGATGTTAAAGAAAAAAAGAGTTTCATTGAATGATAATCAGCTTATATGCATATTAAGTTTACCAAGTGTCTGATCTATGCTTGTCCTTAACAGATGGAGACTCATATTTTCCACTTCCTCAATCCAATATGGGCATCTTCCTTTCAAGAATGTTTTTCTCTTTTAAAGCCTGCTTTTATTATAAAGCTACAAAATTGTCAACTGAATTTAGAGATACTCTGTTCTTATAGCTCAGTACTGGCAGTTCCTTCATGAAGCCTGTCTGTTAAACCAAAAGTGCAGAAAGACTTGGATAACTGTCCGGCATCCCATGATTTGTAAATAATTTGTAAAAAAATTGTAAATCCCATGATTTGTATTTGTAAATATGCTGTGCTGCCAGTTGTGTCACAGAATGGAATTATGCGAGTGAAAATTCCTTGGATGAAAGGACAGAAAGGCTTTAATCAATATGCCAAAGTGAAGTCTGTCCTCGACTCCTTAGTGAAAGTAATAGACATAGTAGCTGAGTGAGAGGATATTCTTGACAAACACATTGCTTTTTCCTGAGAGCTTTAAGTCTGAATTTAAGTGAGAGATGATTTTACTTTATACACAGAAATGAACAAAAAAGTAGAAATAAGGCAAAAACCAGCAGTGTTTTAGAACTGCTAGTTTGGGACTGATGACTATGGTATATTCAAACTGAAAAAAATGAGACTAAATACAGCTACAGCTCCATCTAAAATTGGACATGCAGGTAACACCTGACATTCTTTTACATATGTATATGTACTTAAATATGTATATATATGTGTATAGACATATTCAGAGAGAGTATACAAATACAGTAGTCATTGAGGTTGACATCTGGAGAATCTACTCTTATGATGATAGTTAAATTTAGAAAGAGATTAGGTAATGTTTGTGCTAATCCCAAAAATGCCTAAAATGACCATTTATCTCCATTCTTGGTCTAGAAATTTCTACGATACCTAGACAACCTTTCACACGTGCAGTGTAGTGTTCACCTCTGGAATGAGATACATTGCTCTTGGTTGTCATTGCTAAAACTTGAAAGGGATAGTGGACAGAATTTTCTATAATAATATCATAATTAAACATTAAGTACAAACCTTGTCCTCATTCCCTTGTAAGACTTTAGGGAGGGAAACACACAGTTACTGACTCCCAGGAGAGTTCCCTTTTTTCCAGATTACAGATTCTCAATCAAGAGGTTAAGAAGTCTATCAGCATCCAGTATCCTAACATGATATCAATCTATATGAGTTTTAGATGTCTACCATGGAGATCTCTACACGTGAGCTATTATTCATGAAATCTGTACCTGCCCTTTAAGTACTGTTTCTTTCTATTGACAATAAAAGAAGTCCAAAACAACTAGGACACTGTGGACACTACATCTGGTCACCACACTAAAAAGTATTTTCCGTACTTCATATACCCAGTCCCAGAACAAGCAGATGTTGGCAAGCGATCAATAGAATTTCAGTTAGATCATAGAATCATAGAACAGCCCAGGTTGGAAAGGACCTCAAAAGATCATCTAGTCCAACCTTTTGTGGGAAAGGGAGACTTGTGGGAAAGGGAGACTAGATGAAATTGTCCAGCACTCTGTCCAATTGCATCTTGAAAACCTCCAGTGATGTGGACTCTACCACATCCCTGGGGAGGTTGTTCCAGTGATTGATTGTTCTCACTGTAAAAAATATCTTTCTAATGTTGAGATGAAACCTCTCCCAGTGTAACTTGGAGATGTTGCCCCTTGTCCTCTCCATGTGGCTCCCGGTGAAAAGAGAGCCTGCATCCTCTTTGTAGCTGCTCTTAAGTACTGGAATACTGTGATGAGGTCCCCCTCTGAGCCTTCCGTCCTCCAGGGAGAAAAGACCTAACTCCTTCATCCTTTCCAAATAGGGCAGGTTCTCCAGCCCTTTGATAATTTTCATGTCCCTCCTTTGGACCCTTTCCAGTCTGTCTGTGTTTTTCTTGAACTGTGGGGACCAGAGCTTGGACACAGTACTTCAGGTGCAACCTGGCAAGTGCTGAGTAGAGTGGGATTATCACATCTCTATCTCTGGTAGTAATGCCCTTCCGGATGCAGCCCAGGAACTTATTTGCCTTCATTGCTGCAGCAGTGCACTGCTGGCTCATATTCAGCTTGTTGTCCATTAGGACCCCCAAGTCCCTTTCAGCAAGGCTGCTCCACATCCACACAGAACGTAGCCTGTACTGGGCTCATTGATTATTCTGACCCACGTGCAGGACTTCGCACTTGTCTTTTTGTTAAATTTTATACTGTTCCTCGTAGTCTACTCCTTCAGCCCATCCAGGTCTCTCTGTAAGATGGCTGGCGTTTCAACCTCACCACCCAGTTTAGTGTCATCAGCAAACTTGGTGATGGTGCTTTCAGTCCCATCATCCAGATCATTTAAGAAGATGTCGAAAAAGTGTGGGGATCAGTATCGATCCCTGGGGGACCCCACTTTTGACAGTCTGCCAGCCTGAACTGTGCAATTGAATGTGGCAATTATGAGAATCATTTATTTCTCACAGTACAATAGGATATAATTTCTCATCTTATCGAATATCACCCTCTAAGGAAGTAAAAGACTGGTGTTAAATGTTAGCAGATCTTACAAAGGAACAGAGCTGCCAGAAGAGCAATTTTCTTCAATGAAGAGTATAATTATTCTGAGTCAGCATCCTCATTCTTAGTGAACAGACACCTTAAACATCCTTAAATGTATTTCAAATTCCATATGGATTCCGTGAAAAGTCCTCCCTCCAGGAAGATATTTCACTGTTTTCTCTATTCCACAGTAAGTGTTGTGTGATGTGAATGCTCTGCACTGTCTGTGAATTTCCATACTTGGAGATTCCATGTCAGACAGTAAAACCTTCTTTAAAAGCCAAGTTGTCATCTTTTAGCTCCTCACCATGTACATCAAGATTTTGCTTAATACAGTTTTAGATTTAAAAGTATTTACCATTTCCTAGTTTATACTGTAGACTTATGAAGATAATTCTTTCCAGCATTTCTTTTTAAGCCTGAGTTTCAAGCTCATACCTAGGCTGCTCACAGTTACTATAGAAACAGCAAATGCCCCACAGGAAATGAAAATATTTCATATGCAACCACCGTTGAAGTTCATTAGCTACTTGATACTGTCTTTGAGGGTAATCATAGAAAATGATGTAATTTTTAGCCTCAGTAGATGCTCCAGCTTTAGACTGTAGAATACGAGTTACATAGTAGTGGTGTGGTAACAAAGAAAATGTGTCAGACTAATCAATGCTACTGGCAAAGAGTGTGTCCAGGGTTAGTGATAAGCTTGTTGTGTAGTGCACACTGAAGTCAGTGGCACATAATTTTATTATAGTTATTTGAATTAGATAAAGCCAGTATGTCTCTTTTTTCTAATGTGTTGCACCTGCTTCTTCATTTCCAGTCATACCCTCAGAATTAGGATAACTGGTTGAAATATTGATGTGGGGAGAAAGTGTGGGGTGGAAAGAGAGAAAAAAATCTGGACTGCTCTGTTTTGTACTGCACGTTTTTTATACATGTGGAAAGAAGTCAAATGGCAGTTGAGCTTGTTCTCATAATTGAATCCTTTACTTATGTGATCTTTTTCTGTTTACGCCTCTTTTTTCTATCCAAGTCAATAAAGTTTCATCTGAACATGACGGGATCTTGTTTGATTGTACTTACATTGCTTCTTAGTATCATGACTTGTAATCAAAATTTTCTTGCAGCATCAGGAGAAAATAAGGCAGAACACAGCAGAATGTTTGAGATTTCTATGCACATAATGAGAAGAAAATGAGCCTGTCTGATTCAGTCCTGGTTGTGTCTTTTCAATATAAAACTCTGATACATCAGCATGCTACAGTTTATTCCATAACTTTTATTTTTCCAGGTACAACTGTGCCAGCACTGTTGAATAGCACCTCCAATCAGCTTTACCTGCATTTTCATTCTGACATTAGTGTGGCAGCAGCTGGTTTTCACCTGGAATACAAAAGTAAGCCTGCTTGCTTGTTTTTTGAAAATTTCTCAGGAAAAAAGCTATATATGGAAAGGGAAAGAGAGAATTTATATTGTTTTGTGGATTTTTTTTTGTTTGTGTTTTTTTTTTTTCTTCCCTGACTACCACATTCTACTCGGTAAGAACTTGATATAAGTGATATATATTAAACTGAAATTTTAAATGAAGTGTAATTTGAAATTGCTGAAAACCAGCTTTGACAAATTAGCAGGATATAACAAATATACCTGGCAATTCAGAACAATATTTTTAAAGTGTGTGGTTTAATTATGGTGTGGGTTCTTTTTCAACTAATTTCAGCTTAGTTTTGAAATTTAGGTAACAAAAAAAAGTAAAAGTTAGTTTCACTGCTTGGAAATAGTTAACACTGTTTTTTTTCCTATTCATACATACATATATTTATTCCTTGCTGTTCTTTCCTTTCGTTCAAAGTCCTTTCCCTCAGCAAATTGCTGTAACTGAAAAAAACCCAAAACATTAAAATCCCAGAGCTACAAGAAAACACTACCGTTATCTTTGTAAATCACTGGTGGTATGAGCAGAATAACCTAAGAACTTTAATGGCAAATTCTGCTATATATCAACTTTTTATGTGTTTTGTGAGCAGCTTGATTCTAAAATACAGAGGTTTGGTGTTATAAACATCAATGGATTATCTCACATAATCATATTTAATTCAAACATGCATGTTTGTATTATTACCTCTCCCAAAAACTTAATACTATAGAATAATAGTAATTTCAGCACATGTGCTTGCATAATACTGCTTTTAACTGGAAATAGTAATTGCTAAGAATATTCTAGTCTTTAAAAAAATAATGTGATGATGAGTTAGCAGTCTGGTGAATGCTTTGATGAAGGTCACAAAGTAAATCCTCTTTAATTTTTGAATATGAACATGCTCTGTTTTCTTATGAAGGGCATTCAAGAATTTTCTTGAAAATGGAGTTCATTTTTATATATTTTATATATAAAATATAAATATGTACAGAATTTTGGGAAACTAGATTTTCAGCTCATAACAAATATTTTAAACTAAACATAATCCACAAGAGAGTCTTGTGTTTTAATTTAGTTTCCTGTTTATTTCAAGCATTTATATGCAAGCATGTTGTAGGTTTTTTGAATACAATCATTCTAACAGTGATGCAGAATAAGAATATGACTATTATTTCTACAGGATTTTTTTTAGAATCTACCGTTTTGACAAAGTTCTCTTTTTTTGTCTGGGCAGCCCTTCTCCCCAACTGGTCAGCCTTTTTTCCTCCCCAAACCTTTCCCCTTAACCTGCAGTGAAAGTATAATTCCATATGAAATGGAAAGAAGTACAAATTTGTTCTAGAAAGTTGCTGTACAATGAACATTTTGAAGTTCAATTTTTGTCTTTTACTGTATCAGTTCTATTATCCCTGTGACTCCTGAAAAAAAATATGTGTTCTGTTAACAAGTAAAAAGTGTTTGGGAGCATGCAAGGTCACTTGGATTTATGCTTTTGTTTGTCTCCTAATTGCCAGTCCCACAACTGTGCTCTGTTAAAGCATCTATTGACTTCAGTGGTTCCAATATTTCAATGCCAGGGTTTTTCAGAAGTGCAACTCAGTGCAGGTCAAGGTAGCAACATTCAGCATTCAGAGCTTAGTTAACTATTCTGTTGATAGTCTGGCAGGAAAGAATAACTTCCTTTCTTACATGGCTGTATGGTCTCTGCAGGGTTAGCAGGAGTACAGTACATCCCTGTGTGTCTCTGAATACAGAAACTAAGCAAATCCCCACAGCAAGACTTTACTGTTTTATATTGAGCAATCACCTTTTTAGATCAAGAAAGAAGCAGAGAAGGAAATACTTTTCCATGTGACAAGATGCAGATATTGCTAGTGTTTGATTATGAATTCTGAAGCCTGTGATCTTTTGGCCACCTACCGTTTGAAGCGACATTGGAAAAAGAAATACCTTTGGTTCAGAAGTCAATCTAAAATTTGGAATAAAAATGTTTTTTTGCTGAGGGGTTGTCTTACTAAAGCAAACACAAAAATGTTTGATGTCTGGGAAAAAAACATTCACCAAGAAATGCTATGTTAGAACATCAGGTACTTTTGATAAAAGCAGAGGGAAAGGAGGGCTAGATTCATAGTCTTTCTAAATAAAATGCTTTGCAGCTGTAACATTCAGCTATAGTATAAGAGTCCTTGGTTCAATTCTTTCATCTTGCAGAAATTTGGATGTCTGAAGAGTCATAGTGGGGGTCCTCAATATCGACTTTTAAGGCTATTCTGCTTAATAAGACTCAGCACCTGTAACAGGATTTGTATCCGCATTCTAATTACCAGGAAAAATGGCTAATCATTCAACTTCAGCTTATATTTAAACATTTTGCAAAAAGTAGTGGAGCGCTAAGATCAGATGTATAAAGAATACATCACTGTTGTGAGGCCAGAGACCTATGTTTAATGTGTTCATTTAGATGACAGAGCTGGACTTGGATGTATGTAGGATGTAAGCAATTGGTCATGATACTTAAGTGGGTGCGTGGTTTTCAGTTCTTGTTCAAATACGTTTTTTAAAAGTTTATAGAATGGAGTTATAAAAGAGAGCTTAGAAGTTTGTCCCCTTTGCTTTAATTCTCTGTATACGTCCATGATAAGGATATTCCTCTGCGTAGCAGCAATGTGGGTTCAAATCATTGCAGGTAACAAAGACCACCTCTCTTTCTGTAAGTTGTCAGTAGCTGCTTTGCAGGAATCCACTCCGTTGTCTTCTTTCAGTTTGTCTTCATTGAGGACAGTGGAAAAGCAATGGATTCTGGACCCTGCAATAAGAAAGGCCACCTTCTCCATTCATTGATTCTGCTCTTTATTGTAGCTCTTTTATTTTATTTAGTCACAGCAAAAGGAAATTCAGTGACTTATGGGAAAAAGAGAAAAGCATTTCAAAGATGAATGACAGGTTTCCAGAAAGTTTTATACAACATCCCTTTCATTTCCTAATCAGAAAGCAAGCTGAGGGGACACACTAGGTTGGAGAGAGGAAGAGAGAGCAAAAAATTTCTGGGGAATATTGTCGATGAGTAAGAAATAGTATCAGTATAGATTAACTTAAAATAACCAACAGAATTACGCCAGTTTATAAGAGCTGAAAAACTGTCTCTTAGTTTTGTAAAAGAAAAGAAAAAGAAACAATAATAAATGACAATAATATAATCCTGCAAGCAAATCAGAATTAGTATGTATTTATGTATTTTAAAAATCTCCAGCATAGCACTTCAGCAATGTAGATGCAGAGAATTAGTTATTTAATGGCATTTACCTATGGATAAGCAGAAAGTTCAAAGAGAGGAAAGACTCCGAAAAATAAATTTTAGCTAGTCCTCAGAGAACTAAAAATGGTAGGCACACTTTTATTTCATTTTCAACTAGATAATTTTGTTCTTTTTTAAAGTATTTTGCTATAGAAATTTGGTGGGTTTTCTGTGACCCTGATTAAAATTTAATAATGTTTTTATTGGAAGTATTTAATTTATAGCTATGCTTATTTTAGTATTTGAGTAGTGCTTTTATGAATCCAAATAAACTTCTATATAGTTCCTTCTCTTTTATGGAAGGCGAGTGGCTTTGTTTATTAAGTTGTTTTCCTGAGCAATCAATTGCTGTCAGTCAAAACTAACAATAAAAACAGTTGTTCTGAATTTTCATTCTATTTCAGCGAAATCCACAGTGATCATGACTTAATTTTATTTTCCAGAACAATAAACCAAAATACCAAACTTCATAGCTACAGACATCCTTCATGATATACAGTCTCAGAGTTCTTTTCTCCTGCTACATGTACATCATTCCCAGTTAGCATTGATGGAAATTATATGTATGCATCAGAGGACACTGGATCCTTTAATATGGTTTTAGATATAAATATTTTGGGAAGAGAAAAAGCTATCTGTCTTTGAAACTGAGAAAGCTTTAATGCTTTTCACAAGGCACAAATTTTGCAAATCCTCTTTTCACATTTCACATCTCTGTTGGTTTTTTATTTATTTTATTTTATTTTATTTTAATTTGGGAACCAGGCTTAGTGCTTAATCCTAAAACATTTCAAGAAAATTATTTAAGTAAATGAGCTTCATTTTAAATCTTTTGAGGAAGAATAGAAAATATTACATGAACAGAAAGTGCAATTAAAGTGACTGTGTATTAATTGTTCTTTGATTAACAAGAATCATAAATTATTAGAACTAAAACCCTTCCTGTGCAAATCCCCAGTAGGTAAGAGAGTGTTAGTCCTGGAACAGTGAAGGGATGGCCTTACACTTTAATATAATTTCTTTGCTATAATTTCTTCACCTTTAGGAATTACAGTGAAGACAATTAGCTTTCCAACAATAGATATTACCGGAAAAATGCGAATTTGCGATAAGAAGCTGTTCATCACATCAAGTCCAATTAACTTCAGATCTTTCATCAGCAGGCTACAACAGGAGTAGTAGAGACATAGTGGACCTAATAGTGTTTCATCTTATCTTCTGCATATATTTCACATTAGAGTAGGAGGTAAAACTGCTCTAAACTAGCCATTCCAGAATCCTGCAGACCCCTACTGTCATTATACGAAAAAAGTCTTCATAACAACAGTAGGAAATGAGGATCACTTAGGAACGCTCCCTTCATCCCAGAAGGAATTCCAAGAAGCAAGGAGCAACAGACGAGAGTGTCTGTAAATCACTACAAAATTATTTCTCCATAATAGAAATTATTTCTCTATAATAGAAACTGTACATCACCTGAGTATATTAGAATAAATGGATAGGAGTTTCTACTTAAAAGATATTTTCACCAGTGTAAATGTTATAAGCATGCCTGATTTAAAATCAGTATGTTAGAGAAAACAGCTCTATTTCAATAAAATAGTTTGCTATAATTTGATCACATATCTTAGATTCCACACTGTATATTGCTGTTTTAAAGTAACTTTATAGATCTTCATAAATATTTTATAAAAGCTTCACCCACTGATGACAGCTTATTTTGATCCTAGATATTTCAAGATAATTTAAATAATGGAACACGTATTATTTTATTACTTGAAACTTTGTCTTCCTTTTAGAAATGTGTCTTTCTCTTGCTCTTTCTATATGGGGGTTCTTTCTATATATGTGTTTATTTTCATGGGAAGACTCAGGGGAATCTGCTCCTGCAAACCTAAGTTCAAGTCTAACCTAGGTAGTGCACATGTTCCCCTTGTAGCCACACAAGTCTTCTGGTGAATAATAATAATTTTGTCATTTACTTTAGGATGTTCTTGTCTTAGGTATCAAGAATGTAAGTATGAGTTGGTTGTCCAAGTTGAGTGGTCATACTCAATTTTTATGCTATGGTAAAATTGTTGACTTAGATGTTTTTTTTTCCTTTGTTTCTTTGGGGACTTTTGTTTGTTTGTTTGTTTGTTTGTTTGTTTTTAAGTCAGATACACAAACTCACTCAAATTAAAAGAAATAATTGGTCAATGCCTTAAAAAATTTCATTTTGGTCACAACATAATTGTAAGTGTTGTTGAAAGTCACTATGTGGCTTAGTTTCTCGTTATTTCAGAATAGTTGTAGGTGTTAAACTGGTTGCAGTAACCTGTGATGAGAAATAAATCAGTAAAAATATTCAATAGGTAACTGTAGAAAAGACAGGAATTAATAATTTAAACTAGTCCTTCATATGCATGGTTTTTTGTCCCCCAAACTGTGGTAGAATAAATAACATAATTATTTTCACAGCCACCAGGAAGTCCAATCAAAATGTGCTTTGTTGCATTTCTGATATGTAAAAAAGTAGGAAGAATAAATATTCCTGCTATTTGATTGAATTCCTTTTAATCTTAATGAACAAAGGAAACAACTGTCCAAACAGTATGGTTTAGAAATGTGCCTGTTCAATTCAATAGCATTTGTGGGCACTAATGTTTCAAGCTTGGTCTTAAAATCTCATTTATTAATTCAGTAGTGGTTTCAATATTTTCTTTAATACACAAACAAATTTAAAAAAAAAAGTCTGGAAATCATGTTTGCTCATACAGCATGCTGCTTGAACTTCTCAGTTGAAGTCAGTTTGGTTTAGTAAGAACTGAATATATGATGAATATAGACATGTAGGTTTAGGCCACAAATGTCTATAAGTATATGTGTAAATATATCCAAATGTAGTGATTAGAATTAAAATATTTCAGTAAAAATCCTGGTTTATGCAATAAATATTTTAATAGTGTCATCTAGCCTTATTACCTTGAATTAGGATGTATGGCACAATTCAGCATCATTCTTTTTGTAAGCTTTTGTTTTACCACTATACTAAGATAATGTAATACGTGTGAGAACATCAGCTTACTTTTAATTAGTCTCCTTTTCTGAATCTTCTCTATTGCATGTTTTCAAGTGCTAAAGGTTCTCAGGAGCTGAAATAATGGATTCACTGGTAAGGGGACTAGAGAACAATTACTATCTTTTGTAGTACTTCTCTATCATAAAGATCTCTAATAAATTCAAAGATAAAAATCAGACTAGTAGAGAAGAAAATGTGTTCTAAGTAGCATACTGTTTTTTGTAGGTCCAGATTACGACTTTTCATTCAATTCGATCTTTAATGTGGCTCTTCAGTGCAGCAGTCTTTTCTTTTTCCCTGTATTAAAGCAGGTGTGAATCATAAATGTGCCATTTTTAATTTAGCAGATCCTGATCCTATCAGTATATCTATACAACTTACTAGATGTTGACATGAATCTGACCCCTCTTGCAGTAATTCATTGAGATAAATGCATTTTCTAGGCTGGTGTCTGAAGCGTGTGGTTTTGGAAGGGACAGCTTGTGTTTTGATATACACCATCATCAAAATGAAAAGAACAATTCACTCCAGCTTGACGTTTGTAATATAATAAAGAACAATATGTTTCAGTTAGCCACATAGGGGTGGAAGGGAGGAATTCAAAAGAGAAATCCTGATGACTTTTGGTCAAGCTGTCAAGAAATTCTTGTGTTGTTCAGTTTGCAGCTTTCTGAAATGGACGCTAATGGGCATTCACATTGTCAGATATGCCAGCAAGGATTTTCTTTCTGCCAGCAATGGCAGTGATGTTTGGACAGAATTTGAGGTAATTGTAGGCATGTATATAATTACAGAAGTGAGGCATATTTGTCTTATGCCACAGCAGAGCCAAGAAAGTATTTAGCAGGCAGTAAGTGGAAGAAGGTCAGGGAGAGGGTTATCATTCTTGACATTGATGTGTTCTCTCTTGTACTGCGTAGCAGAAGCTGAGCTCTGAAGAGCATGCACTAAGCAATCCCTGTCCTTTTTTGATTGCTTGGACTTGACATTTAACATGTTTTCCCTTTATTACTGACTGTTCACATACAATCTAGTTGAATGTATTTCAGAGTCTTTGAATATTTAAGTTCCCTAGTTTGTCCCCAGATACCAGAATTTGTTTGCTTTCTCTCAAGTGTTCTTTAGATTTTTGGAACAGTTCTAACTAAACGAGTTATCTAATTAAACTAGGCTAGTATTATGTAATGATTAGAATGATAAGGGTGAGGACTCACAATAATATTTGACTCTGTTTCCATGTTTCTTTTTGCTTTTGGGGAGGTAATATTGCTTCTTAATGGCAGGTATATCAAATAAAATCGATTATGAGTGGGTTTCGCATAGTGTTTTGTGATATTTTGCTGGAATATTATGTATTATGAGTTGTATCATCAGAGCAAAGAAGTAGTATGTATAAAGTATTATACGAAATATAAGCAGCTAGCGGAAAGAAAAGGTTTTTACCAGGTTATTAGAATCTGTTAAAGATAAAATACATTGTGTAATACCATATCTAACAGTTGCACAGAAAATTACTTTGAAAATTTTCTTTTGATCATAGTCTACTTGAATTCTGTATGCTATTTAGCTAATGATAGAAAGAACTATATTACAAGCACATTATTAATATTGCTATGCAGTCACTGTTATAAAACTTTCTGTGACTCAGAAAAATCTGCAAAAGTAACTTTATTCATACAGATCTAAGACTGCAGGCCTGTAACTCTCAACACACAGGAATGCTGAGTTCAACCAAAATACAAATTTCCTGAAGACAGGAAGTGAACCTCAAATTTATATTAACAGAATACAGCAAGTACATTGCTATCTATAAGCAATTTAGTCACAATTTCTTTGTTAGGTGCTTATTTAATAATGGTGAGTTTGGTGCAGATCTTTTTAAATTTTATTTTCTATTCAAGAGTGAAAAGGGTAAGGAAATGCAAAAATAAGGCTTGGTTCACTCAAGTTGTGTCTGAACACTACATTCTCAAATTAGTAAACAATAGTCTAAATACTGCCGTTTGGATTATTGAAATAAGATGTTACCCTTCACTCAATGCCAGAGCAAACAGTTTGTTTGTGTGGATGCAGATCACAGCTATTTTGTACCTATACTTAAAGAAATTTTCTAGACGTGGATACATTTATGGTACTGTGGAATAAAGAGCGGTTGGCCAAAAGAATGATACTAGGAAACCGCAACAAAACCAAAATCATTGAAGTTAATGATGATACCCTCATGATTATTTGGAACATTACAGTTCCAAATAATGACCACACATGAAATCCCTAGCGGCCACATGAAGTCACATAACTTCATTTGAAAGCTGATTATATTGGTAGAACACCAAAATTTGTAAATTCTGTGGTAGAAATTGCTGAAAATCTTTAAAGTATGTTTAGATGTTTTCCTAAATTATACTTTGCAGTACACAAAGGAACTAGTTCAAGGAGATCCTGTGGCTTGCAACTATTAAATAGTTCTTTATGCGCTAATTAGAAAATATTTAGTTTAATAACTCTTGCATCATTTGTTGTGAATACTGCAATTCATACCTTCATAGCTGTCACTCAGCATTAGAAAGGCTTGGCATTATCACTCTTCATTCATGAAAAAGTGCAATGTAGTAAGGGCGCAGAACACAGAAAGAATGTACAGCATTGTGGAACATATTTCCAGGAAAGAAAAAAAAAGTCTCAGCAGTCACAATTTCAGGTGAAAGTGTAAAAGCTATTTCAAACTTCTCTGTGCTTCATTAGGAAAATATATCTACTTCAACTAAACCTTGAACTGCAAAAAAACTGACTAGACGTAGGTGAAGTGGGAAACAAAATTCTTATGTGTGTATTTAAGATTTGTAAGGCATTTATATTTAAGTGATGAAAAGTAGATACATAAAGGTTTAGGGCATGAAGTTAAAACCCTGTCTGTATCAAAATGTGTAAACAGCATTATCTGAAAGAAAACTGTATTCCTGCTAGGAAGACTAGGGTCTCAGTGAATAATATCAGATATTCTTCCATGATGAACCATCTGGAACAACAGACTTCAAAATGTCAGATATCAGAGTAAAGCAAAATATCATGTAATTTCTGTACTAAACACTCTGTCAAGTTGAACTTATTGTCACCAAAGGGGTTAGATTTCATAAGAAGACAGTGAGAGTTGTAGCATTTAGTCAGTTATTTTTTCATACAAGTGAACTGAAGGACACAATGTTGCGAAAGTGTATGATGAACAAAAGATCAGTTTTAATGGTGTCACAGAAAAGATAGAATGGTAAAATTTAACAGGGATCTTATACTACAAACACTTCAGCAGACGTAACTTTTTACAGGTTCTGGATGTCAGCTGGGAACTAATACTACACGGTGCATACTAAACCTAAGCTTAGAATAATGATTCAAAATGTGCAAAGCGCTCACCTAAAAAGCGAGAACGCTTGATCCCTGGGGAAGTTACTTTGGGCGATGTCTGCACCCAAAGGGAGGGCTTCTGATCACAGACCCACTGCTCCAAGGAGAACCACTTCAAGGGGGTCTCCAGCGGGGACCCAATTTTATAGCCTGTTCAGATCTGAACTGTGGTCATCTGTTGGTTGTGGTCACATAGCTTTCATTGGTCGAGGGGTCTCCAAGGTAGGCTCATTGGCTGAGGTGGTCTCTAGGGATCGGCTATCTGGGGCATGTGGCTGGGGGTTGTCTGGATGTGTCACCAGCAGCTCACGAGCTTCCCGCCAAAGGAGCCACCACATTTGTGTACCGAGCTGTTAGACCTGCGGGAAAGGGGGATGAGGGTGTGTGTTCCTGCCACACACAACATATCACATTCAGGAAAGTATTATTTTTGTCTGATTTTTACAGAATTTTGTACTAATAAATTCTACAGATCTGTTCTCACACATTGTGAACATAATTTCCATTCTGTTCTGGCTTCTACACATCATATCTGAATAAAACATATCAGTTACATATTTATGTTGAGTTGTAACTTTAATTATTTCACAATTAAGATTATACATTTTAAATTGATTTTTGACTTCAAAGAAAGTTTTTAATTTTATAAGGGGAATGAGATTCTGTCGACAAACCATAAACTGACAAACTAATTCTGCTGGTCCTTCTGTTTGCAAAGAAAATCTTAAAAGCAAAGAATTAATGAATCTAATCAGCAGTTTCTCAGCGGTCTTGTTCATTTGGACCATTTTAGCTTAGATAGCAGAGATTATATTTAATTTTCAGTTGTACTGACTAACAAACTCCTTGGATAAGGACACAAGGAAAAAAAAATTATATGCACTTGGCAAAAAGCAGAAGGTAATACTTCAGGTTGCCAAATTTAGGTGAACACATTTGAGAAATTACTAATCATGGATAGTCTTTGTAAAACTAATCTTCTGTTTGCTAACACCTGGCTTAAAAATTGTTAAGAACAGACTGTCCTGTCACACCTATGCAAAGATTTAGGTTTAGGTTGAGAGTACTAAATTTTAGATGTCTTAATTTCTTTACAATCAGTGGAGTTGTCTAAACATAAGGAACACCCTTGGCCTTTAGCTGCTCTTCCAAAAAGCTCTACCACCTAACTTCAGTAGTTCTGCTCATCTATTGTTGAAAAGAGAATATGCATAAAGTGTGTTCCCTCTTTCTTTCTCCATGTTCTTCACAAAAATAAGAAAGAAAAAAATAAAGACAAAAAAAAGACCATTAAATATACTAGAATTAGCACACTGATTGAAGACCATAAAATGGTATAGTATGTGATAGCAACATGCCACAGTAATTGTCACAGTATATAATCTTTGTGTTTCAGTCATACCATTTGTATTCTGCAGATCAGTTCTGAAAATTTCTGTTTTAAACAAAATTTCAGTTTAATGTTGAAATAAACTTTTAATTAACGTTCTCTTAAAAAAACCCCAGTGCTGTGGAAGGAATTCAGTAGAGCAGAGAATATCAATGATGAGCTGTTGTCCATTTATCTATGTTTTTCAATCTTTGTGTTTACTTTCCTCAGCTGTAGGCCTTGCTGCCTGTCCAGAACCAGTAATTCCTAGCAATGGGATCAAATCAGGAGATAGATATATGGTGAATGATGTTTTGTCATTTCAGTGTGAGCCAGGATATACATTACAGGTATTTCTTTCTTTCTTTTTTCTTCGAATTATGCACTGTGGAATAATTGCAATAAAATGGCAATAGACCCACCCAAAACCTATTTTAATGAAGAGTCTGTAGTGTCTCCATAGAGGTGATTTAAGTAGAGCCTGTGTGAATACTCCCACATTATAAAGCTTTGAATGTGCAGCATGTCTGGCCTTCAGTAAATCTGGGCTGGCAAATCTTGCCTTAGATAAACATACCATCGAGTGCTAAAAACCATCAAAATGAACACGGAAATAACATGGTTAAAATGTTTTCCCTAGAAAGTGATTTTAGTACTATGGTTATTGAAACTGTACTGTGTTTTTCCATTTTTGGAAGTGGTTCCTTTAGGTGAAATTTTAACCACAGCGGTAGAAATACGTCATGGGACTTTGTATTCTGCTTAGAAATTGCCAAATTTAGTTTCTAAAGCAAATTTTATTCATACTAAATCTACTTTTAAAAATCTTTCAAGGAAAGAAATATTACAAATTAGTTCACGGATTGGAAGTGAACTGTGTGCACTGTTCACACACTGGTTTAGTTTCCCATGGCAGACATGTTATTGAGCTGCTGATTATAAATATAAATTTAAGACTGAAAGCTTTTTTCTAGGGTAATAGGCTTTTTTTGGGGGGAGGGGGGGATAACAGGTCTCACTCAAGACAATGTGAAAGCATATCACTGTATCAGAGATAACAAAGCATCACAACTTCTGCTCCACAGAAAGATAAAGTCATGGCTCCCTATCTGATGTTTGCCAATTCAGTGCTCCCTCAGCATATACATGCTTATTCTTTGGTCTCAGTGTTCCTTACCATTCTCCTAAAATTCAGGCAGGATTCAGACTGAATGTCTTAGCTGTACGCTGGCTGTGGGGACATGTGCACTTGAAAAGTCTCTCTAGGTAATCAGCAATAGGCTTCCCTTTTCAGTCATGTATTACAGATATAGAGTCAAGTCTTTAACCTAATCCATCCTCTTTACATTTAGAGTATGACTTGAAACAACCTGTGTCAGAAGCATCCCATATCCACAGCAAAAAAGATTCTGTGATACAAGTGTCCTACTAATTAGAAAGCATTCAAGACTTGTGCACAATAAAGCCTACTCTGCCCATCCTGAGCACTTGCTGCTCATTTAATGGTTCAAGGATTGCTTACAAGCCAGCTGATGGTTCATATATAAGCTACTTAAGTTATTCTCTTTCCAGGAAAGGAAAATTTAATATTAATTTGAAAATATCTACTGGTTTAAAACCTTTAACTTTCAGACTTTATTAACTTTATTTTCTCTATTTCATCTTTCCCTTACAGTATCCTTTGTAGGCAGCAGTAATGTCAGTAAGAAAATGAGAGATTTTATATCATATTTTTATTATACGGTTCCTTCAAAAGGACTGTCTGTCATTAAAGCCTGACTCCCAAATATATTCTGACTTCCATTTAAAGACTGCTAATGAACCATTAACCCTTTTCTATTTCGAACTAGCATTAAACTAAGTATATGTTGAAATGCCATATTCTACAGATACATCTATATTGCTATAGCTAAGGCAAAGGTATGGGAACTGAAATTTGATCTTCAGTGCTATTAATTTGTTAGAATGGGGTGCTGGCATGCTTTTGGCCTAGGTGAAGTATCACAGTTCACTAATTATCACAAGCCAGAGACTATTCCCGATAGGCAGTTTGAATCATGACACTTTGTTTTAGAGGTCAATTCAGAAGAAAAATTTCAGGAAGTAGATATACAAAGGAATGTGCATTTAGCTACCAGGTTAGAAAACAAGTACAAGCACTTCCACTAGTACAGAGGTAGCTTATATGTTCTTGTAGTACTTTTTTGTATGCATTGAGCTAAATTTATTATTATTAATCCCAAGACTGAGGACATGCCAAATCTATCTGGAAGTCAGCCTATAATAAACTTAGTTACACAACAATAAATGTAATATTATTTTAAGAGCTGTTGAATTATATCAAAAGTAATCTATTTTTTGCTTCTTTGAGAGAGATTCCTATTTTGAATATTTGTAGAAAATCCGTGTGGAATTCTTTATGTATTTTGATTCAGTTCCACCCTGTGGTGAAAGGATCAGGATCTGATGGCGATGCTAGTAGGGCTGTCATATAATTACTGTTCATATAATTGCCCATAGGTGCTTAGCACCTCATTGCTGTGATCCGGGCGACTGCTTCTGACCCATTAAATCTCAAATATATATGAGCGCACATCTGATGGTTGGATAAGCTCATACCAGTGATCTGATAGAAAAAAAGTGAAACACCCTATACTAGCCGTTTCCTCTGGAGATGAAATATCATCTAATCCAATTCATTCCATCTAAAAGCCAGCTGTCTAATCTGAATTGGCTGTTTAGGCTTTCATTGTGACACTAGAGATAAACAGCCACACACCTCCAAGTGTGTGGTGTGTTAATGCTAAACTTTAATATACTGTGTCTATCACTATCACAAAACCACACAATGTCTTTTGTCCTGGATACAAGTCTTTTCATACTAAGATTTTGTGTTAGGACAGGTACCTTATTCTGAAAGTATCATTTTTCTTCACTGATCAAAAGGTTAACATGGGCATCTAACTTTAAACTGCTTAGTTTTGGTGGGGTGACTCCTACTTGGATTGCCCATCATATTGCATGCTTTTCTCTCCCTACATTTTCAACTATGAAACGTCTGAATTTTGCATATGAAAAAAGGAGATAATTCCATTTTTTATGACATGGATTAGAAATAGATAAACCCTCAAGATACAGCATCATTGAATTTTCTGTCCGTACTTAAAATAGCACTGCTGAAATATTGAGGTGGAGTGATAACTGTAGAATATGAATACTTCAGAAGTATTTGGAATAAGTACAGGAAACCTTTTGAAGATACACAGTTAGCCCTGACTTGATGTTTTGGATCTATTTTTACTTAGAAAAAAATCAGAAATGTGAGTTCATAAATACTGTATTAGTATAAAACAATCACATATTTGTGAGGAAGAGATTGCACATAAAAACTGGTGTGTTAATGCTAAACTTTAATATACTGTGTCTATCACTATCACAAAACCACACAATGTCTTTTGTCTTGGATGCAGGTCTTTTCTGTAGTACTTGAATATGACTAACTGCACTTTTGTTTTTATACTTACAGGGATTCTATTATGAAAAACTTTCTTAAAATTTCATAGCATACTGCTCCTTAATGGTCCTTCTTACCTCTAATTCGTTATACAAATTTAATCCTAACTGTGGAATCTGAATTATATAAAAACTAGTTTCATGGCCTTGTCTAAAGTGTAAACCAAAATATCTTCAATATCCAAATTCAATAGAAAAGAGTTTGAATCTTTTCAAAACGTTAATGAGGATTTCAATGCTGTATGGACTCTGCTGTAAGAAAGTGCATAGACATGTATGTATGGCACATTGCTCAGACAGGACAAGTAAAAATGGCTCCACATTAAAAAGAAATAATAATGAAAATAAGGTTCTACGAGGCACAATATGTTTGCTATTCAACAAGTACAGATCAGCATAACTTTGCAAATCCTTTTTTTTCACTCTAGCTGTGAATTTACCCTCCATCTTTAGAAAACATATTCACAGCTAGCAATAACAATCAGGTGTGGATTAGTTTATAATTGAGACTTACCAGAAAAGTCATAGAGCTCAAACTACTACCTGGAGATGCATAAGAAAGGTAATTGCTAGCTGTAGGATTAAGTGTCTCCCCCCAGGAGGGGACTTTAAAAGACTGAAATCAGAGTGTGCTCTTGTTGGGAAGAGGCTTGAAGCCAGAGGAATCATTTCATTTTATTTTTCAAAGATCTTTTATAGGCCATTTTACTTTTTTCCTGACTGTGGTAGTTAAATTATGGCTTCCCCCCGACTCACATCAGAGATATGCAATCATAGAAGGCTAGGAAGAGAGAATAAAATAAACCAGGGAGTATTGCATTAAGTAAATTATTCAAAACCTCATCCATTTTGCAAGTAACTAAGATGACACAATAAGTGCATGCACATCTTTCCTTTAAAATAAAAAGGTTGCTTTTTAAAAGAAATTATTTTATTGAATTGTTATTAATTTGCTGTATTTTTATAAGAAAAAGACTAATATAATTTTTCAGAATTTTAATGAAAAATGATTTTTTCCCCCTTCCAAGCCGTTTTTTGGAAATGCTTCAGTTTGTCTTTCAGAAGCTAATTGTCTAAATATACTTAACTAAATGATTGGTTAAAGTAGTCTTATTCCATACAATTCCATACAATTGTATATGAACTTCATTGAATGTAGTGTGTGTAGTTTCCTTTTGTAAACATACCAAATGATGTGGAAGCCATTTCATCAAATGGATTTTCCTTTACTGTAGTTTACTTATTCTTTTTCTTATTTTTGTGAGAATATGACTGCTATGGACAAATAATATTTAAATAAGTCTTCATATTATATTGATAAAATATGCTACTTTCTAACATTAGTCTCTTAACACTCTTGATAAAAATAAACAAGAGATGTCTTGCCCAAGTTTGTATATCCAAATGATTAAAACAGGAACAAAACCTTGCTCTCAGTCCCACATCTCAATCTTTATACCAGACTCTTTCACTCCTGCCAGTTTATTCAGCTTTCACATTCCAACAGCAGAATGCATACACAACCCGAGTCCTTCAGAGGACAGAATTGACAAAAGAAGCCTTTTGTTTGCACTACTCTTGAGTTTTCAGCTTGAACTGTTACCAGTGCAAGCAAAGCTGGGAGCATTTTGCAGTTGGTCCTGGGCAGCCACCCTGAAGTACGTGGAAATAGGCTTTGCACGTTACAGCCATGTTGTTTTCCACTTCCAGCTACCACATGATTCTGTTTGGCTCTTGTCATGTTTCTTAAAAATAGGCAGAGTAAATTAAACATGACAGCTAAATAAAGAGGCACTCATACTTTTATAGCTGTCTGCCAAGATGTTCCATGTATGCAATGGGTCATGTTGTGAGGCCATGTGAGAGTTCAAGGCCTGCTTGTAATTGTGAATGACTGTCTTGGCATGGTCCACGTTCATAGCATCTGTATCAAGCAGATGTGGAACAAATTCCTCTGTGTCTGTATTACTCAGAGCAATGGTTGATTCACTCCAGATTGCAGCCTGAAAATGAACTAGTATGCTTACACTGTGGATGAGAACCCTGGAATTGAAATACGGAGTGAACCAATTTGGCCATATGAATGCACATAGCTGCTTCTGTCTTGTAACCAGCCTTATATTTAGTGAAAAATGTGAAGAGGTTTTCAAGTTATCAAAGGAAGAATGTTTTAGAACACTTATCCAGTAGAAAAATAAGAACATAAAACCTGAAGTATTTGAAAACAGAGTTTAACAAATTCATAGGAGTAACTACAATGCAGTTGGTTGATATAAGAAAAAACACAGATAAGATGATCCAGGAGGTCCTGTGTAGTTCTACCTGCCTGGAAAATCCCATAATGAGTATCTGTAATCTAATATTTTGCCCTTTCCGAACAGGGCCGTTCTCATATTTCTTGTATGCCAGGAACAGTTCGACGCTGGAACTATCCATCTCCTCTCTGCATTGGTATGGATACTTACTTATTTTCAGTGTGTTCTGAATATCAGTCAGAAGAAACTTCTAGCTTTGTCATGCCTATTGTTCCTTCACTTAGTTCTGTTTCATTCAAAGCTTTTTTGTTTCTATTTGTGTCTATGAAATATGGAAAAATTGCAATAAAGTTTTTTTTATATATAGCGTATATGCTATTTAAAAAAATATTGTGAGAGTGGGCAAAGGAGGAAACCCAGATGTTTACCATTGTTTAGCTTGTCCTGAATACTGTGCTTTGAATCAGGCTGAATGTCTTCAGAAGGGAGAGGAAGTTACCACATTCCTTTTGCAGCATGCTCAGCTTGGAGAACCTTCTCAAGAGCAAGGCAGGTCATGCAGGGGGCCTAGGAGACTTCTCAAAGAAGCAAACAGCCAGTCTGCAGTGGAGAACAGCAAAGAAGCCAAGCCTTCAAGGGTGGTGAAATGAAAAAGAGCTTTAGCAATGCAGAAAAGGCTGGCTCTTTTCATCTGAGAAAGCTGTTAAAAGACGCTGAGTTAAAAAGCAAAGCTAAAAAGAGTTTCCCTTTGAAGCACACAAAGACCTTGCCCAACAGATCAGAGTTTTCCCTGTGTAGGTAATGATCTTGTTCTACTGTATTGGTTCTTGATTAAACAAAGTTGAAGAGAGTGAAGATTCTGGTGTCTTTTGGCATGATTATTTCAAGAAAAAGCAAGAATGAAGGGGAGAGAAGCACAGCTCCATCATAATGTTCTGTCACTTCAGCTTTGAAATACATTCTTCAGGGCATACTTTTAACTTCAATAGTCAGGTGGCAAAAGCTGTTTCTTTTAGCTTCATATCTAAGAGTAATTTAAAAGATTGGGATGATATCGAGCAATATTAACGTTAAATGATTTTAAAGATTCCTTGTCAAATAGGGCCTATATATTATTTTATATTGTCAACTTCTGCAGAAGCAGTCACTGCTGATTAATATGAAAGCACTGCAGCTCCTTCAAATCAATTTTAGAAATGGAAAATTTATTCAGGAAGGTGTATTTTGGGATTTGGGTGTAGGTTTTTTTGTGCTAATCATATTTTTCACCTTGTATATTAAATATAGTTCCTATTTGCAAACAGTGTGCTCATTGATTTTTTTTTTCCCTTTAGTTCATGGAATTTTGTGGTCCTGAAAGCTAAAATACCACCAAGAAAACAAACAAATCCTTAAAACATGACACACACTCCTCCTGCTTCGAACACTTAAAATGTTGATTTTTCTAGAAAAGCAAACCAAAATCTTGTCTTTTCACTAACTAATATATTTAACATTGCAGGGAGATTGAGATATTTGAGAAGTTTGAGACTTATTTCTCAGGTCTTTAGTGGAGTTTTTCCTATTTTGAATTGATTTCTTGTGTGGTCTAACCAGTACTTTATTTTCATTTTTTTCAGTAGAATTATCACAGTGTACAGTATCACAGTATCAGAATTCTGTTACCAGATCATATATCACTGTAATACCTGGCATGAAGACTCATAGGCTTTAAAGTAATGATTCTGCAAATAATAAATACAGTTTCGCTTTATGTCATCCTGCAAATGGCTTTTCATTCTCCAAACACATGAATATGTTAGAGAAAAGCATACAGACAGTAAGCAAAGAATATTTCTGTTATGCAGCTAGTCTATCCTCTTTCTGAATTAAAGAACGAACTGTGGTGAGATTTTTTGTTTGTTTGTCTGTTTTTAAACTCAAATGTTGTTTTAGCTATATTAACTAATAGATCTGCAACTGCATTGTAGATCAGTGTCATAATTCAGTTTAATTCCAAATTTGTTCCTCTGAATATGAAGCCTATCTCAACATAGGCATTTTTAACCATAATTGGCAAGCTGAAACAATGGGTTACCCAGGATATATGAGCAACTACACATTTGTAGTAAAATCACAGCGAACATATTGCATGAACTAAGCCTTTTGCTCTAACTTGAATTATTTTTTTTTCTCCTTCACAAAGAATGTTTTGACTGTGATAAAATTCACTGCTTGGGGATCATGGGGATAAAATGGAAAATCCATTTTTGAATTGATCATATGCCAAATATTAAGAAATAATATTATTGAAATACAGTGACTTCTTTTTATTTTTTATAGCTAAATGTGGTGGAACACTGACAAACATGGGTGGTGTGATCCTGAGCCCAGGTTTTCCTGGAAATTACCCAAGTAACTTAGACTGTACATGGAAAATTTTATTGCCTATTGGATATGGTAAGTAAACTTAGATTTGAAGAGCAATTATGTGTAACCATCAGATTTAAATATATATAAGAATATACAGATCTCCTGTATAAAATAGATGTTATCCAGTGAATGTATTGTGAATCTCTTACATAATTATGCACTATCTTTTGAATTGAAAATAATTGGCAGTTTGAAAATATATGTTTGTCAATTTGTTTTTTTGTAAAACTCAGCCTGCCTCGGAAAATGATTTAAGAGTAAATGAAATCTGCTGCATGAAGATATACCAGATGAAATAGATAATGTGACTTCTAAATTAATTAGTGGTCTTCTGTTTACTATCCTTTCATTGTGTCCTAAGTGACTTTTTAACAGTATTTCTTATGTTCTATGAAATTAGACAAAACCTCATTTCTAGTGCTATGAATTTGGTTAAAAACATTCTAAAACTATATCCCAAATTCCAGGTAAAAGTTGCCAACTTAGAAACTTTCTAGATTTGCTTTAAATCTACTGTCATGTGGAAAATATCTTCACAAATCAATAATAATTAGATAGAGAAAGTAATCATGGATAATAAGGGATCTATAAGTGCATGTATAAAACACAATCCTTTATCAGAAGTAAAAAAGGAATAAGTTTTCTTGCTGTGAAACATTATGCCCCATACTGTGAATTCCGTGCTAGTGCTCAACTAAGAACATTTATTTTAAAAGCTTATTATTAAATGCACTATACCCATCTCTGGAAATTAATTTATTTTCTGTGCTTTCCATTGCATTCATAAGAGGGATTTTTGTAGTAAGATATACTATGTACATAGAGTTATTATACTGAATTAATTTGTAGCAATACTGTGCTACTATTTAGGATAGCGCCCTTTATCAGGGCGTACCTGACAAAATTGATTCATTCTAGTTATGGGTAGCCTTAGTAGCCTTAGATATTCTTATAGCCTAGGAGGATCATAAACAGGACATCCTTGGCTAATTTTAGCATTCTAAAGCTACATTTGCAGAAAATACAAATGATAAGCAGCTGTTCTGGAGCGATGTCATCCTAATTAGGCTACTGCAATACTGCTTTTGAAAAACAGTCCTTCATATTTCTCAGAGTTGATCTTTTTCTTTAAGCTTTTCCATGTAGACCATGTTTCATGGATTAATTATGCAAGAGTATCTTGTTTCCTATTATTATCCCTCTCACTTCTCAGAAAGTCTCCAGTAGTGGTAATCCTACAAATAGAAAAGATTATGATTTTGTTTTGCAAGGGATTTAACAGGTACAAGGTGTTCATACCATTGATCTAGCATTGCTTTCAAAAAGGCTAGAAGAGGACATGTTTTTGCGAGGAAGTTGCTACAGGGATCTTTTTCCCAAAGTCTCTGTCAGATAAACCACAGATAACGTCTTTATACCAGGTTTAAACATTGTGATTGTTGTGATGTTTCACAGAGAACTTCCAATGCAAAATCTTGGATACAATTTTAGTTAAAAGTATAGACAAAGAGCTCTTAGGTAGACAAGTCTACATTCATTCTATTTTATCAAAATAAACACATGAAATCACTGAAACATAGAAAACATTTCCAAAATTGAATAATGCTCCAGGACTTTTTTTTTTTTTTTTGGAAGGATTTTAGTGTGCTACTGATTGAGTTAGAGTGCACAAAAACTGATCAAAAGGACACTCATGACCATGTAATGATTGATTCAAATTCCACTGAAATAATTAACCTTACAGTGACTTCCTCACTCAGTATTCCTTTATTCCATCCATTTATTCAAACTTTGTAATTAAATGAAGTCCAAGATATTATTGACTTAGTACAAGCACACTGGTGTGCTTAAACAAAGGCAAACAATAAAATTGTGGGAGCTAAATGTGTCACAAAGTATAGTGCTCTCTTCATTACATGAAAATATACTGATTGTTTAAAAGAAGACTCTACTAAGATCCAAACATTTTAAACATATAGAAAGTAGATATTTTTCAGTGAGTTCCAGTGATTTTGGAATGATTTCAGGTAGCTGTTAATTGATTAACATTTGTAAATTGATTAGCTCAGCTTGGAATTCTCATTATTTAGAGTCTATTCAAGTGAGAGAAGAAATCCTGTTGAGACTGGAGCAGGAAGTAGTATAATTACAGTTTGACCAGATAATGATTTGTTTTCTGTAGCAGTTTTATTCTGTATAATTTTATATAAGAAATTATTTAGTGTATAAAACTTTTTCTTTGACATATCAAATTGACAATTGTAACGTATAAACTTAGAGTTAAGGCTTGAGTGACACATAAAGTATATCCTCTAATTGAAATTGACATATTTGAAAAAATCTTTAGGAAAAAAAAATGTTTATGTTTGTGTTTAAAATGTGGCTATTTCAGGCAGTTTATATTTTTTAAAGTTAACAGTGAATCTATTTTTTACTGTTAAAATACAAAGCTTTTTAATACTGAATATTTACAAATATTTGGATAAATTCCTTCTCACTAATTAAATAAGAATGATTCAATTTTAAAGGTACTCTGAAGCTCATCAGAGACTATTTCAGAACAGTAGACTACTTTTATTTAAATACCTAAACACTGATTTTGACTACGTGCATATGTCAAATTGAATTATCTGCTTGTCACTTCAGCAACTTAAGTGTAATGTAAGCATCTGCTCAATTCTTTAGAATTTCCATGCTGCTGACATCCAGTCTTTGGTGGGAGTCTCTAAATGCTGATACTGAAGACAAGATGTTTCCGAGCTGCTTGGTGTCCTACCTCATCTTAAATCCCAAAAGCATTGTAAAATTAGTGACTTTGCTCAAGTCAGACTAACCGTATCAGACACCATACAAGAGATGGCTGTTATTGAGACTGTGATATGTTCTGTATGTGTGTCTCTATTGATAGCACCCAAATAAGTTTTCTTATTCAGCAGCTGAAATGTTTGTTTTCATCTCCCACTATGCATAGGTCAGAGAAGGCACTAAATCTAAATAACCCATATTCTTACAAATGTCCTATAACAATCAGTTTATTTGGTAGTTTACTTAGTTCCTCCTGTAGCAAAAAACAAAAATAAAATCCATTTTATACAAATTATTAGATATCAAACCACAGAGACAAAGAAAGCAGCTACAGAGCAAGAATGAGTGAATGATTAATTCACTCGTGACTGATCTATAAGGTACTCTCCTGGAATTAAGAATATGTCTCTACTGCTATTTAAGAATGTAAGGCAGAGAGTTAAGGCATTGAATACTTCACATTGCTTCGCTGACTCATTCAGTAATTCTGTTTTATTCCATTCCAGCTAGTTCTTCATAGTCCGCCAGAGCAAGGTTAGGCCCAAGCAGAGCGGTTGCAAGTTACCTGGTACTACTTGGCGTTCAAACCAGGGGCTCATCCCCCACCCCTCTTTTGATATTATATGTATACATAATTTGAGAAGCCTGAATTCCAAGTCCTTAGTCCACATGAAGTACTGCCAGAACTTAAAAACAGCTCTTCCCATGAGATTATGCTTGTACTTCTGACTGTTCAGCATTTCGGGAGTTGTCTCTCTCCCTTTCATTTTGTGACAAAGGCCTGGTTCAACCACTTGACTTCTGGAGAGAGTTTGTGGTAAATGATCCTGAGTAAGTACCTGTCACCAGTGTGGATTTCAGTGTGTTTCACAGCGCTGCATACAAAATAGAATAGCTCTAAAGACACTCTGGCCTTAACTGGAGCGAAGAGGAGGCATATATAGGTGACTTGGGTTAGGAAAGACAAGGTAGAGTAGATAGTTGGAACTAGGTAGGCAAACTTTGCCTCTGAAAGGTCACTGTGTTAGTAACCTTCCTGGGTGCTGAGCTGATCCTGAGCCTCTATGAGAAGCCTGGCCCAGCTACAGTAACGCTCTTTTGGCAAAGTCCTGACCATGCCGTGACATAGCAGGATTTGTGACGTGCTCCTTTGTTGAGTGTTTCTGTTGGCTGCTTTAGGAACCTGACAAATATCTGGTTGATGACTTTGTGACTTCATTGGTCCCTTTACGTGTGGTTATGATATTTATTGGGAAACAAAAAATTAAAAGCTCCAACTCCTGCAATAATTAGCAGCTATTTCCTTAATGTAAACATCCCACTTTGAATGGTGAGTAAAATATAAATATAATGCCTATAACAATTCCTANGCATGCTGTAGCATAAAGCAACATGAGTTATAAAACTCTGGTTTTAATTTTTCTTTCTTTCTTAATTCTGCAGGTGCACACATTCAGTTTCTGAATTTCTCTACTGAAGCAAATCATGATTTCCTTGAAATTCAGAATGGGCCTTACCACACAAGCTCTATGATTGGCCAGTTTAGTGGAATGGAACTCCCATCGCCCTTGCTAAGTACTACTCATGAAACACTTGTCCATTTTTACAGTGATCACTCAGAAAACAGGCAAGGATTTAAGCTGACATACCAAGGTAAGTAGGAACTAGCACAATGAACTTTATGGTTGAAAAGGAAGAATAAATATTTTCATTTCTTTATTTTTTTTAATTTTTAAAAACATGCTAGGCATATACTATATAGCATTTTTAAATCTGTGGATTGTTTAATCCCTAGGTTGAACTTCTTTACAGCTAAAATTGTGTTGAATTGGAATCTTTATTTTACTGATGCAGAAACCTGAAGCCAAGGTGATGTAATTTGGCAAAGGTCACATAGGTTCATAGAATGGTTTAGGTTGGAAGGGACCTTAAAGATCGTCTAGTTCCAACATCCCTGCCATGGGCAGGGACACCTTCCACTAGACCAGGTTGCTCAAAGCCCCATCCAGCCTGGTTTTGTACACTTCCAGGGATGGGGTATCCACAACTTCCCTGGGCAACCTGTTCCAGCATCTCACCACCCTCATAATGAAAATTTTTTCCTAGTATCTATTCTAAATCTCCCCTCTTGAAGTTTGAAGCCTTTACCTCTCATACTATCACTACAAGCCCATGTAAAAAGTCCCTCTAGCTTTCTTGTAGGCACCCATTTACAGTTTACTCTTCCAGTTTAAAACTGTCACCCCTCATCCTATCGCTAGAGTCCCTGATAAAGAGTCACTCCCTATCTTACCTGTAGGCCCCCTTTAAGTACTGGAAGGCCACAATAAAGTATCCCTGGAACCTTCTCTTCTCCAGGCTGAACAACCCCAACTCTCCCAGCCTGTCTTCATAGGAGAGGTGCTCCAGCCCTCTAATTATTTTTGTGGATTTTCTCTCGACGCACTCTAACAGGTCTTTCCTGTGCTGAGGGCTCCAGAGCTGGATGCAGTACTCCAGGTGGGGTCTCACCAGAGCGGAGGAGAGGGACAGAATCACCTCCCTCGACCTGCTGGCCACACTTTGATGCAGCCCCTTTCTGCCTCTCCAGTTGGAACTTGTCAGCTGACAACAAAAGTGTTATCATGGCTAGCTCAGTGACAGTGTAAAGTTTTATCCTATTATTTAAATAGAGGAAAAGCAATGCACCTAAAACCAGAACAATGTATTATGAAATATTAAAAATATTAAAAATTTTCATTGGATGGACCTTATAATAAAATATTTTTTAAGTGATGAAGATTGTGTAGTAGCATTCTCAGAATAAAAGAAAACTGTCAAAAAGAAGTATTGTTCATAGAAATTCAGAAACTTGTAGTAGTGTTTTGCAAATAGTTATATGAAAAATCCACAAAAAATTATTAATTTCTCAAAAATAGTAATAATTTGATAATAATTTTCTCTACTTTAGCAATTAGTCTTATAGTTATAATAGTAGATAGAAAATTCAGATCCGAGAAAGAGATACAGCTAAATTAACTCATATTTGAGTCATTTTAATTTAGAATAAAAAATACAACTAATATTTACTACCTTGTTTCTCAAAATGTGTAGTTATAGCTGTATTTGATTTACCAAATGCATATACATTAATCCAGTTTTATTTTCCCCATGAGTGAGAAGTGAAACAATTTCTCCAGTAAAGGCAGCTCACACAGTTCATTTTTATGTAATAGTCCTTACTTATAAAGAGACTCTGGGGTGACTCATTCCTGAATACTATTTTGAGGAAGCAGAGTATTTTAGTCTATATATTAAAAAAAAAAAGGTTTTAAAAATTTAAAAAAAACACAACATAATCCACTCAAATAAAAAGATGCTGAATTATTTTACAAGGTACTTATTATTTATTGATTTTTTTTTCTAATGTGGAAAGTTGCTAACACTGTCATGTTCGATTTTTAAGGGATTAGAATCTGCCAGCTAAGCTCACTTTACTAAGCTTCTAATTGACATATGTTTCCTCTTCCATCTACATTCTTTTCTGCATTCTACAAACAGATTTTTGACTTTTGTTCTTTAAAAATGTAATATTTTGAATGTGTTTATTTTACTTCAGATAGCACAAATTCTCTCTGTTGCCTCTGAGATCTCATATTGCACCAGCAATTGCTAACATTTCTCCTTTGGTAATTCTTTCTAATATTATCATAGGAACATAGGAACTTCCATCTAAAAGTGAGGAGGGATTTCTTTCCTTTGAGGGTGGCAGAGCACTGGAACAGGCTGTCCAGAGAGGTTGTGGAGTGTCCCACTCTGGAGACATTCAAAACCCGCCTGGACGCCGTCCTGTGCAACCTGCTGTATGTGAACCTGCTCTGGCAGGGGGGTTGGACTAGATGATCTCCAGAGGTCCCTTCCAACCCTGACCATTCTGTGATTCTGTGATCATGTTTTATAGGCTCATATTACTGAGCACAAGTGACTTGCTTAGCACCATTTAGAACATGTAAGAAATTGTACTTTCAATTCAAGATATTCATAACCTAACTTTTGGAAGTATTGTGTTTCAGTGTATTCATGGTTCCTCTGACATGCTCTGACAGAAAATGCCAGTGGTTTACAACTGAGCAATTTTAATGGCTGCTTTATTTTTCTTTGTACAAAGTATATGTTGCTTTTGATAGCTGACTTTTCTTTTCCAGTGCCCCACCTGTTGCCCTTGATATTTAGTTATCTTGCTTTCCAGATTGTCTCTGGATTCTCCTACTTCTTTTGATATTATACCTCTGGATTTCTCTCTCTTCCTCTTAGTCGGTCTGCAATTGCTGAAACTGGATTTAAAAAATAATTCTTCACTACTCCAAAATGTTTCTCTTTCCTTCTCCTTTCTTCCTTGTTAGACATTTTGTTTTCCTTTCAGTAAGTCAAACGTCAAATAGGTCTTAGCCTGCTTTGCTTGGATGACAAGACTTACACTGTTGTGATGTCTGACTGTCATGCTTCTTGATATACTTCTGCTATGCAATTTTGAAACCATTGGCCGATTTCAGTCAAATTTCACAGTTCCTACAAATGTTTGGAAAGCAATATTAGTAACATGGATGAAAGAGTCCTGAAATAGTGCCCTGATTGAGAGAAAAGATGCAGCATTACTCCATAGGTATCAATTCAATTTGGCTTGCTGGTTACCCAGTTGGAATATTCCTTGTCACAACTCATTTCAATACACACTGTGTCTTGCCTAACTGTTATTCATGGCATATAGACGTTGGAGGGGGATAAAATATGAGAAGTTGGCATGGGTGTCACATTTGAAATTTTCGTATGGGAAAAAGAAAGCATATCATATATAGAAAGCTAAGAATTTAGTTTTAGTCCAATTAATGCTTACACAGTTAAGTTATCCAAGTCAATTAACACAGAACAAAATCATAAGCAATGCAGTTGAAATTGTTATGCAAAAACTTCCTCCTATCTACCCCATTTCTTTTGTATTATGTTCGCCTTCCCAGTGCTCTTATGGAGCCTAACATTGACAGCTGCTACATGTCTTTTTCATGTAGAACTGGAGAGGCAATCATCAGCATCCCAAGCTCTTTGCTGGGAAACAAATGATGTCCATGATAGGAACTTTGTACTCCAGTCTTGGGTTCCACTTGGATTATTTTTACATGTTTTTCTTACCACATTATGCTTCTTTCTTACTGGTTGCCACCCAAACTTTGGAAGTCGCTTTCCCCAGCTGCAATTACTATAAAGGACTATTGTTTGTTAAGTGGTGACTGCCAGCGCTTGTTGAGGCTTTAACATGCATGGCATTTGCAGAGCATAACCTAAAACATGTTAGGTAATAATCACGTGGCTGCTAGGGGGCCACAAAGATGATCTGAGGGCTGGAGCACCTGTGCTATGAGGACAGGCTGAGAGAGTTGAGGTTGTTCGGCCTGGAGAAGAGAAGGCTCCATAGAAACCTTATTGTGGCCTTCCAGTACCTAAAGGGGACCTACAGGAAAGCCAGGGAGGGACTTCTTACAAGGGCATATAGTAATAGGACGAGGGGTAATGACTTTAAACTGGAAGAAGGTAGATTTATATTAGATATTAGGAAGAAATTTTTCACTCTGAGGGTGGTGAGGCACTGGAACAGGTTGCCCAGAGAAGTTGTGGAAGCTCCATCCCTGGAGGTGTTCAGGGGTGGGCTGGATGGGGCTTTGAGCAACCTGGTCTAGTGGGAGGTGTCCCTGCCCATGGCAGGGGGATTGGAACTCAATGATCTTTAACATCCCTTCCAACCTAAACCATTCTATGATTCTATGATTCTATGAAATTGTTAAAATGAGCTAAAGCCAGCTCAGACCAAGGCAAATCCAGACCTAGGTCTTGCACTATCAGGTGCATAAATGGCATAAAGCCTATTGCATTTTACTCTGACAGAAAACTTTATTGTGTTTCAAGGGCTTGAAGATGCTGCAAATAAGGTAAGGTAATCCAGAAAAAGCTTAATCATTGTGATGTCTGCTTATAAGAATGCAGTGCCCAGATGTAAGTAAACAGAAGCTGTATAGATATTATGTAGATATATAGATACCAAAAAAAAAACAACCCAGGCTTTGTTTGTTCAGCTGCTGACAAAGCAATGTACTGCATTCATCCATCTTCCTGACCAGGTAAACTTAACAGTTACTATACCAAACAAAATAGTCTTTTGAAGCCTACCAGTAATAATTTACATGATTTCCAAGAAACATATTTCAAAAGGATTTAATCTCTTAGGGCATCTATAATAGACACCTTAAATAAAAGGAAACAATTAGTTGTCAGGACTAAGTAAAGGTTGTATGTAAAACTGGACAGTGCATACCAGTGAAAGCAGATGTAGCACACACAAACTAAATTCTGCAAAGAATTAGAGACAACAAATTTATACTGAGTATTTAACAAAGTTATGTCAGTGCTTTTGCTTTTGTCCACTTTTGCCATTTTTATAGAAATGAATCTGTAAAACAAAGCAGATGGATCTGAGGACCTAACATCTTTTTACACTTAATACATGTTTTTTCAGACTGCTTCTAATTGGTCCCATTTTAGGATGTCCTAATATACTATAATTGGGGAAAAAAGTTCTATAAATAAAAAAGCATTGCTTTTCTGATTATGAAATTAATTCAATATACCCTTAAAAAACAGATGAGTGGGAAAAAAAGTCTATAGTTGTAGTCAGGTTCACCAAACCCATTCTAATGTCTTAAAGAACGTGTTGCATATTAGGAAGTGCCCACAAGACTGCATAGCTTAATCCTAGTCTTTTCAATGTACTAAAGTTTACATTAAAATGGATTTAAGATTAAATTTGTTCTTTTACTGAATGGTACACAGCTTGATTCAATTCAAGGACTGCTTTTTCGTGAGTGAAAAAAAGGACTATTTCTGCTAACTAGAATACAACAAGTAGTGGCATTAGCAGACTTTTTTTGCAAGGTAGATGCCTTTTTATACAGATACCAATCTAAAAATAAACGGAGATTGTTAATGGGTATGCTTATCCATGTTTATTGGTATGCTTATTCAAGCAAACTTCCATGTCATAAAAAAATGAAGTTTCCTAGACATATTAGCATTTTATGTAGGATAAGGCTTTTTGATAACCCCTCATCTCAGGGGAAAGCAAAGAATATGAATATTGTATAGTGAATGTTAGAATTAATAATGCTATTTCTCAATTTTTCTACTGACTTTCTGAAGACAGAAAAATACTTATGAGATTGAAGCTTAATATAGCCTGAGATTGTACCCTGAGCACATTATTTTGGGGAGGAAGAAAAGTGTATGCACACTGAGAACAGTAAAATATTTGCTTCCCATTCTTGCAAGGAGATAGTGCTGCTTCTTAAGCACTAGCCTGTGAATTCTCACAGCAAAGGATTTGAATGTACAACCTAAATCACTTAGATACTGTGTATTTCTGAATGCAGTAAAAAGCTCTAATTGCACTCCCTTTCTTCCACAAGCACACTCATGGACATACACGACATGATTTGAACATGTTAAATCTGATGACTTCCATCTAGCAAAAAGAAAATTACGATGGAGCTTCAGAGTCATAGGAATCCTGGAAGGAAAAAGGGATTCCTGAAAAACTACTATATATCTGAAATGGTTTTAGATGGTGTCCTAAGGGGGGAATACTAATGGAAATAAAATAAGATCTCTTGGGGGGCTCATAGTAAATAATCTTCTAACTCATGTGACAAAATTAAGCCATGTTTTGTGACTCTAATCCTGAGTCATTGCATCTGGAAAAAAAAATCTCATCTTTGGTGCCTAAGGCAATAAACTGAAGTTCCAGACTGCTAGTCCTATCCTGGGCTACAGCAAATTGTATCCTGGGCTTCCATAAAAGGAAGCATGGACCGCAGGTCGAGAGAGGTGATTCTGTCCCTCTCCTCCGCTCTGGTGAGACCCCACCTGGAGTACTGCATTCAGCTCTGGAGCCCTCAGCACAGGAAAGACATGGACCAGTTAGAGTGGGTCGAGAGAAGGTCCACAAAAATAATTAGAGGGCTGGAGCACCTCTCCAATGAAGACAGGCTGGGAGAGTTGGGGTTGTTCAGCCTGGAGAAGAGAAGGTTCCAGGGAGACCTTATTTTGCCCTTTAAATACTTAAAAGGGGCTCATAAGAAAGATGGAGAGAAACCTTTTACCAAGGTCTTTAGTGACAAGACAAGGGACAACAGTTTTAAACGGAGAGAGGGTAGATTCAGATTGGACGTGAGGAAGAAATATTTTAAGATGACAGTGGTGAGGCACTCGAACAGGTTGCCCAGAGAAGTTGTGATGACCCATCCCTGGAAGTGTTCAAAATAAAGTTGGATGGGGGTTTTGGCAATCTGATCTAGTGAACTATGTCTGTACCCATGACAGGGACGTTGGAGCTAGGTGATCTTTAAAGGTCCCTTCCAACCCAGTCTGGTCTAGTCTAGTCTGAGAAGTGGGTCTTGTTCTTAAGTCTGTAGTTATATACAGCATGATACTGGAGGAAAGTACCATAAGTCTAAATGAAAGTTTTAAGTAGCCTTAATTGTGAACTTCACTAACATTTGAGTGTTTGCATCCTCAACTCTCTGCTAATACAATTTTTCTGTAAAGTAATTATTTCCATGTCAAAGTGTTATAGATGTATGTGGCACTTGCAAAGGCAATAAGTCACCCTAGTGTTAATGTAAGAAGGAAAATACTTTTGAATCATAAAAACAAGATAGCAGAGGATCAATTACATTTCTTCTGTGATTTACAGTCTTTTCTTACCAGTGGAAAATATATTGCACAAAGAAATGCCAAATGTCAATATGAGATCATTTTAAAATTCAAGTATTTGACTGCTGCCAGCATTGGAATTAAATATTTTTCTCAGATTTCCTTTACATTAGGCTTCATTTCAAGCTCTCACTAGAGTTTTTTTCTGCTGTGAAATGGTATATAATTTTTTAAAGCTCCATACCGAACAAAACTTTGGGCATGACACTCATAAAAAAAAGCTTTCTTTTGTGAGGTGTGACATCAGGATTTGTAGGTAATATTTGATAGTGATGACTAAATAATGAATTGCTCTGTTAAATCAGGTATAGTTGTTGCATATATCAAAAGAGCTGAGAAGAATATAATTCATATTTATATTAAAACTATAAAACATATTCCCTGAGTGGTCTATAAATTGTGGTATCATAGTCATATGGATCACCTGACTTACAGTTACTCCAATAATTTATTAGTCATCTATAGGATTTATATCAGAAGTCACATGCAGAGAGTATCTTCACATTTTAGACCATTAAAAAAAAAAAAAACCAAACCAAAAACAACAACAAAAAAAAACCCCAAACACAAGGAACTGTGCTCTGCTGATGTGCAAGTGCCTTCACCCCTCACTGACTGACCTTCAAATTTATGGTAATCTGCTTTAGACAGAGGTTCTATTCTTACTAAAACAAACACCAGAACAAACCCCAAAAGTTTCTGTATGTATTTTATTTACCTTACTTGCAATAGGAGAAAAGCATATACATATTTGAATAAATGCTAACTAGAATTTTAAAAGCTAGGCTTTGTTTTTTCCATTAACAATCCAGGGGACTTTAAGGAATGTTGGGCAAATTAGAGGGACAGAGAGGTCTTTCAGGATTTCCTCTTTCACCTGAGCTCTTCCTGTGTTTTCTTCTCATGTAGATCAGTGAGATAAGTTTTTTTCTGACAAGAATTTTTAAGACTGACTTAAAAAATCAGAGACTGTATTAAGTACATTTAAATTGTAACCTATGAATACTGTATTGCAACAAAATAACCAATACGAAGGACATTTTTCATGTGTATTCATCTCCTCAAAAGGTTGTACAATCAAAGTTTAAAGTTCCAGTACTTTTTGTCATTGTAACTATTGGGAAATGTAGTGCCGCACTTTTTCAAATAAATCTGTGAAGTCTTCTGGCCCTCTAGAATAATCTTCTATTTTTAATACAATTTGCTATGTAGCTTTTTATATCATATAATATATAAGTCTTAATATCCTGTATTCTTAAATAATCTTTCAAGTACTCTATTTTGGGTAAACATGCATGTTGATAACAAAAGTATTATCTGTAGTAGTGTTATAAGAATAATTATAGCAGGAGTAATAATGGCATTAAAAATTAATGAGCCATTACTAGATTTAGCTCAAAATTTTAATGAACCATAATTAAGGTAGAAAAAAGCTTTTTGTATTTTCTTTCCAGTAGCAATTAATTCTGAGTTTTAAATTTTCATTTTCTTTTCTTAATTCTTAGTTATTTGGGGGAAGGGGAATCTGATTTATTAGAGGATTTTGGAATATTTCTGGTACTTCCATGTCTCTTCCAGCTTTGTGGTGTTACAACCACTGGATTCTGGATTCACGGAATGAATTAGGGAAAAGAAGAAAGCTTTATCAAAATAAATCTTCTATTTATTTCATAGCATGACTGTAATCAGCAATGACTAGAAAACCTCATGACAGTAGCTTTACTTCAGTGAAGCAAGTACAAACTTCACTTTAAATAAGCACCTAAGCACACTTAAGTTATCTGTTTAGCTTAATCTTGCTGAAATGGCTTGTTTAAATAATCAAATGTATGAGTATATACTTCTAGGATGAACGTGTCCATATTGTAATCATTAGCTTTGAAAAAAATAACAAAATACTTTGTTCAAAAATATGTCCTTCATCTCTCTTACTGTATTTTTAGAGCTTGGACTTAATGGCACATCTTAATATAAAGCACCCTGGTATTACTGCTCTTATTTGAACTTTCTTATCTTCTGGCAGAAGTATTTCATAACTATAAATTGAATGCTCAGAGAAAGCAGGGCATTCATCTTCTCAATAATTATTTCTTAAACGGCAGTTACTTGCTATCTTATCTCTGTGAAGTTGTTTGTGAATAATCCTACACAGCATTTTATAAAACTGTCTTTCTTTTTTGCTTCCTGTGGAACTATTTATTATTTAAATATTCTAAGGAAATATATCTTCAATATGGAAACATGTAGTTGTAAATTATCTTTATATCTTATTAAAAGTTGTTAATGAAAGCTCCCTCTTCATTTTCATCACACTATTTTCTATGAGTTAAATATGTTTAACTGAATAATATTTTGAGGTCTTTGAAAACATAAAAACTGACATCAAATATGATGAATCATTAATGCAATTTCTTGTATGGAGATATATCTAGAAGGAACATTTTCCTTGGTACACTTCTGTCACTTTTCTAGAACTTTCTGATGCTCTGTGACTTTACAGTCTTTCATTAATTCTTTTCATTTTTTGGTCAAGTGATTTTTTTTGCATAGTTTAATATATATTAAAAAATCCAATGGATTGTGAAAATCTTTTCTTTCATAAAATTTTAATGAATTAATGACTTTTTTGTTTCTTGTTATGTGTTAATCACTCTATTATTGGGAGTTTGGCATTCCAATGTTTACCTATTATGGAATGCATTACAGAATTTATATTAATGTTTACATGCTCTGTTGAGAGCTGACTAAGCAATAAAAAGTACTTCTTTTCTTTTCCAGCTTATGAGTTACAGAATTGCCCTGATCCTCCTCCTTTTTTGAATGGATATATTGTCAACTCAGATTACAGTGTGGGTCAGTCAGTATCGTTTGAATGTTATCCTGGATATGTTTTGAGGGGTCAACCTGTTCTCACGTGCCAACATGGAATCAACAGGAATTGGAACTATCATTTCCCCAGATGCGAAGGTAACTTTCTGGTAGTACATTTGCTTCAGAACTCACAATACTTTCTGATTTTTGTTTACTTGTTTGTGTGTGTGTATGTAATGTAACGTTTGCTGAAGAACTGCACCTTTATCCTAATCTAGTGTAAGCAGCTAAAGTCAGAATAGCATGTGTTTTTATAAATCATAAATATTTTATGAATCATGTTTCTCAGCAGTGATTTATTGTTCCTATAAATATCTGTCAGTTGTACTGATGGTGAGAACTCATGATACTGCCAGAAATTATCTTAAAATACATGATTTATTTATTTTTTCTTTTTTTTTTTTCTGATTTGGGGGTGAGGGGGGCAGTGTACAATGTAACATATAAAATTTTCCATTGTAAAGCTTTTACTTGAACTTTCGTCTAAAACATACAAATGCAGTAACAAAATTTCTGACATTCCTTTAGACCTTTAGAGGTTTTGACAAAGTCTTGTATAGGATGTTATGACAAAACTAGGTAGTCATTGTGTAGAACTGAAGCGGTGTCATAGATAATCAACCAACTAAAAAGATATAAAATAGGTTGAAATAAATGATTTCCATCATAACGAGAGGCTAATGGTGTTACAGGTTTTCGCTACAGAAAGTATGTTCAGTATATTTGACACTGATCTTGAAAAATGGGACAGATGCTTCTCTTCACAAAACACCCAAAAGCTTTTAGGTTAGTCAAAGTAGAAAAGGCTGCGAGGACTTTAAGAAAGATCTAACTAAGCTACAGGTATAAGCCATAAAAAAAAAAGTGAAAGAAGGGTCAGTCGTTCTACTTCAGGACAGACTGCTAGAGGCTAGAAAGAATTTTTCCAGTGGTACAGGTTACAATAGTGTTTTTTACTTCAGATTCTTCTGTGTGTTATTATTAGACATCAAGGGTTGAATATTGTCAGAAGCAAAAACTGCACTAAATGGACTCCAGGTTTGTGTCAGCACTGCAATTCCTTGCTTCTCAAATGAGAACTCTAGTACTGTGAATAATAATTTCAATTTTTTTCTTATTATTTATGAGACAGGTATTCAGCTTAACTATATTGCTCTGCACCATGAACATGTGTTTTGTACATGTGCTTGGGAAGGGACGCTTGTATTATTTCCTTATATTGTCATTTAAATCCAATGTTACAAGAATCCATAATGTTTAAATTCTAGTTCCATAACAGTTAATGCAATTTACCATAAATTGCTCAGAAATCAAGTAAAGCAAATATATAGAGGAGGTTGAAAGTATTGCATAATTCTTGGAATGCAAAGGGTTTACAAGGAAGAAATAAAGTTTAAAATTAGTTTTCTGGATAAAAATACAAGTCTTTGTCCATTTGAGACACTGTTAAAGCATAAAGACAATTACAAAATGCCAATTCTGTGTATTTTTTAAAATATAGTTTTTTTATTCTTGTTGGAAATATTAAGCTAAGAATTATTAACTCTTTTTTCCTTATAATTTAAACTCACATTATTGCATAGACATTATAGTTTGACAGGCTCCAGGCATGAGACATAACATGCCCTACTGGCCAAAGGGAAAAGACAATGTGTGGACAGAAATTTGGTATTGGCCATCACATCTTTGTCAAAGTGGTTGGTTATAACTCATAATGATTTTTTTTCCTTTTTTTTAATAGGTTTTTTTTTTCCAACTCTTTTACTACTGGCGTATTTAGGTTAAGGATGTGAACCATCGTCTCCCATTTCTTTTAACTAAAAAAGTCTGTAACATTCTTTTTAACTTACGTGTCTAATTTTGCTCTGAAAGATTCCATTAAGGCCACCTATCTCTTTTTGTTGACTATTATAGCTAACTTCTGTACCTATTTTAGAGAATTCATTCAGCCTAAAACATGGGCTTAAGTATTCCAGTTACATGCTTTTTTCCCCCCAGGGTGCTGTCTTAAAATGCCTTCTGAATTAGACGGTAAATGAATGGGAGGATTGGAGATTTCAATTTTGCACTTAAATAGAATCATAGAATCATTTAGGCTAGAAAAGACCTTTAAGATCATCGAGTCCAACCGTAAATCTAACACTGCCAAGTCCACCAGTGAACCATGTCCCTCAGTGCCACATCTACACGTCTTTTTAATACCTCCAGGGATGGTAACTCCCCTGGGCAGCCTGTTCATGTTTTACAAGTCCTATTCTAGGTACATAAAACTTTTTATTGAATGTGATCTGTAGCTCTGTGTGACTTTTTAATGAAAAATTATAGCACTTTACAAAATATTTTTCCATGTAGTACATGAATTAATAAGTAATTAAGTTTGAGTTCTAAAAAAAATCAAAGATGAGGAAGAACTATTTAAAGTAGATATTTTTATTCAAAGGAGATTAGGACATAAAAAGGTTAGAGAATATATGTTTTTTTTCCCTCTTCCCATTAAGGTTGACCTACACTCTTTGCACTCCTAGAATAAAGACATTGAAGATATCAAATCCATGTTCTCCCTATATCCTTTTAGTTTACTAATGAAAAAGAATTTTAACAAACATTAATTTCTGATAAACATTTGAAATGTTTATCAATGGGGAAACGCGTTGTTTTGCAAGTGTTCTTAGAAGTCTAGATTCTTAGATTTCTAGGCAAGTTATAAACTGTTCTCTTTGAAAATTGTTTTCACACTCTATTTTGTACAGGCTCACTGAATGTTGTAGTATTAGCATTAGGGATTTTTCTAGCTATATATAATTCTTTTTATTACAATTTTTTACTATTAAACTGTTGGCATTCGGAGTAATCCAACTGATATCTTAAAAGGATAAACATGGAGCATTTAACTTAAGATGTTGATCTTTTACAGCATGTAATTTTGGGATTCCTTTTGTAGTGGTAAATCAGAAATTAGAAGAATAAAGTGTATAAATTAAACTGAGAGGATGGATAAGAAAGGTAACCATTATGTCATTCACCTTTGAGAAATAATCTTCTAGCCTCCTCACTTGATAAGAAATGGAATCAATATCACAAGGCATTCTGTTTCGTTATCCAGGCCTGTAATAAAGCTCTCTATTTTTTTAAGTCATGCAATTAAAGGCTCTCCTTCATGTTCAATAAGCTGCTTCATCTTTTTCTAATCAAATAAATACTGTGTGGGATTTCTCTAGTTTTGGAACATCTGTAGAAGTTAATTTATTTTCTTAAATCAAAGCAACAGAAGAAGCTACACAGAGTGTCTTTGCTAGCTAGCATTACAGTACTTAAGCATTAAAACTTCAGTAGGGCCCTTCCAAAGCCTGTGAAATTTTATGTTCAGGTAGAATCTTTAAAGTGTTTTTAAAACCCTTTATGAACCTAGGCCCCTAATTTCACAGTTCAACACTTTTTTGTTTTATATAGATTATAGACTCCTTCCTTTCTTCCTTTCTTCCTTTCTTCCTTTCCCTAGGGTAAGGAAATAATAATTATTATATTATTAACTGGACTAATAGTTATTAGTCATTATTAACTAATAATTATTAGACCAGTTACAGTGATACTAATATTTAAAATTAGGTAATGCTAGAATGATATACAGACAAATATCTAATATCTACCCCTTTCACTGATGTACACTCACTCTTCCAGAGCCTATATGGACTTAAGGTCAATGGTCTCAGTCTGGGAGAAGGGCTACAAGTAGTTAATTCTATACAGAAAACCTATTTGTTATCACTATCTTTTATTCACAATTATATATATATATCTAAAATGTTGTGTTGCATCACACAGCTGTACAAACTAAAATGAAGTAGTGAGTAGTTACCTGTTCATTAGATAATTGACATTGCAAGTTGAAACACGTCTCCAGACTGCCAGAACAAGTCCAGAAAAAACCTGTCAGACTTCATGGCCCGTTTTGTTAGCTTAACACAAAGTCTGTGGCCTGTTATTAGCAGTGCACCATTATATTTACTGGGCTACATGGCTAAGGTTTTACTTGTTAAGGGCTTTTTATCCTTTCCGCATTTTTTCTGTATTGCATGATTTTATTGGATTCATAGTAGTAACAGAGAAATGTTAGTACCCTTTCAGGCTTCTCATATGGACTAAGGGAGTTATCAAAGTGAAGGTCTCTCTGAAAAACATGAAGCAGCATATTTTGTTTGTCTCCTGGCATTAAAAAATACCCTATTTCTGTTCTGTATAATTGTAGTTTGATATTTTTAGCCACCTGATCTACTGTTACCAAATTTTCATATGTTAGTTTTTTCCTAGTGAGACCGAAGATATACTATGAATTTCCAATTTAATTAACTGGAAAAAGTCCTAGGACTTGGGGGAAGATAAGAACAATTAGACTAGGTAGCTCTTGATAGTTCTGGTTTTTATAAACATTTGAACCCAGGAAGACAGATCTGTGATGTATGGCTGTCTAGCACCCATTCGGTAATTCAGTTGTCTACCTTAAGCTAGTAAACCAAGCCTCTGGTCTACACAGTTCTATTCCTATTCAGAAGACAGATTTGTTGGCTTTATGCTGTGTAATGAAAGGATGACATGGTTAAACTCCTTGTATCATGGGGCGGAAGATGGGCATCCCCAAGTACACAACTGACATTGTTGTCCTTGAGGTAGATGAGTTTCAAGTTTATAATAGGAACTTTCACAATACGAGCTTCTCTACACCATTTAATGCTCCCTGTACTCATGAGCCTTTTCAAGGCATTTTCATCCCCATACAGATTTTCACTGCTTCATTTTAGGTCATGGTACTTGAAGTCAGCCATCCCTACTTCTCTAAGCCAAACAGTTACACCAAGCAGGGCTTGGTATATATATACACCATGAACAGTTATGGACACTCATACAACAATGGGGTTAAATAGTTATCAGCCAGATTCTAGTAAAGGCATGTTGAACAGAGAGCAACTGAGCGGAACGCACAGATTCAAAACTGTAGTCTGGCATTGGAGGACCATTGAACAGAGCAAAGATATGCATGGTTTTGGAAGCCATCCCAATTCTAAATCATATCCTTCACTGTGCGGCATGTGATTTGAGATACACTGAAGAGCTTAATCTTTAGATGGGAGAAAATTAGATTAATTTCTGCTCATGAGATCATAGTAGAAGCTTGTCATGTAGCCATGCTCTAAGACTTCACTCCTGTGAAATCAGGTTGTGCTAATGATACGTCATATCTCTTTGCATAACGCATGTAGTTGTCAATAAATACTAACTAGGTTCAGGCTCTTTTGGGTGGATCTTTAAAAATGTTTACTGGCCTTCCATGCACAACGTTGTAACTGGAATTAGCTATGAATTAGGCACAGGAGCACATAGTATGGTACTCATGCATTTGTAAATCAGCATGTGGTCTGCTGTTAGCATTTGAAAGTTTAGAAGACTTGATTATATGCTTTTCCATTTAAAAAATCTGTGTTTCTTCATACCTATCATTCAAAATGCAATATAACAAATTCATTAATTTAGAGTGATTTGTTTATTCAAACTAAAGCTATTTTTGTCTTGTGTGAAATATAGCCTGTTATTTCTGTTTAATTTTCTGTCTCCTGTGATTTTTAAGTATCTTTGGAGAAAGCCTAGTATCAGCTGTGTTTATTGCTTATTCTATTAGAGTTTCGTTATCTGTGACACCTTTTTTTTCCCTGAGATAATTTATTGATCTGTCATGGCTAACAAGGATATCAGTGGAATTAGATTATCTTTACTGAGATACGATCAATCTGCATTCTTTGTAGAGTATTAGAGAGTAATGGAGGCAAAATAAAAAATGTATGCAATCATTGACAACATTAATAAATCTGTAAAAAATATAATAAACTCCAAATATGTTTAAGTGTAAAACTTCTATCAGAAAAATCCTATATCTTAACTAGAACTTAAAGGATTTTCCACTTGTCACTCTATTAGTCTCAGGAAGTGTATTTCAGTGTAGTAAGCATATTTGTCAAAGCAGTCTTTTAGCTGTAAACATGGAGCACTGTGGAGAGAACAGACTAGATTTCTGAAACTAGGCCATCTGAACATGGCATAGATGTAGGGGATTAGGGAACAGTAAAAAATGACCTCAAGTCACATTTTCGCCATAGAACCAACAGAGCTGATAGACTTGGGCAGCTGATAGCTGCGCTTGGCCTGTACGTGCAACCAGGAATCAAACAGATAGAACCAACCCTTCATTTCCCTTAGCTCATTTCCTTTGTTGGGCACTAAAGAGTTGTAGTTCAGTAGTCCTGTAGTTCAGGAACAGATGCCCATCTTTTATAAGATGGGAAGATATGCTAAATGCATCCTACTAGCTAGTACTGATATGGATGAAGAAAGTAAAGTGGTTAAAGCCTCCTTAACCTGTCCTATAAATCCAGTGATTATTAAAAGGATTCCTCCAAAAAGGGCTACTTGTCAACTAGCCAGATGAACCTTCTACCCCAATGGTATATCAGCTTTAAACCATACAGAAAATGTGACATCCTTCTGCATTTATCACGCCTTCTTCCCTTTTTCCTTTTCCTTTTCCTTTTCCTTTTCCTTTTCCTTTTCCTTTTCCTTTTCCTTTTCCATCACTTGTTGAAAGGTGGAAAACAAATGAAGAGAGTCTGCATGATTGTCATAGGAACTCTGACAATAATATTAGCTTTATGGTAAGAGCTAATGAGAAAAGTTCCAGAGCTAGACTGAGTGCCCACAGATGAGATTGAGGTCTCATTCTAATGAGTGAGACTCATTGGTTTGCACCAATGGCCATATGTCTACTCAGATCAATGCTCGCATCAATAATCAGTCAAGTCCCCAAAACTGAAACTCAAAAGAGAGCACATTATTACATATTTATTACACTTGAATTAAATCAACCGCCTTTTTGTGTCATTAATTTGCCTACAGATTTCATTCAGCAAGTGTACGCTAATTTGTGTCTCTATCTTCATTTTACTTGTGATAAGAATAATCAACATACAAACTGCAATTGAACTACCATTAAACATGGGTAAAAAATGTCAGAAATAAAGCGTAATGGTATTCGGGGTAGTAAAAGAACAATCAGCCTTTTTTTCTTTTTTTTCAGGATTGTATTCCAGTTCCGCTAGGGTTCAGTTGTATGGAAACATGCAAGCTTTGTTTGCTTGTTTATATGTTTCTTAATCTTGAATGCAATGAAAAGCTGCCCCTTTTTGAATGTGTGCTACCTTAGTTTCAAGAATTCTGTATAAAAGCAATATTCTCAGTAGATTTTAATGGATTTTAAAAAATAAAATCTGAAAGATATCAGGATAAATTCGTTCTTAGAACTATCAATACTTTCTGTCTCTGAGGAGCAATCAACCAAGGAAAAAAGCTGTCTTTAAGACCTAGATTGTCCTGTGCAGCTTTTAGAAGATGGAAGCATTTCGATATTCCATTTGTAACATGAAAAAGTATATTTACCCTACTAATTTTTCATTTGTTTTCTTTTCAGCTCCCTGTGGCTATAATGTAACTGCTCAGAATGGTACAGTTTATTCCCCAGGATTTCCAGATGAATATCCAAATTCCAAGGACTGTACTTGGTTAATTATCGTACCTCCAGGCCATGGGATTTATATCAACTTTACTTTACTCCAAACTGAACCCGTGAATGACTACATTGCAGTTTGGTATGCAATTTTTCAAAACAAAAGTGATTTTTTTCTGATTGATTTATCAGATTTCACTGTCCCAAGCTACAGCTTTTTCTTAGTATTGCTCTTTAGGTTGTCATATGTGCTGAAGAACAGCATAAAACAAGTTCTATGATTATGTGAAAAATTGTCATATATCACTGTATGAGCTCTTTAAGAATATTGTTCCAAAAGTACTTTGAAACTCAAAATCAGTTGTCAGATCTTCTTTGAGCTCTGTTTTCTAAGTGAGGCCATGTGCAGTCAAAATGATGTAATAATCCGCGTTATGTTGAATTATATGTTCCATGAACATACGAGGCAATATATGTTAGTATGGCAAAACTTTTTGACATCTTTAAGCATTAACTAATTTAGGCATTAATTAAGATTTTCTTAAATTTTCTTAATATCTTAATATGGCTGATAGACATACTCCATATTTCTCAAGCCAGTATTTCAGCCCTTGTACCTCTATGTCTTTAAGCTTCATATGGCATGTTCCCCTTCTCTGAACTTGTATTTCTTACCCCCCAAACCCATTTCAACTTTGTATCCTCAGCTGGAGGAAGAGGTCTCAGGGCTGTCTAAATTCTTGCAGAAGAATTTACTGCACTGAAGAGCAGGCATAGATGATGATGTAGTTACATACTTTCTCATCTATGGCTAACCCTGGTCCTTACCCCACATAATATGCAAAGTGACTTGTCTTGTATATGCTACAGATAGTTTGGCAAAAGGACAGCTTGCACAGAATACAGGATGTATCTTACTCCTGTGTGAGTCAGCTGCTCCCAGCTCCCAGCTGATCCACTATTTCTGTACCTATTGCTGTCTGGGGTGAGTTTTTTCCAGACAGCAATACTAAAGTTCATATAATACAGGGAAAATCCAGACAGTTTATAGAGATGCGTAACTGTTTATGAACTGCCATTTGGCTACCTCGGGTATTTGCATTACCTATAAATCCAAGTCTAAAATCCATTATAGGTTGTCCTCTCTGACATGTTAATTAAGAGCCTTCCCTGGTAAAGATCTACTTGTATCAGTGACTTCTCTTTTTGCTTAAGTATGTGTTGAATTCCTGAATTCTTATATTTTTCAATAACTGCTTTACAGCTTATTTCTCTCAGTTCCCAATTGCCCGTGAATCACAAGCATGCTTTCTTTAGAGTTATTTTGTGAAGTATCAGCTCCTGAGTTTGCTGTGAGGAGGCTGTTTAGTGTAATTTTGTTTAAGTCATTCATGTATATGCCATTCACTTCTGTATGAAAAGTCAAATCTTAATATCAAAGTTTGGGGTTTTTGACTTTTTTCCCCCTGAGAATCAGACTTTTAAAATGAAAACCTAAGTAAATTGTCGAGTTCCTTTTCAATATTTATTATTTTCACTCTAGTTTTCAAGGCAGCAGGAAGAAGAAAATACATTTTTATGCCATGTCACCTGTAGTTTATTTTTTCTTGTTGTCACTAATACCACAGTAGAAATTGAAAGTCTGAATAATCCTGAAAAACTGTACAAGAGAAAAAGAATTAATTTAAACTACCTTTTTAAAAATACAGGTTGTATGTACAATTTATATACATGGCGTGCATTCTTTTAAAACTTGAACTAGAGTTTGTCCATATGGTGGACTTTTTCTTTTTATGAACAGATTATCTTGATAGGTTTGAGACAGACAAAAATGCTTGGCTTTTCAACAATACAACTGAGGTGAACAAATATCCCTTTGATTTAACGACAGTGAAAAGTCAAAAGCTAACAGCTTTCAGAGAGCTTCTAGATGATATCCAGCCTTCTAAAAATACATATCAAAAAAGCCTTTTTATTCAGTTTAGAATTATTACATGTAATATACAAAAAGACCAGAAATAAATGTTACAGAGTTCAAAAAATTCTTCAGTCATAAAAATAGGGGGGGTTGTTTAGTTATTCTGCTGTTCAGGCCTGAATGTTCTACATGATGACACTGAAAATGAATGCATCCTGATGTTATTGGAGTATGTTTCTCTTTGGATGTCTATCCTACTGTTCAGAAATACAAAACATTTTTTTTCCATTCCCCCCCTGCTTTTTTTTTTTTTTTCCTCCTTAGGAGATATCTTTGAGTTTTTGGAATGAATTTAAATGGCAAGAGTGACTTGCAATTTCCACATCTCTGTTTGTGTTAGTCATGAGTAAGGACATGTAGGACCTGGGTCAAAAATGTTGGAAGTATGATAAGATTACAAGAGTTTTCTAGTTTGTTTGGGGTTTTTTTCAGCTGATGTGTGCGCGAGAATTTTTGGCAGGAACAGACTGCGAAAATTTCGGTCAGCCAATAAATTTCTTGTGCATGGAAATATAAAAGCTCTTATAAAGTACTCCTGGTATCTCAAAAAATATTAGACCTTGAAGTTAGAAAGAGTATTCTGTGTTGCTAGAAATAAAAAGAAAATAAACTCATTTTGAATCATTAGGAAAAACATTTTTTACAAAAATTTAACCTGCTCTCCAGAGAAAAGAGACTGTTAATTTAAATGTTAAGTACTGCACTTATTCAGCTGGGTTTTTTTTGTTTCCGTTCACAGGGATGGTCCTGACCATAATTCGCCTCAGCTGGGAGTTTTCAGTGGCAACACAGCTCTGGAAACAGCTTACAGTTCCACCAATCAAGTCCTCCTCAAATTTCACAGTGATTTTTCAACGGGAGGATTCTTTGTCCTCAATTTTCATGGTCAGTTTGCTTTATATCATTAACATCTAATTACCACAATTAATTAATGAATTTTAAAAACATTTCTTAACTTCGTGATGTACTGGATTCTCTTAAAGAAATTCAGGGGTTTGCTGCTTTTTTTTAAATAACAGTACAAATTATTTTTTAAAATCATGCATTAAAAACTCTGAAGAACATTCATTTGTATCTTTGAATAAACTATGTTCTATCTTTAATGGTCAGATATCTAATATTGAGCTTTTACTTTTTGATTTATTTTGGGCTATTTATTAGTTAACTTACTTTTAGCATTCTGTAATTAAATTCTTCACCAGCTGACTAATCCTTGGGCCCAGGGTCAGAAATTTTGATGGGATGGTGTGGAAGGGTTGACTTTAAGTCTGATATCCAGCAAAATACTTTGTTCAAATTTACAGTCAAGGCTACAGGAGATGCAAAATAGGCATCTAACTCAGAAGTGAAATGCTGAATTCTAGTTCTAGTTCTAATTCACCTAAATTATGTATACTAAATGGGAGATTGTTAGCTTTCTGGATTGTAATTCAAAAAGATAGGGTGAATTAATTCACAAGGACAGGAGAAAATGCCACAGAAAGAGAGTACCTGAAGGTATTTATTTGCATTGGGAAGTCTTTACAAAACTAGTACTCAGAGTCTGAAATGTTTTTCTTGTCTGTGGTTTTCTCCTAAAAGAAGGGCATGATGCATCGTAATCTAAAACGTTTATCTGAGAAGCAAAAACTAAAGTATCTGGCTTTAGTCATCATGGGGGGAACATATAGCTCCTACATAACAAGATAGTGCTTGAGAAGCAGGCTGCAGGGACTGGTCAGTGAAAGCATTTTCCAGCCTTAAGTTGAAGGTAGATAAGCATGAAGTCAGTATTTCGGTGTTGATGTCTTCAGATGATAAAAAGGCAAGATACGTACTCTATCACAGCACGTCATGTATTAGTCTAGCTAGGAAAAAAAAAGAATGAATCTGTTTCTTTTTCTCTGCACTGTTTCTTTATTTTGCACAATGATATTTTGCACAATGTTCCATGAGTGTAAATCATGTACGATGTGAACAGTGTCCATGCTTTTAATTGAATTCAAAACAGTGACATAGACTACAGCTGCGAAAACCCTGCAGACTGGGCTTCTTGGAGACTAAATTGAAGGGATTCCCATTTTTTAAGCCCGCAAACTCTGCGAGATAGATATCTTAGGTGAAGTCAAGGGCCTTACTGGTTATGCTTATAAGTACAATTTTAAATTCTTGGAAAATGTTGTTGCTGGAAAGCTGCTTCGTGTCTATTGCTTAGACACTTGCTGTTACAAGTGTCTAAGCAGGTTGCAAAGCTTTTTTTCTCAGGTGTTCTCCAGAAAAAGATGGTGCTATTAGGTGTATATAATAATTACATGTGTGTGCATGTAATTAACATGCAGAAACACAATACAAATACATAAGTACACAGGAAAACACATATGCTTTCTCCTCCCTGTCTTTGGAAGCTCTCTATGGATGAAAAAACCTGAAACTCTCTACGGAGGAAAAACTCCCATGGTTGTTTTTTATCCTTATACAATTTTTTTACAGTAATGGGTTATAGAAGGTTATGTGGAAGATAAGGGCTGATTCTCAATGTTTTGTGTTTCTTTAACTTCTCAAAGCCATCAAGTTCATCAGACTATCAAGTTACCAGAAGAATTTGTATTCTTGACTGTGATTTAGTTCCATGAAGAGGAGAGTTTTTCTGTAGTATATGCACTCTGATCACAATCTTAAATCTCTGTTTTGAATTTTTTATCCAGAATTTCTTCTTCAGCTGTTGTAGGTATTCTACTCCATTTTAGAAACACATCAGTCCTTGTGTCATTGTACTGGTAACCTTCCTTGTGAGATTGCTCACAATTTATTGAAACAGATTTGAAGAGAAGACTTGACTTTATTTTTAAAGGCATTGTGTTTTGGTTTGGGGGGTTTAACTTATATAATAATAATTATAACTATAATTATAATTATTTTGTTATTGCTGCTTCATCTTAAACTAAATACATATACCTGTATCCTGAGAAAGATTAACTCCAAGTATGCTTAAATTAATAATGAATATGATATGCCAGGTATGTGACAGGTAATTACAGATTTTCCAGGAAATCTAAGTAATCTGTGATTTGTAACCACTAGCCCTATCACATGATGCAAAGGCAACCACATGAAACAGAAGCCTTTTAGCTTCAAAAATCTCCTCATAAACATCACAACTCTATCTAGTCCTGCAGCGGATCTATAACTATCTAGGCAGTGTAGTATGCTATCTATACTGATGAAAAAAATTTTTTTTTAGAGAATATGTAATGTCATGACATTTAACTTGGAAAGTGTTGTAACTGGGAGACCATGAGGTTCAGTACAGCTTTGGTAATTTGGGAAGTGTGAACAGGAAATGAATTTTCTGTAAAATAATTCTTAGCACAACAGTATTTAATCTTTTTTCACTTAAATTTGCAGCTTATCAGTTGAAGAAGTGCCAGCCTCCACCCACAGTTCCACATGCAGATTTGTTTACAGAAGATGATGACTTTGAAATAGGTGAAAAAATAGTATCTCCTTTTCTTTCTTATGTTTTCATTTAAATTCTAATTAAACTAAACTATTAATATATTTCATCTTCCAACTGACATTTTGGTATAGTTCTTCTTGAGGTTTTTTGGGGGGTTTAACATTTTTGTCAATAACTTTTTCAGGAGATTTTGTGAAGTACAAATGCCATCCTGGTTTCACCCTTGTTGGACAAGATATATTAACCTGCAAACTGAATACACAGTTACAGTTTGAAGGATCCTCTCCATTTTGTGAAGGTAAATATATGCTTGCATGGTCTGCATATCATTAACATGCATCCTTCTTATCTGCCTATACATAAAGCATCAAATTTTGGGGCCTTGTATTTTCATTAATGTTTAAAAGAAAAGTTTCCATTTATTTCTTTGATATCTAAGAGGTGTATACATTTTTAAACTGGTCCCTAAAATTTTTGCACAGACATTTAATTCTTTAGAATCAAAAGACAAGTGGCTTTAACTATTTAACTACACCATTAATGAAACACTGATTTCTAAAATTCATTTAAATTATTTAACATTGTTTCATATCAAACAAAGGTGTCTTTTCACCCCTGAAGAGTTTTAAAAATATGTATTTAAATTAATCTTTCAAAATAAAATGAGAAATTATTCTCTCTGCTTTCACAAATATGGTGACATTGTATGACAAAGTCACATGAAAAATGTGTTCTAAAATAATATATGCCAAATTTAAATTTCTGGATCAGATCAAAAATCCCATATACCAGACCAAATGTTCCATCTCTGGCACTGGCCAATAATGATTTTCTAGTGAAGAACATAAGTTCGTTGCAAGCATGCAGTTAATTAAGGCCTTCAACCTACTATAGCTAATCCACTCTTAAACCAGCAATGTTCTTTGTCTTTTGAAACTTGTAGGGCTATTTCTTCAAATTCAGTACCATTCTGAACAATGTGAATGCTTTAAATCCAAAAGTTTTGTGCAAGAAATTGCACAATTTATTTATGTAATACGTGAAGGTGTTTCCCCATTTCTTTGCTTTGAACTTGGCACATACTGTTTTCACTTCATGCCCTCTAGTTCTTATGGGGGAAGAAACAATAACAAGTTGTTCTCTATTCACCATATTTATGGCATGATTCTGTAGACCAGAAGATATATCACACCTTTAATCATTCCTGTCATCCTTCTCAATAACTTTTCTGATTCTACTCTATTTCTTTTGAGGTGATGCAGTATAGAACTGCATATATACAATACTATCCCATCCAGACAAGCTTGTAAAAAATGGCTACTTGCTATGTAATTTCTAATTACATAGCTAATTGCTATTTCAAACTAATTTTTGGACTGCCTTCTTATATTTCTGCATTTTACCTGTAGTTTATAATTGTTTACATTGTCCTTATTTGGATCAGCTTCATATTTTTTAAAGATGCCAGAAAACTTTTAATTCTCCTCAGCTGTGCCACTATGTTGTAGTAGGTGACAAATATATATTTATATTCCTAGGATACTATAGACAAGTCTGATGACATATCTGACAGGCAAGAAAAATCAGTCTCAGTTACCACTCCTACATTATTCTGAATGAATGACCTGTAGAGCAGCTGTAATTGCGCCACACCATACTTTTCTTACAGCTCCCTTTCCCTACCTGTGTGGTCTGTCTGAGGACAGACTTTCTCATAATGCTTAGTACCATGATAACTTGCCAGGTATTTTCTAATGTGCAGAGCCCCAGGCACCCTACAGAACATGCTCTCATTGTGCATGAATTTATGTTTACCAATAGTTGTCCGTTTGTGATTTGTGTTTACACACTGGGAGCATCTGCTCTCATCCTATCCTTATATCCTCTTGCTACAAATTTCTTTCCTTTTTGAATTGCTGCTAGGGAAACATAGGGATGTAAATTAAAGCATGAAAAGCATTGCAACAGCAAGAAATACATTGGTCACAAAAACTGACATACTAGTAAAACAGCTAATTGACATCCAGTGTAAGGTAGAGATCTCTGATCTGGCTCCTCAAAACACATAAATTAGAGAGGTGGTGTGATAATATTGTCGTAGTGTGGTGATGATATTTATGAATAAAAAGAGAAAACAAAGATGGAGACATCAGAGGTAACATTAGAGTTAACGTTATAATGTTAGAGTTCATGTTATAATGTTAGAGTTAATAGAGTAAAAAGATTAGTCAGGCCTTCCTCAAAACAACCAAATAATTTTCCTCCAAAAGCCAGGTTAGGTAATCTGTTTCTCAAAACTAGGATATGATGGGGGTGTTATGCTGTCCTGCAGAATTACTTTTCTTGTGACACTGCCTCACTGCACTCAATTACATGTGACTGTGTAACATAAAGATCTTTGTTATTTGCTGTTTTTGCTGTTGTTTTTCTGTAAGCATTGCCTGCATGTATGAATTTATGCAAACAATCAAATAATAGTACTCAATTTACATGTGCAACAATATGATTAAAAATGAATGCAAAATAGATTGTTTATATCCTCCAATATGCCTAAAGCATTTTTTTAATATTTATTCCTGTTATCATTCCAAACAATTTTACAATAGCTACTTTTAAAATTCATGGGATAAACTTATAAATAAATAATAATTAAATATTTTCTGGGGCACAAGTGTCTAATTCTGTTTTGCAGCTCAGATTTTCTTGATTGGTAAACTTCACATCAATTCCTAAAATTTTAAATGTGTAGGGAGTTGAATCACCTTGTAACTTAGATGACAGAAGAGAGTTCAGAAGGTATCAAATATAGTACTGAAGAATACAATGTTAGTCTGTTAATTTATTGACAAATAAAAGGAACCCTATTAACAGTGGAATATGTATGCCTCAACTGGAGCAATTTGTGTGACTTTGTATTTAGGAGTATTCTGTTTTGAAATACTGTGCTAAAGGTAATATAGCTAATATTATGGAACAAAAGGGTCCAAATTGCAGATTTTTGTTTCACCAGTTGTGTGGATGACACCAAGAGAATAGCACTGTGGAGTTTATTTTTATTCAATTGATAAATATTAGCTTTTAGTGGTATTGGAAAATGGATGTGCCTTTTTTTGTTTTTAATAGAGCAAGGTGAAGCAGTCTCACTGTCTCAGTATCTCACTTTTTCTTGTAAAATGTTCGAGTCCAGCTTCCATCCTAGAGATTAAGTCATGCAATCTGCAGCTGAGCTACTCTGGGGGGAAGTTGGTGGGTAATTCGTTATGGTAGAGAAAGAGAGCCAGCAAAGGCTGGTGAGATAAACGTTGCCAGTTTGCCACATACCACCATGGTGCAGCCAGTCTCCTAAACTGCAAAGGAGCAATACGCTCTGCTTTCCCATGTCCCTGAACTGCTCCAGAACTGTTCCTCTTGTAAGTCCCTGTGGTATGTCTCCTGTGAATGGCTGAGGTTTGAAAGGACCTCTTGTCCAATGACTCTTAGCCATAGGAAGTGAGTCTCGGCCGTAACAAGAGTTAGAGCTATAACTTGCTGTTTAAGGAGATTTGGCCACTTCTGCTCTAGCACAGGAGAGGTACTAAGCTATTTACAGCCTAGAAAGACATAAGAGTTTCATTTTTACTTGAATTTTCTGCCCTAAGTATATGCTGAGGGATGCCTCACAGGACGCTATTTTTGTCTCAGTACCACAGAAAAATATTCCATATTGACTTTAACCCTTTGCGTTACTATTTGCGCTGATTTGTATCAGAGGTGCATTTTTTTTCACATAAACAATACTTCTTCCTTTTGGGAATTGTTCTGTTCGTAAAGTTTTGAAGTCCACTAAGTGGATACAATCGAACGCATAGAGGAAAGAATTCCTACAGCAATACTGCATTGATCTGTTTCTTATGTTGCATACATGTGAAGATTTGTTCAAGGAAATTGTCTGACCTTTAAGCTGTTGATTTTTAATATTCACCTACCAAAGAAATAGTCTTAATTACAAAGCAACATCATACTTTTCCTCAATTATGAGAGAAGGGCATGAGGAAACATCTGCAAAAGGCACATTTTCCCCTGTGGTAAATAAATTATTTTCAGGTCCCTTCTTAAGAATCAGCTGTGAGGAATGAGAAAGCTAGCAGTAGTTTTTCTTTGTTATTGATAACTTTTACCTGCTTGTGAAAAAATGATTTTTTGTTGTTATTTTTTCAAACCTAGCAAACAAGTTATCTCCTTGACTATTTTTCTGCTTCTCTTTTTGTCTGTGATGTCCTTTACAAGAAAAATAGGTGATCTAAGAGCAAAGGAGGTGAAAGGAAAAGGCAGAAAAAGTAATTTCTGTGGGTTTTTTATATTTTTTTTCCTCACTGCAATTTCCTAGTCCTCTCTCTTTTTCTTTTTTGCAGACCATTCTTACAATGGCCAGTTCTTATCTGGAGCATTTTCAGAGGTTTCTGAGATGCTCACAGTCAAGGTGTCTGTGCTTTCTTGAGTGTGATTGTCTTTCTTCCTATTCGATGACATTTCTTTTTCCCAAAGGAAACTAGCAATTTTCACTTCTCTGGATTGGTGATTTTCCATTTTTTTTTTTTTTTCCCTGCATTTCCTTCCCTGGCTCCATTTCTTTCACATGCTTGCAGTGAGTTTTTTGAGTTTGTGAAGAATATCTCAACACTTCCGTGGATCACTGTAAACCGATCTCAGGTTTCTCAAACCATAATTTTGAATCTTGTTCTTACTTGAAAATTCTGCATCCCAGATTCCAAAACCTTCATATACTGCAGTAAGTAAACACAAGTTCATGCAGTCTGTTCTTTAAAAGATACTTATAGTCCACCTCTTTGGAAATGATACCTGTGGGAACTTAGCTGAAAGAGCACCCATATAAAAGGCTGTGACAATAACCTTTTAGATTAAGCCAACTGTAAACTTTTCTGGAAGAATGTACCATCACACTTTGCATTTTATGAGATCACCTGGCTTTAGTTTTGTCTGGACTGTATCTGTGTAACATCCAGATTTTGTTTGCAGGCCCCAAATCTGAGTGACCAGTAAATAGGTTGTTTCATGACTAATTTAACCAATGGTTACTTCTCTAACTCCCTATGATGCTGAGGAAAAAAAAACAGAAGGCAGTTGTAACCTTACCATCTCTGCTGTTAGATTTAACATATGGCATGTTTACTAAAAAGCACTCCAGAGGTACTTGCTACAGTCCCATATCTTCCTTCCAAATGTCCTGTTCTTTGCAGCTACTTTTTTGTCATTTTAGCTAATCGTAGCCATTTCTTAAAGCACAGTTTATCCAGAGGAGTGATAGTTTTCCAGTGTTGAAAAGAATCACTGTGTCTCTCTTGCTGTGAAGTCTGACAGCATTACTCATTTCTCCAGGATACTCGTAATTTACTACTTTGAAGACCAACTCTTAATCCACAACTTGCTTTAGTAAACTATAACAAATATTCCGATGAAGCCAATATTTGATTGGGAAAAGACATTTTATTTTCTTTAAAATAGTCTTGTAGCATAAGCAAAGGATACTACAGGGTAAAGCAAGTTGTGGAACTGTGTCATGTCAGCTACTCTTCATAACTGATTAGCACACGAGTCATGTATTTAACTAAGGGAAAATAGTTGTTATTTATCTGACAATATGTTTCTTCTGCCCATTTTTTTCTATGATATTTTGCTGATTTACTTGTACTTGCTACAGATTCAGGTGTCAGAGCACTTGTTGACTGTATTGAGTTATTCTTCTCTTATTCTGAAGAATATAGGAAGTCAAAGTAACAGTGTGTTTCATTTTAAGATAATGAGAAAGAGAAGCTATTGTCATTAAATATGTGCAATGCTGTATTCTTACACAGAAGCTTGTGTGAAATTTCTGGGTGTAATTTGGCTACAGGCATTTCTATCTCAAGAGACAATCCCTGAATTAAAACTGTCAAAAGGATTCTTACTACTTTACATACCATTACCCCGTAGGCTTTCCCTTTCTTAGGAAGTCTTCTATGAAAAAGAGTTTTACCTCTTAAAGACACTGTCTGCTACAGCCAGTGCTGTCAAATAATAGCAGAAAGGGACACATGCCAGGAAAAAATTGTTTGCTTGCCATATTTTCCCCAGCCCACACCTTGTTTTCCCTGCTTGATGGTATATTCTCACTTGCATATTACATCTCTCCTTTTCACAGGCTGACATTTTTCTCTCTGACTGAAGAAATTTTTTAGCTAAACATGATGAGGGAGAGGAGAGGAAGTGAGGGTTTCAAAAATCTAATATTTCTTCCTGCATTTGCTGGCATGATAATGCTACATATTCTCCAGTGTATTAGAGCAGACTGAAGAAGAAAAGGTTATGAGTAATAAGTAGTTTTTACTTTTTCATGCTTTATATCCCCTCCTTATATCCCTAAATAATCAGAGTGGCTTTTAGATAAGTGATTTATGATTAATGTTATAGTATAAAAAATTTTATAGTATAAAAAAATCGCAGCTGAAGAGAAATTGTGCTGAAGGCTCAACCTATAAGTCAGATCTAGGGAAATTTTAAAAGAGTCAGGAAAGATGTGTTTTGATTTTTGTTTTGTTTTGTTTTTTTTCCTAAACTTTGGTGCCAGTAAGAAATTGGTAGTCCTCAGAAAATGAGTCTGTAAGTTAAGTTTGAAACCCATATCTTTCTCACTTATTGTATCACTATTTAAAATATTGTAAAGAATCTGGGATGGTGAATGGAACGTTGTATCGTCCAGCTCAGGCATGTACATTTTCTCTTACTTCCACGCACAAGTCTGGAAAACTGTATTTATTAGAGAAAGTACAGGAATAAGCCAGCTTCTCAAAGGTAAAGGTCAATGCACCATGTCGGAAAGTGATGGATAATTTATATGTGAATTAATTGATAAAATTCCTATTTTATTTGCATTGTTGCTTCTGGTGGAGTGTTCAGAAATGTCCCCAGTGTACGGAACAGAAGGTAAAGACTGGTCATCTATTATAAAATATGATTTCCTTCTCTACCAGTCTGCCTGATTTCTCTCAGAGGACAACTAAAATCCTGACACTGTTTTCCAGAAGTTTACAGCAAAATTCTTGGTTACAACTGAACCTAAATTTCACCTCCAAGTTTGTAAAAGGCCAACTAAGGGAAATGGTCCAGTTTTTAATGTTTGGTTTTGATAGTTATGTGTGTTTTTTCCCCTGTAACAGATTTTTCCCCCTGATAATTTTTCCTCTGTTGTTATGTTTTTCACCTTTCCTATAACCTTTAATTTATGCAAGTACTTGGGTACTGTGCCAGTCAGTTTCCAGGAATGCATTTCTGTCAAGATATATTTGTGAATCTTATGCAAAAAAACATTGTTAAAATGCACATATATTATGAAACTGTGGATAAAATGTATCAGACTTCAACAGCAAACAGACATGAAAAAATCGGTCTTGCATGAGAGGCAAAATGTTAAAGAAAAACAGTGACCAACAAAAGAATTTCTTAATCAAAACAGTATTTAGGATATAAAATTTACAGCATTTTAGTATAGTAGGCTCCTTGTTATATGCAGAGATCATAAACACCTGTGAATACCAGGTGAAACTGTGAAATGTTAGGAGTTCAGAGTTTAAATAACAGGGAAAGAGTTGCTGAGAAGGTCTTGGATGACTTGGAGTATTCTGTATCCAAATAAACCCTTTGGCTGTGCAAAATGTATATTTTCAAATGATCTGGTGTGCCTAGAAGCTCCAATATGTTTTCATGTTTATGTAACAGACTTCATTCTTAAAGGTGGGCGTTTTCTTAAGAACTCAAATAGAAGACAGCTATTAGTTTTCCAAATAAAATGTTTTACAGGAACTTTTACCTTACCTATGTGAACAATCACACCAGCATATGTGAATCCCTTGACTGTAAACCCTTTGGACTGTGACATATTTCTGGATGAATGTTTTACTATAATTAGTATTCTGTTTCATAAATGCAAGTTTTATAGATGTGGTCCTGTTTCTTTTTGTGCTAAAGGGAACCTTATTGTTCCTTCCATCTAGAATACAATTTTAACAAGTTTTCATTTGGAAACTTAATGTAAAGCATACATATCTCTGAAACAAAATACTGTTTGGGTTTTTTTTTCATGAAAAGGAAACATTTTATTTCATTGCTATTCTTGTTCTTCTTCTTGTTGTGTCCTTTTTAGCACAATGTCCAGCAAATGAAATCCGTACGGAATCATCAGGAGTGATCCTTAGTCCAGGTTACCCAGGCACCTATCCCAACTCTCAGACCTGTTCTTGGACTATAAAGGTTGATCCAGGATATAACATCTCCATCTTTGTAGAAATGTTTCAAAGTGAAAAGCAGTTTGATGAGTTGGAGGTATTTGATGGTAAGAGAGATTTAAATTCTATCTAACCACAAAAGAAAATATGTCGGATCAATTGGGCCTTGATTTCCAATTGTTGGTTTCATAATGCGTTGATACATCTGAAACTGAAACAATAGTCCGATATTTCTTTTACTTTTGCCTTAAGTCTAAATCTGCTAGCAAATGAAAGTTTTTATAGACATATTCAAGACAAAGAAGCTTTTAAATTTTCTTAGGTATTGTTAGAGGAGAAGCAGTAGCAGCTGCAGCATTCCTATGAAAGTCATACAGTTTTCTGTTTCCTGGGAAATGTATGGAGGTGTCTGAAAGGAGAACTTACCGCACTGTTTTGTAATGGATCATTTCTGGGGAGGAAATATTTTGGGGGTATAATTCCATTTGTCCAATTTAATAAAATTATTTGAGTCTTCTCAAATAATCTTCTCAAAATAGTTCAATATTCTCAAATAGTCTTCTTTCTTCATAGCATAGCAGAACCAGTGCTGTACTGTGTTTGAACATACTCCTGTTAAAGAACGTGACCATCTGTTTTGGGACAAAGAGTAGAGAAATGACAAAAACGCAATTTCTAGAGGGTTACTCATAGCAGCAACCTCTCAAAGGGCCCTATTTAATTAACAGGCTATTCTTATTTCCCACTGAATTCTGATCTTATTATCACTTGTCCTGTTCTCATTGATTGATGAGAATAACTAGTCCCTGATTGTTCTTTAGTATATTTTTATTCATTTGGAGACCGTTATATCTTCCCTCATTAACCAAGAATATATGATAACTATGATAGAACTGATTAATATTCACTATGGGAGTTTCATAACATGAAAAATATTAAAAGGTCATATGTTTTGAGGTATCTTTAAGTATTTTTCTTGAGTAGTAGATTTTTAATGTCTAAAATTATTAAAATATTTTCAATTTTTGATAGCAGCATTCTGAAAAGAACCACAATATTTCCATTCTTTTAAAAAAAAATCTTTTCATTAGCATTTTTTTTTCTTTATAATGTGTGTGTTGGTCCTTGTCAGGTTAGTGGAGAAAATAGTCTGAAAAAATCCATTTAGACTGTCTTGTCCTCCACTCTATTTTGTATTTAACATCAAAACAATATTTGGTGTGCCTGGAACTTTTCTAGTGGTCTGATCACTTTGTTTTCTTTTGAAAAATTCTGTTGAAACTGCTTAATGTTCCTCATGAAGATTTTTGTTTTCTTTCTTATACATTTAAATTTAATGAAACCAGATTATCAATAATAGATCTGAGAGAAGAATTATCATAGTTGCTACATTTTTAAGCATTGTCATTTCATGACATGAAATCACATTCTTACAAATTCATCTCTAGTGCAGCTCTACTGAAGTCTTTTTTTCTACCACCTACCAGCAAACTTAAATGAGAAAGATAATGGCATATTTATAACCTCTCAGTACAGTGCCATGTAGAGATTCCTGAACTAGCTCTCAACAAGTTGATATTTAAATATGGCACATTTCAGTGCCTTGCAGAGATACTCTTTTGTGTCCCTGTGGCCACATTAGGAATGTGCTTTGCTAGGCTAATTAGTTCTACATCTCAGCATGATGAGTTTGTTGGGGCAGAAGGCAATGCTGATGTGGCTATACTGTTTGCAGTGATGGATATAACTCAGACTAGCTCGTTCAGAGCTAGCTTAGGTATTTCTCCGTATTACTGCATTTTGCAATAAATATATGTCATATCCTGGGACCTTGTGTGGTCCAAAACAGAATAGCTTTATTTAAGTTAGAAGAACTGTACTGATCTGTCTACACCAGGTAAAGATATGTCACCAAACTTTATGCAGAAACTATATAAATATTGTCAAGACAACTTTTGGAGAAACAGTATTTGCTAAGGCACAGGTCTCTGATTCTGTTATAAAGCAGCTTCAGAATGCAAACCAAAACAGTGACTACACCTAAATGACGACATTATAAATTATGGTGCTTCAGCAGCTGGATGATGATGAGTATAAGCATCCAGTCTCTGAGGCCACCCTGGTCAGCTGGGAACAATAAGTCCATTAGCCGTTCCCACTTACCAGTCAGGCCCTTAGGAAATCCCATCTGTATTCTAAACCAGAGAAGCCATAAATGTACCATGAATGTAATTATTAAAGGCTTTTGAACTTTAAAAGATTGTATTCAGGCTACTTACCCTGAACAGCATTCCTTTAATACAGCAAATATTCTTCTATTATTTTTTTTTCTCCCTGAAATAAACCAACAAAATTCTGTCATTGAAAATAGATGGAAATGTCAACTTTTAGGAAAGCATCACATGACAGGTCAGCACACCAGAAGTTGAGAGTTTATTCCCTTATATAGACAAACTCTGAAATAATAATTAAAAAAAATCAGACTCAAGAGCGCCTAAGTCATGCTGCTGACTTTCCTGAATGTCATCTGAAGAGCCGCCTGCTAGATAAGGTACAGAAACTGAAACTCAACTTCAGGAAAAACAAAGCAAAAGGAAATACATCGAATCATTCTTCTGATCTCCCAATAGCTAAAAAATGCAGTGTGGCATGTGGTGCTGCAAACTAATTCACGATCACTAATAAGGGAAGACACTCTTATCTCTGTATGTAGTAGTTCCCTTTATTTGAGAATTTCAAAAGAACATATGCATTCTAAGCTGTAACAAGTAAAGTGTATTAAACAGATTTAACAAAGCCCAGGGTGAAGCACAGAGAGACTAAATGAATTTTCATGTTCTAAATCATTATTTTAAGCAAAAATAGGAGTTGACCTTAGCATTCCTCGTCAGTTATCATGCACTAACTCCCTAATACGAAAATGAAACAAGCCACAAAGCATTTTAATGAGGACGTGCTGGGCAATCTATGCCTAAAGCTATGCTTACTTGTTCTTATTTTGTATTATGTATTTATTATTTAGAATTTACTTAGTAATACTTATTTAGTTGTAGTATTGTCATTATGATGACTGAGCTGCAGTTCCTAAGAACTGGGAGGTTGTCTTAATCTTTATGGTTTGCTGTGGCTTCTTTGGTACCTGAAATGTCCGGATCAGAAAATATACTTATTTTTTATTGGACTGGAGAGGGAGAAGGCTGACAACAATTGTATTCAATTTTTAGGTGTCCTTTGATTCAGTTTTATTTTTGTGTTTTCATGCAACATAAGAAGAGCTGATCAAGCTGCAGCTGCTCAAACTCAGCAAAAATGAATGAAGCATCCTCTTTATTTGAAATAGCTGCTGTGGCTAAGATAATGTTGGCTGAACGTGGCTTTCCTAAACTTGAAAAATGTGGAGCAAAAGGTGTAGTGGGGAGATGAAAGGGAGGAGCTCAGCTTGAGAAAACATAACCTTAATATGGAGGAAGAAGATGCCATTTGTTTTAGAAAGCTTTCAGTTGGAGATTGGTTTGATATATAGATTTTTTTTTTCCTCTGGCATATATGTTATTTTATTATATAGTTAGCCCCCAAATCATTATTTCTGCTTCTAGGGTTTTATTGTGCTGAAGATACCAGTCTAGAGCCATGGCACATTTTTTCAACATCCTGTATTTACCATAAGAGTATATTTTTTTTACACTAAAATGATACTGTAATAAACACATTATCCTTTAACAGAACTGAGTCCTAGTAAAGTATGTATTGTAAATTCATAGCACCTTTACATAAGTCTATTCCACAGTGAAACTGTGATGGTCTTATATGGGACAGAGCATTTTTTAGCTAGTGTGTTCACTATGTAATATGGTGGTGTTTAAAATTATACAAGCTGCACAATGTCAAAGAATGTATAAATTAGTTACCACTCACTAGTTGGAAAAGAGTTCAAATAAATACTAGATATAAAAGGACAAGGAGCACAAACATAATCTCATTCAAAGTAATTGTCCCAAATATAAATGAATTTTTAAAAAATCCACTATTTTTTCACTGTTTATGGCAAAAACACTCATTGTTTTATATTTCAGTTTGTTTGTACCAATATTTTTTATTGTTCCCTCTAGTGAAAACCTAAAACTGGATAGACAGTTTAAATAGAGATTTGTTAATTATTACACTGGCAACGATGTGTCACATTATTTCCCATTCTTTCCTTGTATATTCACATTCACAGCTGAGTTAAAATATAGAAAGGATTACTTAAACTAGTAGTACTTTAAAACTTCAATAGTTTCTTTATTCATCTCTGAAGGATCGTCTGGGCAAAGCCCTTTACTGGTTGCTTTAAGTGGAAATCATACTGGACAACTGAACTTTACAAGCAAAATGAATCAGCTCTATCTTCGCTGGTCAACTGATCATGCAACCAGCAAGAAAGGATTCAAGATCCGTTACTCGGGTAACTATTAATGATTTCCATTAAATTATACTTTGTTGTTACATATACTATTTAGCATCAAATTAGGATTTGTAATATAATGTTTTTTTCTCCGAAGACAATTTATTATAATGTGCATTTTGAGGACATGACGTCGTTCTATTGCAAGTTCAAGGAAAGCACAGGACTTGTACTCTCTGTTTTTTTCCCAGTTTGTCAAAGATCTCCAGATTAATACTTCTCTAATACTTCTCTCTTCAACCTGCTGTATTGTCTTTGCAGACCTGGAGCAAAGCCTTTGAAATGTAGCGGGAGGCATAGCCCTTAGATTTACACAGAAGTACTCAAGAATGAGAATTTTTGATCCTGAAGTGGTATGCGCTACCCCACCTGCAATTCAGTACAAAATTATTAGGTTACAATTTCCTTGAGTTGTAGTTCACAACTCTTATTACTATGCTCTTTTTTATGTGCAAATAAATGGAAAACTGTGGGGAAAAGCATCCCTCATTTCTTCAATAGGCCGCAGGTGAATCTGGTGTTGTGGTGACATGAAAATATGTAAACCATCTATTTAAACAGTGTGTAAAATTATGTCCCTTATTATGAAAAAAAACCCCAACAGTTACCAGTATTGCAATACTGGATTATACTCTATACATTGACATATTGACCCTTACTCAGTTAGCAGCATATTTAAGATGTTTTCGCACATACATCTGCAGTCACATTGTTCCTAAAAGTCTTGGCTTAGGGATCATTTACATCATGTAAACAGTGAGAGAGAGAGGTGATAATTACTGTCTGTTGTTAACATTTGCTTTTTCTGTGTTTGGACTTGATTAGCAATGTAAAGGTTGTGTGTGTTAATTTTGGTGGCTAATAATTGTCAATATCAATTAAGTAGAGAAAGGAATGCTAAGAATATTTTAGAAAAACGTTTTATCAAGCACCAGGTATCTCTCATTTATTCATGCTAAATGCCATTTAGGGAGATGATTTTCACAGACCTCACACCTTTCCTGTACCAGCCATGCACTGGCTGTCTAACCTCTGGAAAGTTTATCTTGTTACTGAAACAGAAGATCAGGGCTAAGCTGAGAGCATAATAATGGTCGTTGTTTTGGGGACTTCAGAACTATGAGCAGAACTATGAGCAATCAGGGGAAAAAAAACAGTAAAAGCATTATCTCCACCTTGCAAGAAGCCTTTGGAGTACTACTACAGACAAACTGAAACTGAGGGATGGGGGAAAGGGAAGTTGTTTTCAAGCATGCTGGAAATTTATTTAGTTTTTCATAGGGAAAAGGCAGTTGCAGGACCTAGTGTGGCAGAAGGGACAAAGAGAATCTGTCATGTGATTGCCCTCAGAAGCGTGGCAATGAAGGGAGTGGGCCTTCTGTCATGAATTTAAAGTGTGGAAGTATTATCACGGTTACAAAAATAGACTTCATGTAAAAGATCTATTTTGTAAGTATCAAATTATTAAGGAGACTGATTTTTGAGGAATGAGAATTTATTTTACACCTTTGTGTGTACACAAAACATGTTTTGCAGTAGTGAAGAAGTGGTCTGTCTAATTGCTAGGCTCAATTCATCAATTATTATGGCACTAGCTGCAACTAATAATAAAACTGGGGGACTGGAGAGAGATATGCAATCCTTATGGCTATGTTTTAGGAGCAAACAACTGTTTTGCTTTTTCTGCTTCACTAACAGTCAGTGCTTGCATTTTTCGCTAAACTTCTGTACATTTTACATGAGATTCAATGGAAATAATCAGCATGAAAGGAGAGTAACAGTGAGCGGCAGCATAAACAATTGGATTTGAATCTTAATGAGGGAAAGCAACATCATGAAAGTAGGAAAAATACAAGATCCCAAAAAGACTATTGATACCGTGGCAGCTGTGACTGAGCCAGCAGGCTTCCTCATAATGAAGAACCTACTGAAATGAATTACTGCCCTCCCACAACCCTCCCCTTCTTCTCCAGCTATGCCTGTGCACAAAATTTTGCAAATTGTAGTTTTGTCACAACTAGATTTCGTTTGTAGATACAAATTTTCTTCACTTTTAAAAAGTGCTGGAAGCTTTCAGAAGAATGCTTAATATTGCCTTTAGCATACGAGCTTACTTGTGTAAGCTATTTGTCTAATGCTATGTGTATGTTTTCTATCTTGTGGTTTAAGGCTTTTTGCTAAATCTTAGTAGAAAAGAGCTGTAGCATTACAGCAGAGGGGTATTCTTTTAAAGACCTTGAATATCATAGAGGCACTAGCATAATTTTAATCTGAATTAAAAATTTCCTAACTGCACTAACACCTAGGTATTAAATGATGTCTTCATTAATCTAGTGAGTATCTGTATAGCATAGTGAAACTAGGAGAGAAAGCATCAGTTAAAATTTCCTGCAGCTCTAGGGATGTAATCCCTTTCTTCTTTGAAAGGTATGTAGTATGGTAAAATCACTGAAATGGATGCCAAAAATATAAAGAAAAGGTATTGCATGCTGTAATACTTTTTTTTTTTTTTTAATGCTTGCTGGTTGTTTTGTAGTGCTTGAACTCGACTTCCTGGTGCAGCTGGGTTCCACCAAAACTATGCAGTCAAATGGGGAAGAACTGTGAGTGCAGAGAGTGGAACTTGCTGAGCCCAGGCTGGAAAACTCACTCTCTGAGAGATGAAACCTTGAAATTGCTTTGAAAGATACCTGCAGAATGCGTTTCTTGGTTTTGTTTTCCTTCAATAATTTATAACCCTGCATGCACATTCCTACCCCAGCAAGCTAGCACAAAAGCGTAACAAAGAAGAGGGGCATGATTTTTTTTATAAGTAGTGGTGGAAGGAATGAAAGTGCACTACAGTACCTGGCACACCAGCTGGAGGCATGGTGATTTGGGAAACAGAGGAGTACTTAGCTCCCTACTTTGCAAGGTCACATTGCCTCTGTAACATTTACAGGCTTTTGTTGAACTTCTGGTAAGTCATTCAATAGTAAATAAGGCAAGTGGTTACTTGGCTAAGTTGTAATTGGCTGCCAGTAGAAGTGTAGAGAGATACATATTAATAACCCCACCATAGATTTCTATTTTACCTTTATTCTGCTCTTGCAACCTCATCTGTTATTGCAAGAAGCTTAATTCTTCACCATTCATTTCATCTTATTTTTAAGCTTTGTACCTGTGGAACAACTGTTCCTATTTCTTTTCTTTTTCAAATTAAAAGAAAAGGCTATTGATTGGTTTGGTTTTGTCTTTACATTTTCCAGTAGCTGGTTAGAAGTGAGAAGGGAATTGTATGGAGAAGTTAATCAGGCTCTTTATAATTGTTTCTTCTGTGGTTCTGAAACTTTTAGGTGGCAATTTGCTGTAGTAAATACAGCAGGAAAGTCACACAATGGGGTTTATACAATACTTTGAATCAAGAGCAATGTAAACAGGATCATTTATAAATGTTGAACCATTAGGAAGAATATCTGTACTATAATAGCAGGCTATTTAGTCAGATATGTAATTATTTAAGAGGCAGACATTCACAATTATGTGACTGAAGAGACAATAGGCCTTTGCAAATTTACCTTGCTGTTTTCATACTCTTTACATGTTATATTTAAAAATAAACTGCAAAAGAAAAAGAATGGCAGCCTGACCTTTTGTGTTGCTTGGTTAAGTATTCTCCTTTTTTATTCTGTACATTTTAAAGTGAAAATTAACATATGGAATGGATGGTCCACTAATTAAGGAACTGTTTTAGTAATCAGAAGAGGTCCGCTTTGTTTTCTTGTGTGACCTTACCTAATCACTTAAGCCAGCATCTGATTTCCTATCTATAAAGTGAGAATGTCTAAAGTGAGAATGATAGTAAACCTCTACCTCACTGGATATTTCAAGAACAGCAGCACAAAGGAGATAAGATCCCCTGGCAATATGGTGATGACGACAACTAAGTATCCAAAAGGGAAAGTTAGAAGGAAGCAGTGGACTAAGCTGTGACTTTTAATCTGTCAACAAAAAATGTAGCATATAAGCTAAACAAAGGCAACATGGGATTTCAAGGAAAGCTTTTTGTTTATTTATAATTTCAGACATAGGGGAGTGTTTCAGTGGATAGTTATAAGTATCTTTTTTGTATAAGTTTTTGGACTATTGATCAAAGATACCGCTGGGAAATTAAGTCCTTTGCTAAAATAAATTCTTAAAGAAAATGTCATATTATTCACTGTAAGACTGAGATTTACAAAATCATCTGAGGGGTTTGAACAACCAATTTCAAAGAAATTTAATTTGGAATTGGGAATTATTTAATTGAGCTTCCTTTAGATAGAGTGCCTCAAACAGCTTTGAAAAATCTCAGCATAAATGTTTAAATGTTCCAGCTCTCAAGAGAATATGCTTTCTGAAAGTAAGAATATGGTGCTGCAAATGCAAAATCAGTGTTTATCTGTGCTGCTGTCCACACATCAGTTGACTAGTGATGTGTGATTTAGCCAGGCAGTTATTACCCTGTTGGTCTTCAGTTGCAAGTGACAAATGGACGCTGTGATTATAAGTGAGCTGAAAATGTTCAGTATGTTGCCTTGCAAAAACCACTGGTGTTTAAGAGGCCTTGAAAGAATGTGGATGCGATGTCACTTGGAAAAGTAAATTAAATCTGTAAATGTAAAGCTACTTCAGGTCACTGGAACGGCTTCATAGAAGTTTATCACATTTCGTTGTAAAACATTGTCATTCCTAGGTGACAGCACTCCTGTGTCATTGCACCCATATCAGCTAAGCCTCATGAAGTTCCAGGACAGATTCCCTCTCAGAAACTGGCTGGGAAAAAAACAGCATTTTATCCCAGTGGTCCTTGATACAAGACTGCAACATTTTATGAGCACTCTGTAGAGATTCCTGCTTAAGCCCAGAATTTTCACTCAGCTGACAGTGGCTGTAGTTTTCAGGCTGGCATTCTTCAAGCATTTGCTTACCCTCCAGATCTTCAGACATTTTTATTTATAGCATTGTGTGTGATTCTTCAGTTAATATGTCAGTTTCTGATCCTAGAAGATGTTGTGTATGCTTCATCCTGGGCTCTGCAGGGAATTCAGTTTAAAGAACAGATTAAAAATTACTAAACTTTAGATTAAGAAGGGAATTGTATGGAGTCTTATCAATATTCCTTCACTGTCTCAACAAGTGTTGAGTCTTCAACAAGATTTTTCAGAGTTGTAAAATAAAAATCCATCTTCAGAATTTTAAATAATTTGCCTCAAATGCTTTCCTTCTTTTCATGGTATGTATAGCTTAGACATAATAGTCTATCAGCATTCTCTGTCCATATTTCACTGCCTTTGCAGCACAAAATACTATGAGTTTTGATAGGGCTTTTACATGGTTCAGGACTACAGGCACTGCTTGCCTGCAGCATTGTTGCTGGCTTCTGACATACTAACTGCCTACTGCCACTACTTTAAAATATTGTCATTAATAAACATTTCTGTAAGAGTAGGAGGTGAAACTGATCTATATTAAATAACTATTTTAAACGTGTTATCCAAACTTATATGATTCAGATCACAAAATTATATACTCAAAAATTGGAACAAGCTTTTTTGGTGTCATACTTTTAAACTTCAGTTACAGAAGTGTTGAGTGCATACTCCTGCAACTGAAGTCAGTGTGGATTGTGTTTGAACATGTAGAACTAGGATGGGAAGAACAGATCGTAGTTATCGAAATAGTCAAAATTTTAGTATTTTTAATTTACTCTTTTTATTTGAAATGTTTATCTGTAAAATGGGGATAATAACAATGATTCTTGCTTTAATGTAATTTTGTGAAATTGTTAGTTAATATTCATGTAATATCCAGATAACACACATACAGTCCTTATAAAAAAAATACACGCAAATTATATCTTGAAACAGCAGTGTCTGAGTAGTTTGAAGCTAATAAGGCCTGGAAACTCATCTTAAACAATCAGATTAGTTTTTTTTAAAAAGGTATATATACTGAAAGAGTAACTAGTGACTGTTCCCTATATCCTTTAAAGTAGACATCCTATCCAAAACCAAAGTATGATCATAAGGTTACAGACTGTAAAGCTTTTAACAATGCCAAGTGCAAGGTTCTGCATGTATGTCAGGGTAATTCCAAGCACAAATACAGGCTGGGCAGAGAATGGATTCAGAGCAGCCCTGAGGAGAAGGGTGTGGGGGTGTTGGTTGATGAGAAATTCAACATGAGCCAGCAATGTGTGCTTGCAGCCCAGAAAGCCAACCATATCCTGGGCTGCATCAAAAGAAGAGTGGCCAGTGGGTCAAGGGAGGTGATTCTGATCCTCTACTATGCTCTCGTGAGACCACACCTGGAATGCTGCCTCCAGTTCTGGGGGCCCCAACATAAGAAGGACATGGACATGTTGGGGTGGGTCCAGAGGAGGGCCACAAAGATGATCACAGGGATGGAGCACGTCTCCTATGAAGACAGGCTGAGACAGTTGGGGTTGTTCAGCCTGGGGAAGAGAAGGCTCTGAGGAGACCTTATAGAGGCCTTCCAGTACCTAAAGGGGGCCTACAGGAAAGATGGGGAGCGACTCTTTATCAGGGAGTGTAGCGATAGGATGAAGGGTAACAATTTTAAACTGGAAGAAGGTAGATTAAATATTAGGAGGAAGTTCTTTACTGTGAGGGTGGTGGGACACTGGAACAGGTTGCCCAGCAACATTGTGGATACCCCATCCCTGGAGGTGTTTACGGCCAGGTTTAAGGCCAGGTTGGATGGGGCTTTGAGCAACCTGGTCTAGTGGGAGGTATCCCTGCCCATGGCAGGGGGGTTGGAGCCAGATGATCTTTAAGGTCACTTCCAACCCAAACTATTTTGTGAGTCTATGATTCTATTAGAAGTGGCATCAATAGCCTACCAGGTCCTTGTCTTTCTCTTGTTTCCATCACTGGCTCTTAGCTTCCAATCCCTCCCTTCCTACTTCTGGTCTCATTGCATAGTTTGTCATGACTGCTGTTCCTGTGGGCTCTGAAACCCAGTACTTTTGTGTCAAATATTATTTCTCTCTTTTCTCCAGTTACAGCCTTCCTACCCAGTCAAACACAAAGCGTAGCTTTATTTTCACACTTGAGCCTCTGCCTCTAACTTTCACTGTCAGATGACCACGAAGCTCTACCAACATACCTCAGTTCCCAGATCTCCTCTTCCTAATTTCCTCCAGCCCCATGCAACTGCTGCCACTCACTCAAGTGACACACTTAGGGTGGCAGGAAAAGTAAGCAGTAGTAACAGTAGGTTGCAGGGATGGTTGAAAGCAGCAGATATACAGGAGTCATCAAAGTAGCTGGGGAAGGACAATATGGATTTCTGTATGGGATTTGCAATAATAGCCATTAGGACTGAAGTATATTTGCCAAAGTGATGTTTAAGTAAATTCTGAGTGATATTGCTGTTTTGTGTTCCTCTTGTTTTCTTGTATCAGTTTCTTCTTAGTTCAAAAGATATTTTTTTTTGCTTGATTTTTGTTCTGAAAACCACTTAGTTCACTGGAGAGTTTTAACTATGCCTTTGGGCTCTGAGCGTTGTTAATTGTTACAACATAAGCAACAATTATGACTGATAGATTCTCTCTGTGGTCCCCCATGAAGGTTTCAGTATTTCAACATCATTCTATATAATTCGGTAGCCTGAATGTCCCATATTTCATGCCATTTTAAAGCGGATCTCTTTGGAAGTTCATATATACTATAGATTGTTAAAATTAACCACAGTTAAAAAAATGGCAATAAGTTCCCTGGTAATCAGAACACAAAATACAACCTATTATGCTCAAAATCTTGTTATGGGTAAAAACCCCACACTTTATGTGTCTAGCCTCAAATTTACTGTTTGTATAACTGAAATTTTGTCAGTTTAAAAAAAGAATTACTGGTCCAGATTAAATGGTTATACAAAAAAAAAAAAAAAGAAAAAAGAAGAAAAAATGAAAACTCCTGTACAGAAAAACAGTACAGTTAGAATTGTTAAACACACACCTTTTCCCTGGTGCTACAGTCATGCTTCCATTACTCCTTGGGAAGCTAAGATCAATGGCTTCAGTTTGGTGTTTGTATGTTGGGAGAGATACTGCAGGTCATCAGCAGCTAGAGTCCTTCAACAGGAAGAGTGTGATATTGATGATTTCTTCCTCAATCTAGGATCTCCTTAGGATTATTTTTGTTTGCTAACACATTTTTATACTCTGCTCTTGGTCAAGTTCAAGTTACACATGGTTCTACTACGTATAGTCCACTTTATACCCACCTGACCAGAAGAAATAAATCTGTTCAAATCAAAACAAGCTTCAGGCACGTCAAAAAAGGTTGAGACAAAAGAAACCTGACAAATCTTGGTCTTGAGGACTTGCAAACTCAGTACAAAGCCTGTGACCTGTTACTAGCAAAGGCAATGCTGTATTATTGAGCTACAGGGTTACACATCACATGGCAAGTACTTTCTGTTTAGAATTGCAATACTGAGGAGAGAAATTTTGAGTTTTGTCTGAATGGCGTTTTACATTTAGGACTCGCCTGCTGTTCCTAAGGTCTCCTAGGATATTTAAAATTAAATAGTGCTTAAGAGGTTACTGAAGATGACTTCAGTGGTCTTATCCACTGGTCTTTTGGTCTCAACCAGCTTGTGTAGCAATAACAATATCTTTTTTTTTCTTCAATAGGTTGAAAGAAAATTAAAGCCATATTTATTGTATTTCTTTAAATGTCAAATCTCTTTTTAAATGTAAAGAGTATTTCAGTAATTAAATTAATTTAGTTAGGCATGTAACTGAATGTCACTGTGCTTATAGGGGATACAGAACATGACCCCAGACAATTGTTTTACTGGACCATCCTAGCTTATTGATTTTCATCCTGGTTTTTGTTTTTGTTTTGTTTTGTTTTTTTCCTTTTGATTTAGTTTTTTTAAAATAAGTGAAAGAATGTGTAAAAATGACATTTCAAGTAGAAATAACATTGCTTAATTAAGAACTATAATTCTTTAATAGAATCTCAACAGAAGCCAACATTTTTCAGCATCTTTAATGTAGAACTTAGTTTTACTGCTTTTGTTGAGTGCCATTTCTTAGAAATACTGCATTTGATATATTGAGTCTAAATCTAGACATTTAAAGGAAAGAATCTCAGTTAGGAGATTAATCAAGTCTATGATCTCTCCACAGTCAGTGAATAGAACCATCTATCTTTAGGATGTAACTGATATCATAGGTGCACCTTAGGGTGATGAAATATACATTAAAAAAAAATCAGAGCGCTAGATATCAAAAGCTGAAAGAAGGAAATCAGGGATATACGCAAGAAACAAATAATATGAAAAATATTTGTAGATGTGAACCAAGTTCTGTAATTACGCACTTGTGAAATAAAACCCCAACTTCTACTGAGTAATTGTCTCTAGAAGATTATGTGAACATCATAATATGCCTAAGACACATTTCAGTATGATGTAGAGAGTTAGTATTGTAGCAGCAGTTACAGTCTCAGTGTCCTTGGTACTGATGTTTAGTTATCAGTGGAATTCAACACTGTCTTCCCCGTGAAGAATGTTCATAAGCTTGTTTCAGTGGTAGATGTTCAGCCAGGTTTATTTTCTGCAAGCCATGGTCCTACCATGCTTCTTCTGAAAAGATACTAATCTCTATAAGCTTGATGTGGTGCATTGCTGCAAATACGCAGTGACTTGTATATCAATATGGAGTTACGGTAATTGTTTAATATTGCTTTTGTCCAGTGATAAATGATTGCATGCAACAAACAGATTTGTGTTAGACTCCACATGTATGTCACACTATCCTGTACTTTCGCTTGACTTGGATCCGGTCTGGGTAATCATGCTCCATCCTTATGTACAGGTTTTGCAACCTTGTTTTAAAAAAACACTGGTCTTTATTACTCACTTTTTGACACAATTATAAATTTTGTACATTTTTGACTTCCTCAGCACATGTCTAAACATTTCACCTATATGTCACAAATTCTTGAGGGCCATAGAATCGTAGAAGCATAGAATGGTTTAGGTTGGAAGGAACCTTGAAGATCATCTAGTTCCAACCCCCCTGCCATAGGCAGGGACACCTCCCACTAGACCAGGTTGCCCAAGGCCGCATCCAGCCTGGCCTTGAACACCTCCAGGGATGGATGGATGGTGGATGACCATACTGCTCAGGAAAACCTCTCTGTGAACAGTATTTGTAGTAGTAGCGATGAAGGTTCAGCAAGGTTTATTTTGATTTCAAAACTTGTATTCAAACAAGTGCATTCTATCTTACTTCAGATGTAGTGTAAATTCAACATTTAAGAAGCTGCACTTACCTAAGTTACATTCTTTTGCTAAAAAATTAATACAATTGCCATGTAATATCCTTGGGGAAACATGTACGCAAAAAGTTACATAAATTTTACTTGGAAAAAAAATACATCTGATCAATCAGTCTATTGTGCTTTGTCATGTAATTTTTTAACATACTTGGCAAAATGTTTAATTTTTGACTAAGATGTTTAAGTGCACTGGATTTTTAAATAAAACTGTTCACAATTATTTTATTAACCCAATTTATAAAATTATTATTTACTGTACTCGGCACTGGTGAGGCCTCACCTCGAGTACTGTGTTCAGTTTTGGGCACCTCACTACAAGAAGGACATTGAGGTGTTGGAGCGTGTCCAGAGAAGGGCTACTAAGCTGGTGAGGGGTCTGGAGGACAAACCTTATGAGGAACGACTGANCTGGATTTTTAAATAAAACTGTTCACAATTATTTTTGCATATTATGTAGCTCAAAGAACAGTTTTATATTTATAAATTTAACAAATTTGAAGTAGACTGTTTACTAAGTGTGAGTGAACGTACTGAAGAACCTATGTGTTTCCTGATTGCGGCTTCCTCGTGTACAATAACATAGACTGGTTTGTGATTATAAACCATGTTTTTGAACTTCATGATATTTCTGCATAAGAAGTCTAAACCTTCACTGAGGATTCCAGAAGTAATGTAATGGATTCTGTACTAATTTTAATGGTATTCAAAGTTTGCACATGTCATAAATAACGTGAACTTTGTAAATGAAGTGTGTTTTATGTGTTTTTAATAATGTCCCCTTTTTTGGCATTTAGCTCCCTATTGCAGCTTAAACCCTATCTTGAGGAACGGTGGAATTGTAAATAAAACAGGTGGTCCTGCTGGAAGTAAAGTTCGCTATTACTGCAAACCTGGGTATAGAATGATTGGTCGCAATAATGCCACGTGTAGGCGTCACCAAAATGGCATGTATCAGTGGGATTCTCCTGTGCCAATCTGCCAAGGTAAGATAGTGTTTTCTTGTTGAGTGTGCTTCTATAATTTCTTTGTAAAGAGTATTTTACAAAACAAAGATGCGTCATTATCAATACTGCTGTATGCTGAGAGACATGTTGACATCATGAATTTATCCAAATACATATTGAATTGTGTACTTAATGTGTGCAGACCTGAAGTATTAAGAAGTAACTTAATGCAGTCAAATACAGACCAAATGAAAAATACGTTTTCAGTACTTTCTTTTATTTAGTTAAATACATATCTCTAAAGAGTCCACAGTTCATAGCGCTGTTGTATTACAGAGCATTTTGTAAAAATTCCTTAGTTTTCAGGCATTAATTTGATTACTTGATTACAAATCACTATAAGAGCAGTGCTTTAAAGACCTAATTTGTAACCTCTGCTTTTTTTTTTGTGTGTGTGTGTGTATCCTGGAGTTAGGCAGGGTCTACTTTAGCTTGTTCCGGACATCTGTTAAGACTAGTTACTATTTGTCAAATGTTTATAATTTTCCCTGGGTGAAAAGCCACACACAAAATACAGAGGAGTAACATAAGGTAGTACAAAAGAGTTAAACATGTTTGCGTTCAATTAAAAATGCTTTTTCACACATTGTTCAGTAAACATTTAGTGGAAACTAAGGAGTTGTATGTCAGATAAGATCAGGAATGTAGGGGAGAGGAGAAAGACTGCAAATTCTATCCATATCATATATGGCCTATTTTAACATATTTTCATTTGTGCCTGCTTCTAATCTGCTTTGTTTATAGGAAAATATGGTAGTAACATCCGTTTTTAAGACTTGTTGGAATTTTTTTGATTAAAACCTGTGTTTAGTTGTTCCTAACTTTGAAGACATTAACAGCAGTGCTTCATGTCTCCTTCAAGACAAGTATTTTGCTGAAGGTTCCATCAAGGATGATACAGATATTTCTAAAAACAACATAAGATGGAAGTTCTATCTTGCACCTTAAAAAAAAAAAGAACAAAGAAAAAGGTCAACTGAGATTTGGTATATTGCTTACTCTTCAGTTGAGGGTGTGTTATTTGGAAGAAACGTAAAAAGTTGTGGAAATTTGGCTGCAGCTGAAGAATGTGAAGGAGTACAGTTCACATCTTTTATACAGAGTGATTTGGTAGTTAAATATTTCTTCAGCATGAGCATTTTCATGCCTAGATGGGCCATGTGGCTACACCCCTACAAGTCCAGGGAGAAGATCAGGCTGCCAGTGTGTCAAAAGCAGGATCTTTGCTTCCAGACTCCAGGATGTGTTCTAATCCCATATGCCATAATGTGTTTTGCCATGCGTTATAGCATATGATGCCATTTGACCTTCCTTAAAGTCACCAAATCGTGGGAGAATCTGTATGTGGTCTGGGCACGAGGTAAGTTTAGGGACAAGGGCTGATTTTGAGCTTACTTGAAATGCATTTTAGTTTCAGTAGCTGGTGCTGGCGTAGGAACTGAAAGCTCAGAGACATTTTGCACTAAAGAACCTGGAATAATGACTGGGCCTACAGCTTGGCCAGAAGATCAGGAAAGTGGAAGATGCAATTCTGTTCAATATCAAGAATAAATTTAAACATCTGTATGTAAGCTCAAGTTTTGATTAATTTGTTTAAACATAGAAGTCTAGTGTCCTGTCCTCCATCTACCAGTCTAGACGTATTTTGCCTGTCCTCCATCTACCAGTCCAGAAAGGCACAAGCTCCTATGGTATATCCAGTAGACTTATCAGATGTCTTGGAGGCCTAAGAATGTCTCGTGTAGGTCTAGACAATGGGAAAAGGAAATAGGTCAAACCCTATCTGCCTAAATTCTGTTGTAGTTTATCTAGTCAATACTGTCAGTGAAACTTTGGGAGCTATTCTGCTGGCTAGCCAGCAGGTGTCTTTTTTTGAAAGGCACTGAAATTTTGGCAGCTTACTCTGGAGCTCAGGTACTTTGAGTGTGTGAGGTTAGAGACAATATTCCACATGTGCTTGTTAGGCTGGAGGAGATGGGATCATGAACTTTAGGACCCCCTAGATCATCCTTTTCTCCAGAATTTAAGACCTCATGATTCCTCAGCTGTCAGGAATTGTGTGCAAACTTACCCCATACCTTTCTAATGCTTATCCATCCAGATGACAGTAACCTGCTGGTACTACTACCAGTATTTTTCAACCAAACAGCAGAGGTCTGTATGATGAAAATATGATGTTCCAGCACTTTAGAGTTCTTTAAAAAACAGTGTTACCCTTTTTTTCTTATCTTCTCCCCTTTTTTAAGAATAGTCTAATTTTTAAATGGTTTTCTTTTACATTTCTAGTTCTTGCATTTTATGTTCACATTTTAATACCAATGGCAGAGAAAGTCTTGCCAATTTGCCATTCTGACTTTGAAAACTATATCTAAATGTAATGAGGTGTATGAGGAATTCTGAATAATAGGGAGAACAGTTCTTTGAACAATGTAAGAAAAAAGTCCCCAATTTTAAGGGCAGAATGGAATAATTCCCAGAAAGTGGGAGGAAAAATGTGCAAATATGAGCAGGATTTGACATGAGGTCCCAGGACTTGATTGTGGATAACCAGGTGACAAAGAGTACCAGAAAGTAGTAAATCCTGAACAAAAAATCAGCAGACTCAAGAAAGTCATCAAATAACTCAGGCAATGTGTCTATCCTTGTTATTTTATCACTATGTGCAGAAATAGCTGTGAAATTTTAGCAATGCAGCATGTTCACAATACTTTTTTTTTAATTTTAAGCAATACATGTGACTGTGGGTATGTAAATTTCTGTTAGCAGTAGAGGGGAAAAAGATTTGGGAGACGGGGAGTGAGTTTAAAAAGAAATTTCTAGTAAAGATTAATGTAGGATACCTCAATGCTAATATCACTTTTACAACTCTGACACAAATATTGCAACTTGTACATCTGGATTTTTCAACTCTGAAATGCAAAGTATGTTTCTAAATTTATTAAGTATCTGTTATCAAAATATATACATTGTCTTTGAAAATTAATTAAAATTACACATTTGGTCCAATTCATGGATTTAATTATAGGATGTTTCCAAACAAAAATGCCTTTGATTAATTCTGAAATTTCTGTAAAACCACTCCTGCAGGGTAACATTTATAATTAATAACGTGACTGTGTCAAAATTAATGTTTGAAATAAAATTTGGTTGTATTCTAAAACAGGGAGTTCTTTTTTGCATATTTAATGTAACAATATCCATTTTAGTATGAACACATCTCTAATACAGGTTAATCTGGTAGCATCAGAGGAAATTTTTGAATTGCAGTCTTATCAAATGCAGACGAATGTAATAATGTCCTGGACAATATATAAAGAACTTGACTTCTATCCAGGAAATTAGAAGTTATTGTTACTGTTTTTATTTTATTTGTGAAAGAAAAAGAGAAACATGAGTCATTCTACATTCAAAGTATTTATAAGCAGAGAAAATATCAATTCTTATATAATAGCAGAAGATAGCTGCTGAGAAGAAATAGTATAGGTCCCAGTAATGATCCTGGCAACTACATATGTATGCCATTATAGCCACTGCTTAGCTCACATCCAGATCCCCATGCTGAGGGAGAGTAGGAAAAGAAGGCTGAAGCTCAGAGATGAATATATGATAAGAGAAAATAAGAGAAAAGTTTGGCAAGAAGAGCAGTGAGAATCAAAAACTGAAAACAAGAAAGAGTTGTCAGGGTCAATATGGATCAGGAGTGGTGGGTTTGCAGGTATCTGGAGGCTGAGACATGGTGGCAGCGAGAGTGTAACAGAGTGGCTGTGTTCCTCTGAAAGGCATGAACAAACACCCCTCTTTATCCGACCTGTTCTTCATATACAGGTCTCAGCCTTTGGCATTGTTCCTTCCAGCTTTTTTGTACTCATTCTTAAAAGAGTTAAAAATAATTTGAAGAACACGGTACTGCTTTTCACCATTTGAGTTACTCCCTAGTAGATTTGTAAAAGAAAAATGGAGGTACCTGTTTTAAGAAAGAAGCTCTCTTGTCTGGGTCACAGGTACTTGGAAAGGCTCAAAACCTATGACTGTGTCATGATAAAAATATAGCTGATGCCAACATTTCCTGCTTAAAATCCTGATTCCAGGTACTGTCACTATTGATTCCTCTGTGCTTGCTGAAGTGGATCGAACTGCATTGCTGAGCTAGACCCTTGTACTTTTTGCTGTGCTGAACAAAGGTTACCCCAGGACCATAACTGGTTTCCATGTCTGCCCTGGGGTAGAAGACTGATTACATTTTTTTAGGGAACTGGCTAGAAAACATCCATTTGCAGTTTGCCCAAGAGCCATGAGTCTGGGATCACCAAACTGCTTCTTCATAAAATTAGCTGTTCTGTGTATTTGAGGATGGAATTAAACTTGGGCCTTTTACCTTTTTGATAAATGTTATTATGCAAAAAATGTCCCTCTTAGCACCCAGTCTTAAAATAAAAATGAGAGGTAGGTAGCACAGTTTAGGAGTCCCAGTTTCCTCTTATAACATATTCTAAACCTATGATCATATTTCAAGATATAAAACAGTCAGAGAAGTATAGTACTTCAGACTAAAAAAACAAGTTTGAGGGGAAACCTGGTAACAATCTTCTAATATGTTAAATGTAGCTCCAAAGAGGAATGAAATAATTATCTATATCCTTTCTAGATAGAGGAATTAAAGCTAAATTTACTTCAAAAGGATCTTAAGTTAGACTTTATTTTTTTCTTTTCTCAGAGAAGCTACTGAAACACTGGAATAGATTGCCTGTGGAGAATGTTGAATTTTCATCATTGGTGGTCTTTCAGAAATAAACTGCATGAACCTTGGTCAAGTATAATTTTGGCTTGTGATAGGAGAATAAACTAGATGACCATTCATGACCTTTTTTTGTACCCACAGCCCTAGACCACACAATGCTGTTTTCAGTTTCTTTGTTATTTCTGTATGTATCCAAGTCTGAGAATTAGGATTTCTGTTGTATGGGTCTCCCTGATCTTTCCGGTGGGATATCATAGGCATAAGACGCTCAGTATTTTTTTTGTTACAAATGCCACTTTTAGGGACTTTATTGCTACCTTTAATTTTAGGGTATTTAAATGCTTTTCTCAACACTATGCTCAATGCCAGAAACAGGTCACTAAATGCTGATAAATGCTTGTGCATTAAATTTAGAGATTTTCCAGTGTATGGAAATAAACCCAATGTCTGACTGTAATGCAGTCTCCAGCTGCTTTGTTGTATGCAGTGAATTCGCATGCTTTAAATCCAGTTAAATCCAGTCGGCAGCTGTTCACAAGTGGTGTTCCCCAGGGCTGAGTATTGGGGTGAGTTCTGTTTAAAATCTTTATCAATGATCTGGACAAAGGGATCAAGTGCACCCTCAGTAAGTTTGCAGACAACACCAAGTTGGGTAGGAGTGTCAATCTGCTTAAGGGTAGGATGGCTCTACAGAGGGATTTTGACAGGCTGGATCAATAGGCCAAGCCCAATTGCATGAGGTTCAACAACACCAAATGCTGGATCCTGCACTTGGGTCACAAGAACCCCATGCAGCATTACAAGCTTGGAGAAGAAGCTGCCTGGCAGAAAAGGACTTGGGGGTGTTGGCCAACAGCAGGCTGAATATGAGCCAGCAGTGTGCCCAGGTGGCCAAGAAGGCCAACAGCATCCTGGCTTGTATCAAGAATAGTGTGGTGAGCAGGACTAGGGAAGTGATTGTCCCCCTGTACTTGACACTGGTGATGCCACATCTCAAATGCTGTGTTCAGTTTTGGGCCCCTCACCACAGGAAAGACATTGGGGTACTGGAGTGTGTCCAGAGAAGGGCAATGCAGGGGGGGGGACTGGAGAACAAGTGTTATGAGGAGCAGCTGAGGGAACTGGGGTTGTTTAGCCTGGAGAAAAGAAGGCTCAGGGAAGACCTTATCGTTCTCTACAACTACCTGAAAGGAGGTTATAGTGAGGTGGGTGTTGGTCTCATCTCCCAAGTAACAGGTGATAGGACCTTAAGTTGTGCCAGGGGTTGTTTAGATTGCATATTAGGAAAAAATTCTTCACCAAAAGGGTTATCAATCATTTGAACAGGCTGCTCAGGGAAATGGTTGAGTCACCATTCCTGGAGGTATTTAAAAGACGTGTAGATGTGGTGCTTACGGACACGGTTTAGTGGTAACTTGGCAGTGCTAGGTTAACGGTCGGACTCGATGATTTTAAGGGTCTTTTCCAACCTAAATGATTCTACGATTCTCTGATTCTAAATAGAAATAATACATAGGTATCTTAAAGATATATAGGTGTATAGATATTTTAAAGGATTGCCATAAACTTTACATTTCCTGGTTTTGATAAGAAATAAATTCCAGTAACACACGTGGAACATTAAAGAGCAACTAAAACTGCATCTCGGTTTCTAAGTAGTAAAAGGCTTTTCCACTTGCGTTGATTACCTGTTCTTTGGAAGAAGTATATTTTTCTGCTGTGCAAGGTAATAGAGGCAATTAAGATTGAGTTATGCACTTTTCACACTCTGAACGCACATCTCCCAACTGGAACTTGGCAGTCTCATCTAATCATTGACCTAAGAAGCATGTTGACAATTCCTCACGTCAGAAGATGTCCTGACATCATTCTTTATCATTTTACAATCATATGGGAAGCTGGGAGCTTCAAAATACTTGGATGTGGGACAGTAGTGACATTGTTTCAGCTGTCCAAAGATAATATGCCATTTCAGTCTGTTTACTTGAGGTAACTTTACTTCAAACATCAAAGTACTTTCTAATTAGTGAAACTGGCTGTGCTAATATGTTTTGTTTGGCCACTACTGTTCTAAAAGCCATTAGTAGCCTTAAGAAATTAGTAGCAGCAGGAATATTTCTTTGCAATCCCAGTTTCTGGGGGAGAAGCAAACCATAAACAAACAGATAAACTGTAACAGGAACAGTGCCCGAATGCCAAAACTGCTTTTATGATTAGTAGCTAAAGCAGCAGTGAGAAAAAACTCGCAGTGTGGCAGTACAAGATTCAGCAACAGCTGAGGAAAGAGAGACAGTAGAGGACTGAAGTCCAACACTAAGAATGAAAGTGGTGAAGTGTGGCAGTAAGCATAGATTTTGGGGTGCTTTAGTACACTGGACATTGCATCAGACCTGGCATAATAGATAGGCTCACCTGGGTGTGACCTGGGAATTGTACATCTTTTATTCTTTAAACTACTTTGCACATAAGAGCTATTCAGTCTTGAACTTTTCAGTATTTTCTAGAAAGGTTATTGCTAGAGATGAAGAGCAAATGCTAACAGAAGTATTTGCTTTGAACATGAACCTGACCTGGGTTTTGTTTGTTTTCAGATGACATAATCAATTCTTCTTGCTCCACAGAAACCACTAAATAATTTGAAAGTTATTCATGTTTGAAGTATTTAGAGGAAACTAGAATAAGATCCACCTGTATGTACAGACGTACACATACATGGATGGGTGGATAGAGTGATAGGTCTGAATTTTGGTTTTATACAATTAAATGTAGGCACGCTTAACACAGAGAATGTTGTTTTGATATCAGAAAGGAGACCAGAAAAAGAAGTTGACAAGAAGTTAAATCTTAACCCAATTACATTCTTCATCAAACATTCAGACACATTGCCACAAGGCAGAAGAGAACCGAGAGGCTTGTTAGGAGAGGGAGGGACATAGTGCGAGGCTCTGGAGACACTGAAACATTGCACAGTAAGCATGACTGGAAATGGAGAATGCATAGGCATTTTTATGATGTTGTAAAACAGAGCGACAGTTTAATTTTCGGTCAATTCAGCATGCAAACAAACATTTTGCCAATTTAAAATTCTGCTTATATGACAGAAGGTCAGAATTGGTTCTGGTTGTAGGTAAAGGATTAAACTGGTTATTTGGGGAGTGGATAGAGCATTGCAGGCGCAGCTCTGCTGCCTATTTTGAATGCACCAGAGCCCTGAAAAGTCATCACTTCTGCTGTGGCCATCTTGTGGGGAATGACTCCGAATACAAAGACCTGCTCCCAGAAGCAGCAGAACTTGCTTTTTTCCTTCCCCTTCTCCACTTTCTCTAAGACATTTAAGAGCAGCAAACATGGGTCTCCAGAACCCCTTCCTGACCACCTCTCTCTCCCTTCTCTGTCCCACTGCTACTCCTTCTAGTGGCTCAGCCCTTAACCACTGAGAGAGAAATACTCAATTTTGAGAAGACAAGAGCAGCACTGGTTAGGGTGCAAAAAGGGCCAAGAAGTTGTGTTACAAAGGAAGCAGCTTATTTTGGAACATTCCTACAGTTCTGCTTCTATTAGCAATTTGACAGATTCCGGATGGAAGCAAATGACTGAAATGAACTAACCATTCATCATTTTATAATGCTTACTTCTCCTCATTATAATAATACGCAAAGTACTGTGTTGAGTTTAATTCAAATGCATCAAATGTGACAACTTGGGAATACCGAAAGCAAATGTGAGAGTTGCGCTTATGGTTCCATGACAATGTGTTGTGAAACTAATCATTTACATTGAATTGTGTAAATGATAATAAAAATGAGATTTTTTAAAAATACCTATTTTTACCTCTGTTTAACAGATTTCAGAAAAAGGCTGTCATTTCTTCTTTTGAAGAATTTGAATTTATTAAAATAATAAAACTTCACAGTGTCAAGGGGAAAGGAACAAATACCCAAAGGACTTTTTAACTGTTAAAATATTGAATTGCTTCTTACAATTGACTGTATATATGGAAAAGACATTTTCATTTGCAAAACTTCACTCTTTATTGGTAAATCTTTACAAATGAAAGCTTCAAAGCTGTGTTTTATTCAGTGTATTTACTGAAGAGCAATAAACTGGAAGCCGAACTCAAAGCAGGTAGTGATTCTGTACACACATACATTAGTTTATATGAACTCTTTAAATAGATTCATTGTTATAATGTAATAGGTTCTCTGCTCCAAGTTACCGTTTTGCAGAAAATAATATTCTTTCAGAGAAAATACTATGACTTTCCCTTCAGAAGTGCCAAGGGGCAAATATAAAATCTTTACCAGCATTACTGACTTATTTGAGCACCTAGAGTTAATCTCTGTGCATAAATAACTATTTTAAAATAAAGCATAGCATTAAAAGAATTTTTAAAAAGGATACTGAAGAGTTACCTTTCTTCTTTTCCTTACCAAAGTCAAGGGAGCTGAGAAGTCAGACGGCAGAAGGCAATCCTGCCTTGGAGACCTTTCCTAAAAGTGAATGAAATAAATATTTTTGTAATTATACTGTGCCCTAAAATTGTATGTTATGAGATAGTGTTAGATTAACTGTATTGAGCTTCTATAAATATATATATATATATAAATATATAAATAAATAGATAAGCCAAAAATTTACATGCTCCTAAAACTTCACTAAGTTGACAGCAAATTAAACTTTGAGAGCTTGAAAGAATAACTGCTTGTCTGGAGAGAAATTCTGAAGGAGCAAAAAAAATGAAAATAATTCAGTAAGTAATTTCCTTCATAATATGGAAAATGAATAAGCTTGAATTCACATAATATTTTTTATTCTGAAGTGAATTAGTCAAGTATGTAAGTGTGTGTTTAAATATCTGAATAATGCCCTTAACTTCAGTGGAACTTTTTCCTGTCTAGTCATATATTTAGGTACTTTTCTCATCAGACAAAAAATGTTAAATTGAATTCTTAAATAACATTGTCTTTTATGCATAGAACAAACAAATATGAAATTTTGTTTATAGTAGTGCAGGAATGAAAGAAGCCCTGAGAGAATGGAAGCAGACTATTAGAAAGCATTTAAGAATTTTCCAGTTCATTGCTTCTTGGACCAAATCACTTTGGACACTTTCTTGACTTTTTCCCTAGCAAATAAACCATTGCCCTTAGCCTATGTTGAAATTTCTTTCTCTACACTGGTTGGATTAAAAAAAATAATGATATATAAAATGTTTTTCTGTATTAGATGCACTTCAATGTGTTTATCAATGTTTTAAATACTGTTAAATTCATCAGAATGTTATAAATATGATGGAAAATTTATTTCAGTTGTTATGAATGTGATATGTCAAAATTGCTAATCTATGTTTCTTATTTCAGTGGTGGGACAATATTTAAAAAAAAATATGAGAAAATGCCAATTCTTTATCTTTTTCTCTCCTTTCTTTTCAGCTGTGTCTTGTGGTATTCCTGAATCCCCTGGGAATGGTTCAGTTATAGGTAATGAATTCACTTTGGGCAGTAGATTGATATATGAATGTAATGAAGGCTTCAAGCTAGAATCTAGTCAACAAGCAACAGCAGTGTGTCAAGAAGATGGATTATGGAGCAACAAAGGGAGGCCACCTGTTTGCAAATGTAAGTGAGCATGTATTTCCCAAGCATATTTCCCTTGAACTTTGTCAGGAAAATCTTCACTGGTGATGTTTAGGATTTAGGTACACATATCCCCTGAACTGTCCATTCAGGAACAAATAATCATTTAGAATTTAGTAAAGTAGAAGAGGACTATAAATTTGTTTAATTAAAAAAAACCCTTGTTTATCTTCTTAAAAAAAAGTCTGAATTCTAATTATTAGATAATTCAGTTTCATTTATATTTTCTTATTATGAATAGTGTGCTCTTCTCTATTTTCACAGTACAAAGTTACAGCCACCAATTGTAATTTGTTTTAATATAGCTTCTAAAGTGATAAAGGCAAAAACTATTTCTTAAAATACTGCTCCTGTAGATAATAAAGCTGGATAAGAGTCCTTCAGTCTTCATTTTTGCCTCCTGTCAGAACTAGCCAGTGTAATGCAGACTCCTCTGCCATGTGACATGGCCTCTCATTTGCATTGGGCTACCACTGCCTATCTTTGTACAGGATCAAAGCAATAATTAACTGAGCCTGACTTTGAGTACGTGACTTGAAATACCAATTAGGACATTATCTTAAAATTATAATACTATACTTAAATTTTTTTGAGAGTTAATTTAGAATCTTGAACTAATCAACAGTGTATGCATATGCTTTCCAGATTCTGAACTTGAAAAGCACTTTAGTTTTTCAAACAAGTAAAATTTAGCTTGTTTTTAAAGAAAGAGTAAAATGCTGTGAATATAAGAATTGTGAAGTTATACATGACTGTGAAATGTTTGTCATTTATTTGAACTAATTGACAGCAAAATTGTTAGAAAGTATTGCTGAAAGTTGCTTCAGGAGATATTCTAAGCATCCCTGACAGATGATCATTTAACCTAATCTTGAAGACCTTCCTGAGTACTCTATTTCATATTTTGCTTTTTTTTCCCCTTGCAAAGTTTTTCCTAGTATATAGCAGTTTAAAGGCATTATTTCTTTTTGTATCCACAGTGGAAAATAGAAGTTATTTTATTCTTCTTTCATTTTTTTAAATGTTTTTGAAAACTGGTTTTTTTTTCAATGGTGGATTATTCTTGGCCAGCAGCCAGATCTTCATCCAGCTGCTCAGTCATTCCCCCTCTTCAACCAGACAGGGAGAAAAATAGGATGAAAAATCTTGTGGGTCAAGATAAGGACAGGGTGTTTACTGTCAGAGAACTTGATTTGGGGAAAGTTAATTTAATGTATTGCCAATTAAAATAGGGTCAAATATGTTTCAGAAAAAAAAAAAAAATATNCCACCTGCTCCAGTGTGGACTGCAGTGTGGATATCTGCTCTGGCGTGGTCCTCTCCATGGGCTGCAGCAGGATACCAGCTCTGGTGCCTGGAGCACTTACTCCTCCTTCTGTGACCTTGCTGTTCCCTCTGCTGCTTCTTACTCTTTTTGTTCCCTCCTCCTCTGTCTGTGCAGTGTTTTACCCTTTCCTGCACACACTTTTTCAGAGGTGCCACCATCTTGGCTGATGGGCTCAGCTGTGTCCTATGGTGCATTGTTTGGAATGAGCTGTGTCCAATGGCCCAAGCTTCTCTTCATAGAGACCCTCCCTGCAGGACCACCACCACCCCCCCACCAACACTTTGGCTCCTGCGCTTGATACACTCAGTCACCTCTTCTTTAGAGACAACTGTCTTGCTGTTATTCATTCTCACTCTTTCTTCACAGTTTTTGGACTGGTGATTCTCATTGTTGCCCTCTGGACAATCTCCAAGTCCTTTCTTGAAGGACAGTGCCTAAAACTGAACACAGCAGTTCCACAGAGTACATAAGAAGGATTATTCAAAACCAGCTGTGATCACACAGGCATGCTCTGAATTCAGAGGCATGTGCAGAAGGAAGGTGGTGCTCCAGTGTATTGAACTGTACTTCATTCTCTCAAAAAAAAAAATTGACGAGGTGCAAAGAACAAAACTTGAATGATTAATCAGCAGAAATATCAACCAAGTTTTTGGAGGGAAGAGGCTAGTTAAACTAACTGGGGATTAAAAGTACTGAATTAATAATGGTATATCTGTAGTGAAAAAAAAAAAGCTTGTATTATTGAAATGATCAAACTTAACTAGACAATGAGTACCCTGTAAACAAAGCTTAATTATTAACATTTAGCACAACTTTCAACATTAATTGTTTAATATTTATAATAGCCTATATATATATTTATAACACTTTTACGCTTCTTTTTTTCCTTTTCTAAAATTTTATTCAGTTTGAAAAAGAATCCTGTTACTTCTAAAACCAGAAGTGCTAAATTAAAATGCTAGTGATCTGCATGACAATATTAAAGTCAATATTTTCAAAATGGATTGCTATTCAGAGGCAGGCATGCTTTCCCCAAGAATTCTTACTTGCAAAGTGCAGAAAAGCTTAGACAATCTGCATAACAACCTGTTTTTGTAGTATTGCTGCTGTAAGGATAAATGTATTTAGTCTCCAGAGACAGAAACATCTCAGACTCAATGAGCAGCAAACACAGAACGGAAAGGTAAATGATAAATAAATGAATTCATTTTATCCCCAGGTCTATTAAAATGAAGGTTAAAATCAGTGCAGTTTGTTTTGCATAGTATCTCTGATAATATAATGCCTGAGGCAGACATTTGAAATTTCTTTTCTTTAGAATTATTTACATCAGATTTAAATCATGAGAGATATGATTTGTGCTGGTCGTACAGCAAGACACAGATGGATCATGGACATTAGGCTGTTGAACTTAATTACATGAAATACCAACCAACAGATATTTATTAAGAAAGTTTAGCTGAATGACAAATAAGTAACTTGCTTCAGTTATTCTACATAGAGATCTCTAGCACATGATGAAGGGAACTTGAGATGTCTATCTGTATTGCTATTTAAAGCCTTTATCAGGCAATACTTTAAATGAGGCCAATTTAAATTAGGTCTCTTTAGCGAGTGACCATATAGTAGTAACTTTACATATGAATACATGACACTGTGTAAAGTATGAAAAAACTTTCTACTGAAACTTGTAAATTTGTACATTACTGTTGGTCAGAGAAGTGAGTCTGATATACTGTTCCAAAATACATCCCATCCAAAAGGTGTAGATATAGCCAAGAAATCTGAATAAATCAAACAACTTTAGTCTCAAACTATGGATGAACACTGGTGCTTGCACGATTCTTTCCTTACTATATGCCACATAAACTGCCCCTAATACCTTTTACGCCAACTAATATCATTTGGATAATGATCAAACAGAAAGGAAAGAATGTGTAGGCATGATTACAAATTTAAGGTTCTAAATTGAAACTATAGTTAGCTGAGAAACACTGTTTTATGTATCATCCTCATTTTTACACACCTGTAAGTAGTTTTGTGAAAAGTCCTAAGTTTCTATCTTTCTAAGGTTGAAAAAAAAAACCCAAACTAGAACAATCTCTTGGGAATTTTTGTCTGTTCCATTTAATCAGATATCATTTGAATTTTGTCTGCTACTATGGAAATAGAGATGCTGATTCTTGCAGTGACAAGTTAAAAACAGAAAAGAACACAAATGAAATTTCCTTCCTCTCCTTTGGATGATATAATCTCTTGCTATTATTGTATAAAATTGCATCATTATAGCATAATTATTACATTTTGTTTGTGACTAATTAGTGAACATTATTCTTATTATTTAGTCCCCAACTTTCTTCAGAATATATATGTCATCAAGTGCAGAGAAATAAGGTCTTCCAAAGCAGAGACTGAAAGATGGAAACAGAAAAGGGCAGCTGTCAATACAAAATTTAGATGTGTTGCTCCCCAAATTCAATCCAGGGCTGCACTTGTGTATTGAAGTTATTTACTGAACAGAGAGATTCATGCTTGGAATAGTATCTGTAACTATTTTGTAAAGAAAACCAAAGTCATCTAAAGATGTTGGCGAGCGTCAATCCATTCATCTGAGACGTTTCTTTTGTTTTTACACTCTTTAATTATATTTTTAAATATTTTTCACAATGTGCTTGTTTTCCTGCGTAGCTTTCTCCTTCTTCTGATCTAGAAATCTAGATTTTTTTAGTGTTCTGGAAGTGATTTTCCTTTTTCATCTTTTCCATGGGTTTTTGGTTTGGGTACAAAATTTCAAAACGGATAGAAATGAGAACAGAAGTAGTATACATTTTTTCCTGAACATCCCTGTGACTTGGACTATCTCTCTACATTTCATGTTCTAAAGGTGACAAATATGAATAATTATCTTTTTGGAAGTCATTAAGTACATTTTCTTAGGCTTTTTGATTTTGTGGGCACTTGACAGTGACTGTTCATGAAATAGAAATACTGATCTAAGTCTTGGGTTTTCCCTCCACAACAATTGAACTTAGTTGTTGATGTTAAAGTCTGTTCATAGCTTAAATGTGTTCTTTACTTTTTCTGTGAATATTATAGAGAAACAGTTGTTTTAGACCATTCTTAAGAACTGAAAGAACTAGAAAGTGAGTTATGCCTCACTGTGTCAGTAGTAGAAAATGCGTGATTTGATAAGAGGAAACTACTGAGAAAATAAGTATGAGATCTGAATCAGTGAAGGACGTCATACTAAGCCTGTTCTGAAGCAAAACATAATTTCTTTCCCTGTTTAGTATGTATACTTTAATGCTATTAGAGAGTTTGCATTTCCTTGTTCCAAAATTCACATGCCATGAAAAGAAATAATAAGTTTGCTTTGACAAATGGTGCATTCCAGAACTAGAAACTTCTGCTAGTTTGAGATGTGGTACAGTCCCAGTGTTTGCACTAAGGAGCGTTGTATGTATGATACTTTTAGAAGAACTAGGGTGAACATTAACACACAATTCTTTTACAAGTCAAGCATCACTTTTTTCATGACAAAGCAACACAAAAAGAAATGTTCTGTAGGCCAGCAGGAAACATTTTTTTTTAATACAGGCATTTTTGCATGCTAGAAAATGTCTAATGCAAATTCTTAAGGATATTATAATTATGGTTAATGCCCAGTTTAAGTTTTAGTAGATATGTAGTAGAAAAATGTACAGACACCTGACTACTTGAAATTAACGGAAGTATTAACTTTTTTGTTCCGTAGGAAATCTGCAGGCATAAAGCTGCTTTAAAAAATAGGCAGAAAAGAGCATTAAAGTAGGATCTAGTTAATGCAAAGCAGAACTTTCAGTTCTGTTCACTGTCTGTGGCTTTTTGACTGATCTAGGGAACTGATTTAAAATATTGTGTCAGAAGGTTAAAGAATAATGACAGCAAATGATATGATTTACTTCCATGTTTCTCTTCATGAGATCAGAAGACTGAATGTGTTCACTTATTGCAAGATCATGTCAAATATTTTTCTGATTATGCCAAAGTGCCCTACCAGTTCTCTAAAGCTAAGTACCATAACTTTTAAACCAAGAATATGAATGTATACAATATTGTATTACATTTCTATGTAAGTACATATGAAATGTACCCATATAAGTTTTAATCCATTTGTGTTGGTGCTGAGATCTGGTCCAGTATATGTTTATTAACAAAAATATTGCTGAAATAGCATAACTTGTTAGCCTCTGTTCTTACTTGCTTTCTTTTTCATAGAAGCAAGTGGATGCATAACCTAGGAAATTGAGTTTGTGGTTAATTAATTTTTCTAACATTCTAATTGCCTGGGATGGTCCCTGTAATGGCATAACTTTATTGCTCGTTTCCATTACACCTTTAATATACTCATTCAGAGATTTAAATCAGGTCTTTCATTGGTTTATGCTAATTTCTCTAATATCAAACATTTTAAAGAACAGCTAATGTTACCTTTGCATAATCTGCATATTGCGGATTTCACTGTAGATATTTTTGGAAGTTATGGTGTGCTGAGCTATAACAGTGATGGTTCAGACATTGATTTTTATCTAGAAATTAATTAGAAAATAATTAGAAATATGTTTGTACAATCTCTAGTTATAGAACTATGAATCATAAGTAGTTCTGCAATAAAGCATCAGTTGTATTATAAATGCGAAAAGGAATTTGTTAATATGAACAGGCAAAGATTCACCACCGGCTCATCATACACATTGTGCAATTGCTCAAGGTTTTATTAGCTAGGACATTAGCTGGGATGACTTTTTTGCCTCAGTCTTCTTCACTGGGCAAGGGTTCAAACCAGACTGTGTAAGTCGCAGAAGGCAAAGGTAGGGGCTGGGAGAATGAGGAACAGCCCACCATAGGAGAAGACCAGGATACAGACCATCTAAGGAACCTGAAGGTGCTCAAGTCCATGGGATATGTCTGCGGGTCCTGAGGGAACTGGCAGAGGAAGTTGCCAAGCCACTATCCATCATATTTGAGGAGTCATGGCAGTCTGGTGAAATTCCTGCTGACTGGAAAAGGGGAAACATAACTCCCATTTTTAAAAAGGGAAAAAAAGGAAGACCTGGAGGACTACAGCCCAGTCAGACTCACCTCTGTGCCTGGCAAGATCATGGAGCAGATCCTCCTGGAAACTCTGCTAAGGCACATGGAATATAAGGAGGTGATTGGTGACAGTCAACATGGCTTCACTAAGGGCAAATCATGCCTGACAAATTTGGTGGCCTTCTACGACAGTGTTACAGCATTAGTGGATAAGTGGAGAGCAACTGACATCACCTACCTGGATTTGTGCAAAGCATTTGACACCGTCCCACATGACATCCTGGTCTCTAAATTGGAGAGACATGGATTTGACAGATGGACCACTCAGTGGATAAGGAACTGGCTGGATGGCTGCACGCTAAAGAGTTGCATTCAATGGCTCGACACCCAAGTGGCGACCAGTGATGAGTGGCGTTCCTCAGGGGTCGATATTGGGACCAGTGCTGTTTAACATCTTTGTAGGCAACATAGACAGCAGGATTGAGTGCACCCTCAGCAAGTTTGCCAACACCACCAAGCTGTGTGGTGCAGTAGACCACACAGGAAGGGATGCCATCCAGAGAGACCTGGAAAGGCTAGAGAGGTGGGCCTGTGCCAACCTCAAGGAGTTCAATAAAGCCACGTGCAAGGTCCTGCATGTGGGTCAGGGTAATTCCAAGCACAAATACAGGCTGGGTGGAGAATGGATTGAGAGCAGCCCTGAAGAGAACAACTTGGGGGTGTTGGATGATGAGAAGCTCAACATGACCTGACAATGTGCGCTTGCAGCCAAGAATGCAGTGTGTTTGTTGACCAGAACAGCAAGCAAAAAGAATAACAAAATTACAAAGAATTATTCATTATGAAGAGTTAAAAGTAAAGGCTGAGCACATTGTTGCACAAATTCTTGTTAGATTTTAGTTGTTGTAGTTGCAAAGATTTTGTTATTTTTTTTTCATTGCCACTGTTCATATAGCCAACATTTTGCTTATTGAACATTTTGCTTAATGAACATTTTGCTCATATCTGGATTAGCAAATATACCTGGGTTTATAGAACAACTCCTTTTTTTTTCTTTTTTTATGGTAGGTATATCTCATTATGAATTCTCTGCTTTTGAATCTATTCAGAATTATCAGTATATGGAGATTGCCACATCATTAAAATGCATAATCTTAATCATATTGTCAAATGATAATTATGTTTTCTGACCTATACTTTATGTAAAGCAATATTATTCATACATTTCTGTATAAAAAAATACCTGGAGAAAAGAAAGAACATCTTCATATCTGTGAGAAGTTGAAATCATCCCTTATCATTTCATCTGTGTAAATGACAATTAAATAGTGTCCAGCCCGAAATTTGCAAAAGAGAGACCACGAGAGGCAAATTGATGCACTCATTCATAAACCATGTGCACAAAATCAAGCATCTGTTAATAGTCTTTTTTTTGTTTCTTGAAGGATGGGGAAAATAATAAATCAAAATCAGTCCCTGTAAAATTAAAATTTTTTAAGGAACAGTTTTAGTTGATTACACCAACACAGTCTAGAATTATGTTCTGTACTCAGTTACATCTTCAGTTAGAAAGTGTACAATCATGTATCAGAATCTGACAGTTTTTTGTAAAGTGTGCTTGCAACAAGATTCTAAGTATTTATAGCTTAAGAAAGAATAAATTACATGCTAACCTCAGTATGGAGTGGAAACGTCTATGTGGCTTATTTACGTATTCTGAAATAGCTGAGCCTCTTATCTTTAAGTGTCTTAAGATATCCCCTATGGTTAAAACTAAAATTTTTACTATTGGACTAAATGATGAAGCTTGCTTTCATCTCTGAAAGAACCAATAAAATGTTTGAAAGGAAAAGTGATAAAAATGTTAAATTTGAGGGGTATTAAGTACCTATTTAGACTTTTTTTTGTCTTCTGACAGACCTATATGATTTTCACTCCAAGGGGTTAAGCGAAGTGCTATAATATACTTATTCTATTTAACAACAAATAAGAAAAAAATGTTTCTTGATTAATAATTTGTAATCTTTGAGCAGCTATGAAACACAGTTTAGTATCAGTATCAAATTAAATTAAATTAGGAAGTTGGAAGTCCTCTTTTAACCTGGGAAATTGTTTATAACTAGTCAGAATATTGTTATAAAGGCCAAAGTAAAGAACTATTAAGTTTCAAAGTGATTATACGCTGGCAATCCTACCTAAGATATACTGAAAAGAAAATCTAAGAAAATATTCTACAATTTCAACTCACGTTAACCTTATAATCTGTCTTTTGGAAGTTCTTCAGATAATTTCCCCTTTATAAGTTCTTCCACATCTTCACAGATATGCTATAATACCAGCCCTGTGTTTCCTAGATTCTAGAATTTACCATGGGTAAAGTAGCTACTGGAAAATGTAGCAGTATAATTCTAGCATTATCAAAGCTATTCTGAGAAGTGGTGGAAATCTAAATTTGTACAGGAATTTTTCTTCTATTACTTTTCCTGCGTTTCAGTGATTGCCTGAACTAGTCCCTTTCATCACACATTCATAGTTGTGATAAAATCACTTTATACCTCTCAGACAGTGTAAAGGCTACAGAATATGTAATTATTTTGTTGTCATTTTTATTAGTCCTTTCCCTAGTAGAATGGTGTAAATTTATTATAGCATAAATGAGAATCAAGCTCTTCTTTTTATTTCTTCAAGTATAGTTCGGGGGTTTTACACACTTCTTCCTAATGCTTTTGTCTTACAGTAAAGTGTGGTGAATTGAGTATATTGTACAAAAGACTAGAGGTAATGATTACTAAGTATACCAAATATTTAGAAAATTTGTCACTTTTTGTTTAGCAACATATAAGGAAAACAAAAGAAGAGAAACTAAATTTCTGTTACATGTTTTTTTATTTGTTTGGTTTTCCTCAGGAAGTATAGCTTTTCTCAAGCGTTGATGGGGTAGTAGTTTTTTCTAAAATATTCTTTGGGATAGAAACAGTCACTAATTCATTCAGACTTTTTCTATATCAGGGAAATTCTGAAAAACATGGAATAAGACACCAAATACACAAATATTTTCATAAAACTGGTCTAATCTTTACAGAGACATAGGCACATTAAGATAGAATTCATGACAATATCGTAAATATTGTAAATATTCTGTGTACTTTATCTTGAATTGCAGACCATCAATTTGAAACTAAAAAATATTTAAATATGCTATATATGGTTGGTAGCTATATTAAGCCTTATGAAAAACATAAACTACCATTCTTGTCTATTGGCAGTAACTGCATTCTCTTACCAAATCTAAAATACTAAAAGCAACAGAACTGAATTCACTCTAAAAATCTCTCTAAACATTATCTTTATTTTGTATGTCAAGTGTTCTAACCTGGAATGTAATAATTTTCATGAATACCCACAGTATACCATTTAATAGTAATTAGCATTTGAATGTATGTTAGCAGCTTTTATGGCAACCTGTTTTAAGAACTTGTTAGAGCTTTCCTAAAGTGAGTATCACAGATAGAAAAATGAAGCATCACTTGAGCATTTGCAAAAATTACATAGCATTATTTGCTTTCCCTTTTACATCCACTGTAGTCTGTGATGTGTTTTGTTTCTGCAATTTTAAAATAAATCGCATTAGAGAGCATAACCGTATATCATTGTTCCACTGCATCTCACTAAAAGAAAATGTACTACAAACTCCTGCTCAATTTGTAATACTCATTGTATGATGTTCACTATTTTTCCTGGAACTTGTATTTCAAAAATGCTTATGGTATGCTAAATTTTACATTGCAAAACTTCTGCCAATAAGGCAAGACATATATTCTGTGAAGAAACTTAGGAGTAGAATGCTAATATTTAAGTGTCCTTTCTTCACAGCTGTAACTTGCCCCAGCATAGAGACTCTGCTCTCAGAACATGTTGTCTGGAGACTGATTTCTGGGTCACTGAATGAGTATGGAGCTCAAGTCATGCTCAGCTGCAGTCCTGGATATTATTTATTGGGTCGAAGACTCATACAGTGCAGGACTAATGGAACCTGGAGTGTAGGCAATGAAAGGCCAAGTTGTAAGGGTAAGGAACATACTTGTTTACAGAATATCATATGCTTTTTAATACATGTACTTTATTTTACAAATAGTTTAAAGTTGTTGGGGTTTTTTTTAATACTTTTCTATCAATCTCCTGTAAGTAAGCAAATATGAAATTTTCATTACCTTCTGAAATCAATAGTTTCAAACATGTTATGTGTAAAGTACAATATATTTCATAGAAGAGTCAATGAAGTAGCATCAGAAGATCAATCTGGATGATGATTTATGTCTGACTATGGATTTATTCAACTAGATAGTGCATAAATATTTAAAGAATACTATGGAGGTAATGTTATTCCTTTAGAAGATTCCAGAATAGAATTCAACTAGAGCATGATATTGTCTTGACCTCTTGGGTGAAGCATGAAAACTGTACCATTGGAGAAACATATATATGAGCTTTTATAATGTCTTCATACGAAAATATCATAAATTACATCAGCCTTGACTTTGCATATTTAAAAATTTAGAGAACCTTGACATTCTCAGTGGGACCATACAGTTGTCAAGAGTGATAGTATCAGAGTCTTAATGAATCCCCCCAAAACTTCATTTCTTCCTTTTCCAAGGTGTTATTTGCTTTGGTTGGTGGGGATATTTGGCACATCAGTTAATTCTGCTACCCTTAAAGCAGAAAATTTTACTGCATCATGGTAGTACTTGCAGGCTCTCTTTTAATGCCAGGGCAGCACGGAAGATCCCAGCACCTGAAGGAAAATGGCCAACTAACAGGCCTAGCATACTCAGCAGAACTGGAAATAAAATTAAGGCATTCAGTTTTTCAGAGTAGTATGTCATTTCAGTGAGATATTCAAATTTAGCATTTTATTCTGAAAGAGATTTCTTTTTTGAAAGTGACTTTTAAAAATATTTAAGATGTTTCTAGAACAAGGCTGAGAGAGCTACCTGTAACAGCAATCAATACAATACATACGTAAAAGCAGTATATTTGATGTTATCTAAATGATGATGGACTGTGGAATTATGTTTGTTCCGTTTTGTTCCCTTAGTATTGTTTTGGGAAAATTTCCTTTTCAAAATATTCACATGGAAAAATAAGGTGACTCTTCTATATCTCTTATAAACCCGTAATAGCTACATCATTTTTCTTCTCAAATTTAAAGCTCGTGAGTTTTTTATTCTATTAACTGTAATTATGTCCTTTTCCTTTTGTGCACACATACTAAAAAACCTGGGTTTGTATTTGCTGCCTATCATGCAGCTACTGTTCAGCTGCTGAGAAGTCTTTGAAAAGCTAGTTCTTGACCAACCCCTACAATTACAGAATTTTTCTGTAAGTAGAAAATGAGGTGACCCTTATAGGATGCAGTTAACCAACAGCAAATTATTAAGTAGATACAGAAACCCAAGGAGTTGCTGATTGATGATACATTAGTTTATTTCTAAGACAGGTACACTATTTTGCCCTCTGATAGAGGACTGATTAGGATTTAATTATGGCAAACTTCATCCCCCAAGAGATGTTCAGTAATACTTCCACTGGATATAGATCATTAAGATCCAGAAATAGACTATACAGTATTTTGAGACGTCTACTGTTTACTTTCTGTCTGTCATTCAAATGCTAAGGGTAGGTTATGTAAATATAGATTCTAGCTGTTTATATTTCTGAAGGAGCAGGAAAGCTAATTGAAACACCGATGATCAGGCATTTATATCATATTTATCAATATCTTCTTGCGAATAGTATGTCTAAAATANTTTACATTGCAAAACTTCTGCCAATAAGGCAAGACATATATTCTGTGAAGAAACTTAGGAGTAGAATGCTAATATTTAAGTGTCCTTTCTTCACAGCTGTAACTTGCCCCAGCATAGAGACTCTGCTCTCAGAACATGTTGTCTGGAGACTGATTTCTGGGTCACTGAATGAGTATGGAGCTCAAGTCATGCTCAGCTGCAGTCCTGGATATTATTTATTGGGTCGAAGACTCATACAGTGCAGGACTAATGGAACCTGGAGTGTAGGCAATGAAAGGCCAAGTTGTAAGGGTAAGGAACATACTTGTTTACAGAATATCATATGCTTTTTAATACATGTACTTTATTTTACAAATAGTTTAAAGTTGTTGGGTTTTTTTTAATACTTTTCTATCAATCTCCTGTAAGTAAGCAAATATGAAATTTTCATTACCTTCTGAAATCAATAGTTTCAAACATGTTATGTGTAAAGTACAATATATTTCATAGAAGAGTCAATGAAGTAGCATCAGAAGATCAATCTGGATGATGATTTATGTCTGACTATGGATTTATTCAACTAGATAGTGCATAAATATTTAAAGAATACTATGGAGGTAATGTTATTCCTTTAGAAGATTCCAGAATAGAATTCAACTAGAGCATGATATTGTCTTGACCTCTTGGGTGAAGCATGAAAACTGTACCATTGGAGAAACATATATATGAGCTTTTATAATGTCTTCATACGAAAATATCATAAATTACATCAGCCTTGACTTTGCATGTTTAAAAATTTAGAGAACCTTGACATTCTCAGTGGGACCATACAGTTGTCAAGAGTGATAGTATCAGAGTCTTAATGAATCCCCCCAAAACTTCATTTCTTCCTTTTCCAAGGTGTTATTTGCTTTGGTTGGTGGGGATATTTGGCACATCAGTTAATTCTGCTACCCTTAAAGCAGAAAATTTTACTGCATCATGGTAGTACTTGCAGGCTCTCTTTTAATGCCAGGGCAGCACGGAAGATCCCAGCACCTGAAGGAAAATGGCCAACTAACAGGCCTAGCATACTCAGCAGAACTGGAAATAAAATTAAGGCATTCAGTTTTTCAGAGTAGTATGTCATTTCAGTGAGATATTCAAATTTAGCATTTTATTCTGAAAGAGATTTCTTTTTTGAAAGTGACTTTTAAAAATATTTAAGATGTTTCTAGAACAAGGCTGAGAGAGCTACCTGTAACAGCAATCAATACAATACATACGTAAAAGCAGTATATTTGATCTTATCTAAATGATGATGGACTGTGGAATTATGTTTGTTCCGTTTTGTTCCCTTAGTATTGTTTTGGGAAAATTTCCTTTTCAAAATATTCACATGGAAAAATAAGGTGACTCTTCTATATCTCTTATAAACCCGTAATAGCTACATCATTTTTCTTCTCAAATTTAAAGCTCGTGAGTTTTTTATTCTATTAACTGTAATTATGTCCTTTTCCTTTTGTGCACACATACTAAAAAACCTGGGTTTGTATTTGCTGCCTATCATGCAGCTACTGTTCAGCTGCTGAGAAGTCTTTGAAAAGCTAGTTCTTGACCAACCCCTACAATTACAGAATTTTTCTGTAAGTAGAAAATGAGGTGACCCTTATAGGATGCAGTTAACCAACAGCAAATTATTAAGTAGATACAGAAACCCAAGGAGTTGCTGATTGATGATACATTAGTTTATTTCTAAGACAGGTACACTATTTTGCCCTCTGATAGAGGACTGATTAGGATTTAATTATGGCAAACTTCATCCCCCAAGAGATGTTCAGTAATACTTCCACTGGATATAGATCATTAAGATCCAGAAATAGACTATACAGTATTTTGAGACGTCTACTGTTTACTTTCTGTCTGTCATTCAAATGCTAAGGGTAGGTTATGTAAATATAGATTCTAGCTGTTTATATTTCTGAAGGAGCAGGAAAGCTAATTGAAACACCGATGATCAGGCATTTATATCATATTTATCAATATCTTCTTGCGAATAGTATGTCTAAAATATTTGTGAAACATCAAATTAAGGGGGTTCTGGATTAACAGAGACCTAACTAGTAAATTTATTTTATTTGTTTGAGAATATGCTGAACAGCTGCCTAGCAACTTATGAGGTGGCTCATTATTCATGAAGTTTAGTTATTTTTAACTGGAATTACTGTAATTAAAAATAATAAAACTTTTATAATATATTTAGAACAATTCATTCTATTGCATTTTAGTAATTTTTTTTTAACACATGCATAAATGTAATTAATATTTAGCATTAGCTGTAGAAGTTACAATGTTACACTACCCCACAAATTACATTAATGTGACTTGATTGCGGTTGAAAGGAGTCTCATCCACCTCCGGAGACCTTATGTGCTTAAGAGACTCTGATCACATATATTCTGATTGTGACTGAGTTAACTGAACAGTGGTATGTACTTGATTTTTATCTACCCGATTCCATGTTGTTTTCTATAGTGAACCTTTTAAAATACAGAAAAATGGGGCCTTGAGGTTTCAGATAGGAAGTTTAGTTGTTTAACATGCTTTGGAAAGTAAATCCATGACTTACGCTAACACATAATAAAATACAGTTAAAGGTCTTGAAGGCATTGGTCTGCATCTTAAATTACAATATTATGGGTATATTTTTCTAGAAACAAGAAACATTACAGAACAGTTTAAATTAGTTTGATGCATTCTTAAAAGTTAATTTTTCACGTGGTGCCTGTAATAGCTGTGGGTTGCAGCTGATACTACAGAAGGTTTCTGTGATAATGGGACAAGTCTAACCTTAAGAAAAAACAGAAGATTTATATTTTTAGCAAGTAGACTACCATATATGTTATATGATTATGAACAGCAGTGGGAAATAAGAAAAAAAGTCAGTTCATAAAAATTCAGAGTACTACATGTTAAAAAAAAATATCTTTAAACAGATGTAACACTTAAAATGGCTGGGGAAAGTATATTTGAGGAGTGGACATGAGTGTGTATACATGGAATATAACTGCAACCTTCCCAGACATTCATATAATTCTCTTGTTTCAGAGCTGGAAATACAGATTGTGTTGAAGCTGCTGTCAAGATGTGAAGATATCTTAATGAATTTTCAGATTTAGAACATGTGTTGCTAAATCAAGCATAATTTTAAGCTCTTACTGTGGAATACAACTCATATTTATTCCTATTACATTTACTTTTTAAGAAAATGTCAGGTGGTATATTGTCTTCCACTAAGAAATTATGAAAAATATTTTCATATTTCAATTTTTCTGTTGTTTGGGTTTTTCCCTAGTTATCTCCTGTGGTGGCCTTCCATCTCCGCCAAATGGAAATAAGATTGGAACCTTAACAGTGTATGGAGCTACTGCAATTTTCACCTGTAACACAGGATACACATTAGTTGGTTCTCACGTGAGAGAATGCCTGGCAAACGGTCTCTGGAGTGGTACTGAAACCCAATGCCTAGGTAAAAAAAAAATTCTGTTTTTCTTATATTTTGTTTTGTTTTGATCAAACACAGTATCAAGTACTGGAATTCAGCTTTTATCAGGCAACAACGTTTTAAAGTCAATGAAAAATAAAGATATCTTAAATATAGAAATATTGTGTACCGCATATGATTTTATACTACTCTACTAGCATATCAATTTTTATTAGAAATTAAATGGTATTTGATGTTGTTAGAATGCATTTTGGACCAGGAGGGTTTTTTAAGTGACGCAGTTGATTGCCCACATTTACAGTACTTTGATTTGCTTTGTGGAGCAGTCACAGGGTGTGGGATGAACTAAGCTGGAAGATGAGTGTCAGTTCAGGAGTATTCCAAGGAGCTTTCAGCATACTGAGCACTCAGTTAAGAGAAGTAGACAAGAGACAGCGCAAAGTAAAGCAAAACCAACACCCTTCCAAACACTGAGATGTATATAGTTAGAACCTTAAGTTTTCACCCCAACTTTTTCATTCTTCGGATCCACTTATATTGGTTTGCACTCCTAGTATAGACATAAGAAAACTGTTTTCTTTTTCAGTCACCTTTGAGGAGGCTCAGCAGTGGGTGTATTCCTGGTCATGGACAGTATATCTATTTCTGGAATCTTTTATTTGCTTTGCCTACCGTCATTTTGCAGATTTTCTTCTTTCCCCACAGCTGAATGTACTCAGTTGCTCTCAGGAAAGGAGGAATCTCTTCTTTTTCTCCAGAGTTCAACCTCACTTAAAAAGCAGATACCTTCTCTGATGCATTCTTTAGCGACATCCTTTTAGCAGAACACATAGTATTCCATGCCTTTCTAGTACATTTTAAATAAAACAGTTTGACCACCTGTCATATGCAAGAATTTAATAATTTTACAGAAGAAATAATTAATTAATTTTAGAAACCTCTGAAAACAACTAGAGTAACTAAGATTTTGTTATCCAGAGTAGTCCATATTCCTGTTTTTTACAGCAATGAAACAGTAAAAGCATTGTTTTATAAGGGAATGACAGTAGCTGTAACATGAATTGTCAGAAATTATTCTCTATCCAGAACTCACCTCTTGTAAAATTTTCAGGTAGGCTAGAGCACTGTTCAACTAATTAGATGCATATCTAACAGTAACATTTGACTTAAAGCTTTTAAATAAATTATGCAGATTCATTTCTAAATTAGAAAATCCTTTGTCCTCCCACTCTGTAGAAACATCAAGGTTTTAAAAAGTATATTAACATGAAAATTTAGCATGTGAAAAATAAAATGCCAGTTATCTTCCTCTGACCTTGATATCTTCAAAACATCCCATTAAAAGAATGTGGATTGCTGTGTTTTGCAGTATGTCATGAAGGGCAACACGCTTTTGTTCTATCTGAAGAAATGAATTCAAATTAAAACTGAAAAAAACCTTTTTCTAAGCCTCACGTCTTCAAACCTTCATGCTGTCTGAAGAATCCCTGATGTTGTCAATTCCATGAACCAAGTCAAAATAAACCTGACATCTACATTTACGAGTCAGTGTCAATATGGATCTGTGAGAAGAACTGATAACAAAAGGTTGCTGAGCATTCTTAGACACCTGAATCCATTCTTAACTTTCTAAATATCAACAGTGTTACTGTTTTTCTGTGTTCAAATAGACATACATATGACCTTTGAGATATCAGGTTGCTGGTGCTCATTACCTTGTAGATGAAAATGATAAATAGGTAGTCTATGCTCTTTTTCCTTAAATTTCTAAGCAAAGTTACTTCATTGTGCCATCATAAGAGGTATTTGTAGTTATTGAGCTCTGAGTTCATCCTCATGCCAAGGCGCAAAACTGAAAAAAAATGGCTACAATTTCCCTGAGCAAAACATAGAAAATAAGAGCTGCATTTTAAAACACAACATTCCCCTGGTAGAATATTACACTGAAAGAAAAGAACACCTGCATCAGAATAACCAGGTGTGATGGCACCACATACCAGCTCAATCATTTCTTTAAAAAAACCATTTTCAAGTACTATAAATTTCATCCTAGCAGGTTATTAAGGAAAAGGAATTGCAAGTATCATTAGATAGGCATGAGTTTTAACAGAGTACTAGTGACAACGTCCTGCACTTCTGGAGATCTCTAATGCCTGAAAATACTTTTAGAGAAAATATTTTTAAGCAGGTTGCAAGCCACAAGACAGTAATGCACTAACAGACAAAAGCATAACAATCTAACCTTGACGAAACAGAATGTGGAGTTATAAGCTGCATATTAACTCCATTCTTCATCAGTACAGAACAGACAATTTGATGGGGTATAGGTGAAATACAGAAATGTGGGAGTCTTTTCTCAGAGACAGGGGTAAAATCTCAGCCTTTGTGTCCTACTTGCCGGAATGATTGCCTTTTCTTCTTTTAATTCAGCTACTAGGCTGCAGCAGCAAAGAAAATGAAGACAGAATCTTTTCAGGAAAAAAAATAGCATGAGAGCATGTAATTCGGATCTGAATTAAGATTTTATAACCTTTAATCATGTATTCCTGATTGATTTCTTCATTTTGCAACAGTAACATTTGCAGTACAATTTTTGTGAAGATAGTTTTACAGTATGTCATCTCTTAAGATACGGAGTGGTCAGAAGTGGTGACCATTGTCTCATAGAGCTAAACTAGCTTCTAAATGGCAGTTCGTTGTTAGTGAGTTCCCAGCAAGATGTAGTTGTTTCTGGCAAATTTTGTGAAAAGGGAAAACACGTCTCTGGTTTGACATATTTTCAATTCCATACACTTTCTTTTTCAATTTAAAATACACTGTATGAAGAATCATGTCATCTTGATGTAGAAGATAATGGCATAAATGGGGTCTACTTTTATTACTATTTCTTTTGACACTTAGAGCAGTAAAGGAGTAAAATAAATCTTTTTTTTAACCTAGGAAAAAGAATTCCACTGAGGTGCTGGTTAGGGGAATGCTATGCTTCACCATTACCTTTTCACATACATAAGTTCATCAGTTCCACAATGGGACTATATAAGAGGTTTGTATGTGAAGATACATCAGCTTCCTGATGGTGTCAGGCTCTCCCTGGACTGAGGCTGACCAACAAGATGCTGGAACTGCAACTGTGAAGATCCAAGAGCCCCAAATCTGTGTGTGTAGGAGTATTTTCCTCAGCCCCTTCTTCTGTTGCAAACATGCAAGCTATATTGTAAAAAAAAGAGCTATTACCCCTCAGTTTTTTGCAGTGCGTTACACCATTCATTGCCAGTGTAGTGCCTGACACCTGTATATAATAATTTCAAGCATAAAGATATGTGTTAGCATTCATTTTAACTAACCTGAAATACCACTTCATCATCTGATCAATAATAATAGTATTTAGTACTTATGTACTGCTTTTCTTTTTGGAAAGGCTCTACACAGAGGATAATTTGGCTGCCAACATATACAAACTAAATAATATACAAATCTCAATGGATTCTGTTTGTATTATAAATAACTCTTGCCCAAGAAAGGCTGGAAAAGATTTTTTCTTCTATTCTGACTACTGAGAAATATATTTTACCACTGAACACCCCAGAAGATTAACTGTCTACAATAGCTGTAAATTTAGATTCAAATAATGTAGGAAAGGAGAAGAACTGATCGGTACAGGACTTCCATAGTGAACAATACCACTTTATTCTTGAAGTCATTTTAAAGACTACACACAGTGAAACTTTTAACTCTTCAGGAAAAGGCTAATAAGTTTACTAGTTCTCATAGTTAGGAAAGACTATCTTTATATACAGTTGGAATTTAATTTATATGAATTCATCCTTTTCTTCTCCAGGAGTGATTTGCTGTTGGATTTTATCTGTTTCAGTTTTTTGCAGACGTGCATTGAAATTGGTATCCATTACTATTATCTTATCCTCATGGTCACAACTAATAACTTTTTTTTACACCTGACTATCTTCATTTTAAATGATTTCTACAGATCTATTCCCACTGGTAATGAGCAGGAACTATTACTGCAGTAAGAGCAATGCTTGTCTTATGATACTTGCCCATTCTTTTCTAAAAAATTTGATGGACTTTGGTTTCTAGTTGATGTATTAGATTGATTGCATTGTTGAATGCAGCCCTATGCTTAGAACAGTTAAATGCGTGGATATACCTCACTGGACAGAAAAGATCACATTTAGATCTGGAAGGTCGTTAATCACTATTTAGTCTTTGCTATTTCAAAATCAGACAAGCTCTATAGTGCCAAAAAAATACTGCACAGCTCTGATCTTGAAAGTCTAAATTTGAGTTATCACACGAAAGCTGCAGAAGGTTATATTTCTGCTCCTAAACCTCTTTCTGCCTCTCTACATTCTCTCACATAAGGGATATTCACACCATGTACTTTAGGCACCTAATTTAGACGTAATTTAGAGTACAATCTAAGATCCTAAATTCCCAACAAGGTCAATGGAACTATGCAGGCTTCTCCAGAGAGCAATTCAGGAAAGGTAAATTCTTAAATTTTAAAGCTAGATTATGTGAATGCCGCCAGTTGTGTATTCCTAAATTTCAAGGACAGCATGCACCAAATTTATTTCAGAGGTGCCTTTAGGACTTACCTGAAGCCTGTGAAAATCAGGTAGCAAACACCCAGGGAGCTCTGAATGAGCCTTTCCATTTCAAAGGAATGATAATGAGATGCTTTTTACCTACACCGTGCCTGCACGAATGTAATTCAGGACAGCTATAGATGAAAATAGGTATCACTTTATGTTACCCACCGGTCTGTGTAGAATCAATTTATGATTTCAGGCCAGCTGAGTACACTAATTTCTGTATCTCAGGAAAGGGTTTGTCAAATCCTTATTATTTGTCTCAAAAGAAAGCTAAAACTAATGACTGTAGTTAATGAGTCCAAGGCTAAATATGAGACTTAAGTCTTCAGGTATTTAGCATTATATGTATTTTTTCTTAGTGATACAAAGATAAATTTGAATTGTTAGGCAAGATTTTATTTCAATTTAACTCAATTACTCATACTGCTGATGTTTCATATCTCTTCTTTCATATCTCTTCCCTTTTTTTCCTTCCAAAAATAATTGCACGTACACATCACAAAACATGTTTGTTTGCATAGTTTGTATGTGTGACTGACCACACATACGTATAGGGCATGGATCAAATTGGAAGCATTTAAGAGTTTGCTTAACTCTATCTCTGTTACTGGTGGCATTTAATCATGGACAAAAGTGTTTTCCTGAACAGATATTTTTTCCTGACTTTTTATGACTTTCAGGTGCAAAACTATTCATAAACAAGTCGAGGACATACTTTAAAATCTGAACTTAAATATAATCTACTCCATTTCATTTTTATGAATTTTTAGCATATTTTTTTTTCCAAAAAAGTAAGATTTCCGTATCTTACATAATTCTGTAATATACATAATTCTATACATTTGTCAGTGTGGAAAATTCTGCTGCTGACTATGCTTGTGTAAAAATATCTGATCCTGTAATCGATAACTCACAGGTAAACTGCAGTATGATATTGTGATGTTGGCTTATATTTCAAATTCTTATTAAAATAAAATAGAATTATTTGTATCTTCCTTTCCAGGTGTTTTAGAGTAAAACTACTGAGCCAACCTTGAGCCGTGTGAACAATTTCCTTAATTCTTGAGAGCGTATTTTATTAAAAAATCCGCTAGCAGCCTTTTTAATATTATTTTAATCTAATTTTACTTGATGGGAAAATTGCATGCATTTTGTGTTATTGCAGTGCTCTTTCAGTTCTTGAGTTATTGGAATATTTAATCTAAATGAGTCAAAACTCCCCCCAAAAATAATTAAATCCACTAGCTGGAATGATCTGTAAATTAAATGACTCACATAATAAGTCCAGCAACTTGTTAAATCCCTGTTTAAGAGAAAGTGAGTAATATTTTGTATTTTGCATTATGCCAGTTGACACATGTCAGCTATCTTTCTTGTTTAAATCTCCTGTGGTTTCCTGTGTTTGGCTTGACTGCAGCAACTGCTTTTCAATTCTTCACTATTTAGGTCTAGAAAAAATTTAAAGAATCAAATTTATTCCATTCTATTTTGTATAAATACATCTTTTCTCTTCCCATTTTACGTCTGTTTCATAGATTTCCTTTCTGCAAATCTGTGATTGTCCCAATTACCTGAATGACAATTTTCAGAATTGTCCCAATTCCTGAATATTTAGGGTCATGCAGAATTGTTTTCTTTAGGAGAAGAAATTGTTGTTAAAACTGAGCTGTACCTCTGCTCTAGTTAGTGTTTCATGTAGGCCGTAGATTATCCAGACCGTGAATTTTTTACTCATAGTCGTACAGTTGCGGGGGACAGACGATGCAGCAGTGGAGGGAATCAATTAAAGAACTAGTTAAATAAACTGAACTAACATCTGTGATTTCACTGGATAAGTCTGAGGTGATGGCATATGTCCTTGTGAGACCACTTCCTACCGTTCTTGAAAGGTGGGAACAACTGCAATTACTGAAAAAAAACCCAAGTATAACATCAGATTTCCAAAGAAGGCAAGAGGATCGCTATTTCACCTCAGTCCCTGGAAAAAAATTAAAGAGGAACTAAGTTCATTTGCAGGAACAGGGAAAACAAGAAAATAGTTTGGAACAGACAGGATGGAACAATCAAAAGCAAACCTTAATACTCTTACTGCCTTTTCTGGTGACTGCCTCATCAGATGTAGGTTTCAGTTGATTTCAGCAGTAGATTTCTTTCACTTTGTGTTGTAGCAGTGCTTTTAGAACAGTATCCCATAGTATCCTTGTAGCCGAATTGAGAAGACAGGGACTGGCTGGGGGGACTACAAAATGGGTGGAAAACTAGTTGAACCACCAAACTCTGAGGGTAGTGTTTCATGATTTAATGTATGACTAGTAGCTTGTGGATACTGAGGGTGAATACTGAGGCCAATATCATCCAGCCTCCGTCAGTGACTTGGATAACAGGTTGGGATTCAGCCTCAGCAAGTTTGAGGATGACACCAAATGATGGAAGAAGAGTTGATAAGCTGGATTGCAGTACCGCTAGACAAAGAGACCTTGAGAATCTGGAGGAGTAGACCAAGAGGAAGCTCATAAAGTTCAACAAAGACAAATGCAGAATCCTGCACTTTTCCTAGAATAACGCCATTTATGAGTACCGGCTTGGAACTGACTGGGTAGAAAGAAGCTTTACAGAAAGCAACCCAGGTGACCTAGTGGAGAGGTTGAAAAAGAGTTAAAAGAGCAGTCTTGCAGTAAAGAATATCACAGAGTGGACGGTATGAGCAGCAGTGTAGTCAGCGGGTCATGGTTGTTATTTCCTCTTCAGCCCTCGTGGAAAACTGTGTGTAGTTTTTGTGTCCTCCACCATACAAGAGAGATACTGGAAACTGGAGCAAGTCTGAGGGAAGGGCCCATTAAGGGGCTAGGGACTGGAGTATGTGATAGACATGGAGAGGCTGAGCAAGGCTGGAAGAGAGAAAATGGTAAGGGGGATCGTATTACTAACTCAGACTGAGAACAGTAAAGTAAATTATTCCATGACAGATTTTAAAGAGAAAAATACGCTTTCAGTGTCCTTGTTACTCTCTGTTGCCTTACTCCATCAGGGGAAGAGTACCTGTGTAAGAAGTTGGGTGTGAAAAGCTTACATTCATACTTTCTTCCACAAATTTACAGAACAATATCACAATAACTCCTTAAAGACATCATCAATCCTACAATTAAGATTATTATAATAATCCTACATGTATGAAAAAAAAAAAAGTAGCATGTGCTTTACCCTTCTAGGGTTTTAGAAGAGCTATCAAGTGCGAATGAAATATAGTCTAGCATTATTAAAGGGGCTGTAATAGAAAGGAGATTCAATCCCAAAGAAGCTAAGTGACAAACAAGCCTGCTGTTGATGGATACAGCCTGTGTGAAACACAACATCACACACGCACCCACTCTAGCAGTTGTCATGAGCCTCAGATCCATGTCCTCACATCTCAAAATGAGGACTGAGCATAGTTTCAGATGAAACTATTGCCAGGTGCAATTAATCAGTGTCACCAAAAAAATGAACTTTTTTCTCCTCCGTGATCGGTAAAGAGAAATAGTTTCCTGCTCAGCAACTCTGTTTTAAAACAGAAGGAAGAATCTAGAGAGAATAATATCATTACTTGGCTTCCTTAGTGCCAAGAGTGCTATAACCCTGGCTTAATTTGTTCTGTATTGTTTAACAGCAGCTGATATAACTAAGGAGGAAACACTGCTGGTAGACATTACTTCCTTTTCATGCCTCCATACATCTGGAGAAGGCGGCTATTTCGAATTGTACAGATCAAATTGGACAGCAATATAAAGAAGAGGTTATTATAATTTTGACATGAATATGAGTTTATAAATACAGAAAAGGCATTAAGTATGTCGGTTTAGCTAAGAAACAGATGAAGATAACATAAAGGTGATTATTATTTGGAAAGAGTAAACACAAATAAAAACTCTTTTTGCGATTCATTACTAAAAACCATTAATAAATAAACATTAATTTAATTGTAGAAACTATAGCTCAATGTTGGGAAATACTTGAACATAACAAGATATACTAATTTGTAGATTTTTTTTTTTCAAGAAGTCTGCTTTCTATGTTACAGGCTTTAAATTAGACTGGAGAAAATTTCTATTAAATATAAATAGAAGTAGGGGCCTAAATAGCATTGTAAAGGAACTAATATAGCTAAGTGGAACATGTATTCGTAACTGAAATAACTTAGTTTTTCTCCTCTTGAAGGTAGTAGCCTGACTGTCATCCTGCAGAAATTATTTTATTTTTTTTTAAATGAGGAGTTTTTTTCATTTCATTTTTAAATTTGATTAGTTTTAGGATCTGTCTACTAATGTCTGAAGACCTGCTAGTAAGACATCAGTTATTTGTTGGATATGTAATATGTAATATGTATAACAAGGGCTATGTTTGTTCCAATTAAATAACAATGCCATGACATGAAAATGAGCACGAAACTCAATCAACTCTCCTACTAAATTATTAGAGCAGTGCCTAGGCATGTTTTTTGCTAAGGTTCTCCAAAACAATTTCCAAGAATGGTTCAAGTTAGCTTAAACCAGTACTGATCCTGGTAGGCATCTTTTGAGCAGCTGTGCTGGTCTGGAGGGGAAGAGATTTTCATTTTATGGTTGTAGACCGCTCTGTGCTGGTTGGCCTCCTCCAGAGAATGATCCCAACCATGTTTAATTTATTAGTAGAGATCTACTTACAAAGTCCGAAGCAAGTCATTAATAACAGAAGTCAGAACTCTATGATGAAATAGTAGTATGGATTTTTGAGTTAAAGACCTTTTAATTCACAATTCTCTGAGGAAAAAGGCAACCTTACTAAGGCAAAAGGGGAAAAAATATCCATGTTAAAACCATCAGTTTTCTAGCAATTAAACTGAATGATTTCCAATTTCAGACATTTGCGATTTAGGTTTTCCAGACATTCTTCTGACAAATGTGTCATTTCTGCAACAGAATCTGCAGAAACTATATGTATGAAAATTAAAACTATTTGAATATCACTTCACCCTAAAAAAGTAGAAGGAATGTCACCTGTAGTTTTTACACCTCAGAACTTGTTCTGTACAGTGCAGTATTTGACCCTAATATATTGTTTAATCAAAGCAAGGATGAAATTTTGTCATATCAGCATTCTTGTAAATGTTGGCAAGGTTTGTAATAATATATGGTTTTGATGGGTTTTTCTTTTATTGTAGCTGGTCACTGTGGTTCTCCAGATCCAATCGTAAATGGTCATATTAGTGGAGATGGTTTCAGTTATCGTGATACTGTAGTCTATCAGTGTAATCCTGGCTTTCGACTTGTTGGTACATCTGTCAGAATTTGCCTGCAGGATCACAAATGGTCTGGACAAACTCCTGTTTGTGTCCGTAAGTATCACTAAATTTTGACTGAATTATTGCTACTATTTAAAACTTAATTGAACATTAACAGTGGATCGGATGTTCAAAGGTGTTTGAATGAGGTGCTCAGATCAGATATTTATTGGACCTATTGGAAGGGTCATTATGATATTCTAATCTAGTTTCTAACCTAGCACAGACTGAATAACTGTATCCTGCAATATCTGATTTCTGTTGTTTCAGAAACAGGATGACATAGGCGTTGAAGTGGGTTGAACAACAGTCTACAACTGTATAATTTCATCTATCTATCTCTTTCTCTTTCTTTCTCTAGGCATAATTTCTATGTAAAGTGTGGGCTTATTGAGCCTCTCCCCTATTTTTTCACCAGGAATACCAAAATCCCTTGGTCTAATTTCATTTTTTGGTGGGTAGAGCTGGAATACTGTTTATCTGTGCAGTTTTGATGGTGACTGCCCATTTTTCCAAGTTGGCCTCCTAATATTTACCAGTGCAAGCAAAGGCATGGTATTGGATTTATCACCACATCTGTTAGAAAAAAAAAAGTGAACTTTTTTATTCTCTTTAGTAGGATTTATTTATTCTCTTAATTTTCATGCTTTTGAAAATTCCATAATTAATTACCGGAATTGTTGAGTCTTTCCTACTCTAATTCTTTCCTTATTTGCATAGTAGGTTTTCTGATATTTTCTGAATCATCAGACATTTAATCAGATTCAAATCTGATTTCTCTGCTTTTTATTCTACCACTTTGTTGTGTAGCTGATTTTACTATTCTTTTTCAGTTTTAATAAGGCTTCCCATTTTTATACAATTTTTGTTATTTTTAATGGAACATTTATAGCAATTATTTCAATTTTGTAATTTTCTAAGATATCTGCAATTCAAACAGACATATTTTTGTCTACACAGAGATAGACACTGAGATGGTCAGCTTTTCTGTTCAATCCATGTCAGTATCTTTGTTTCATTTCTGAGAAAATATATTACTGATAAGTCATTAGATTTCAAAATGTTCAGTATTTTCTTTCTTAGTGGTAAAATGAAAATTTCTACCTGTATACAGCTGCAGGAAATATCTCTGAAATGTCATTGTCCTTTTAAAAACCTATTTATATCTTCAAGTGATTTATATTCATCAAAGGAGAGATGCCACCAGCTAGCATTATTACTTTTAGTGGATTAATTTTACCATGCAGTGAATAAAATCCCTTCAAAAGAAAGGGGCAGAGCTGATGGGGGTGTGGGGGGTGGGAGGCTGCTTCTTCCTAAACTGATGTTATCATTACTGTTATGAGAAGAACTGGCAGCAATTTCTGTCATTATAGGTTGCCTAATACTTTCCATTACAACGTGGTTTTCTTTTGCTTATAACTCTGCCAGACTAAAAAGCCATACAAGATGATTTTTTTTTATGTCAGCATCCAAGCTTCAGATGATTTTCCTACTCCTGTTTATTTAGTTATTAAAAATTCTCATAAAAATGACTCAGTTATTTTTGAGAAGGAAAGTGAAAACATACTGTTTACCAATGCTAGAAATGTGCTCCCAAATGTGATACTGAAATGGTTTTCTGACTGAGCATATAGATAAGGAACTAGAAATATGGCAGAGGCACAATAAAGAAACTGTGGGCTGTGCCCCTTAAAATTTACCCCAAATTGGCCTATATTTTTACAGAAGATCACACATCCTTTTTGTATTTCTCATTGGCTTTGAAAGAAATTTCAGATTTGTAAGTACTAGACATTGCAATCTTCAAAAAATACTAAGTAACTACTGAAAGTACTCCACCCATGACTACTTCAGCTTCTTAGTTTCATATGAAAGTCAGCCTCCTTCATCTTGCATAATTTGTGACACAGGTGTTTTCCTCTCTCTTTATTGGATAACTGGTTGAACCACACTTTAACCAAATATTTTCTGAAAGGTCTTTTATTCTGACTTCACATAGAATGTGAAGATGTATGATTAGTTCCCTGTGAGCAACAGCAACAAAAATCAGGAGAGTAACCTTCTTTACTAAAAGTATTGACAAAAACATAGGTTTAGTGGTATAGCCGGATGCTCGGACTGGATTTTTTTTACTCTCCAAATACTATCAGTACTACCGTTATTTCTTCTGGGTTATGTATTTTCTGTGGTGAGGAGGAAGCCTCCAGGGTCTAAGAAAGATACTGTGTTAAAGACTGGAGTGTATATTTGAAAGTTATATTCCATTACGTGGGTTGATCTCTTTGCACTGTAGTAGGGAAATGCGTAATTCCTTAGCGAGTATTGATTTCAGACGTGCCAAGTGCATTTATTTTCCCATGACATATTTAGGACTAAGTGTGTGTGTGAATACACATGCGTGTGTGTGCATGCATGCGTAGGGCAGTTATTTAAATGAGGATGGAGGAAGGAATTTGTAATTCACCATTTAAATGACATAAACCCAACAGTATTAACCTTATTTGAAAAGTCTTGGTGACTGCTTAAGTAAACAATATTAAATTGATTGCATAAAAGCCTAATGGTGACTGAAAACACTATAATGCCAGAAATATCTACTTTGCCTTTTAAAAAAAAAAAGAAAAAGAAGTTGCTTTTAAGTACCTGCTACTGTGTGAATCCGACTGTTGCAGCATTGATCAGTCAACAGGTCAATGATATCTAGTAACTATAATGGAGCAGTGGCAGAACTAGATGCAGTGGTTAAGAACTCAGCATCCATGATCTTTAGTTTCTGGAAGGTGTTACAAATACCAGCATCCTGTCAAGAGTAATAAGTTCTTAACAGGAACTGACTGACTAGGGTATGCTTTTGTTGAAATGGGCAACGGAACAGAATTATCCCTCATTATCAGAACTTCTACAACAGACCTAATTTTTATGGTGTTAAAACCTATGGCATATAATTTGTTCAGCAAACTGCAGAAAGTTTAAGGTAATAGCATTTTTTTAATTTAATAGGTTTTCATATAAGAATTATGTTAACTGATTTAGTATGGCCCTGGAAATTGCTTTATTTCTTGAAACTTGATCATCTGTAACAGTTTAAAAATACAACTGTGCTAGAATACAGTTGATTGTGTGCCTGTAGTAAGATTTTATTGTAACGTTCAGGGTTTCATCTTCAAATGCAGCAAATGAGATAGTGCAGAAAGGATTCAAGTGATTTTATTAGATTTATTTACACAATTTAAGGGCTAAATACGTAAGTCTGTATACAGTAAGGGGTCCTATTTAATTCCCAAAGATCAGGTACTGTTGAAAATACTGTTTCATAGTTGAACTCCATGATAAAATAAAAAGAAATACATTGACATTATTTTTCAATTGTCTTTTTAGTTAAAAAAAAACCCCCAAACCTCAAAGTAATAAAACAAAAGATAAACCTGCATATAGAATATTTATGAGTATGATAAATGTCACTAGCACAATGTTGCAAAGTTGTATGTGTGTGTGCATATACATTCTGATTTTGTATTATCAGTATCTCTGATTTTCTGTATTTTTCTATATTATTTTAATGTCTTCTCATGTGGTAAGCTAGAGCTTCACCATAACAAGTGTATTTTACAAGTGTCATTTAAGCATAATCAACACGTTATACACGTAATGGGAAAGATTTACTCCTAACAATGATTTTTCTATTTCCATAAGAGAATCTGATTAAAAGGATCACTACTTCAATAAAGGAACTCAAGAACTTTGCAACAGAAATGCTTCAGAACTCCAGAATGCTCTAATTCAATTTTTTTTACCCTATTACATTTTGAAGGTTGAAGAGGAAAAATTTTTTTTTATTTGAATTAGTAGGAAATATAGTGAACTTTCAACATTTTTTAAGGTCTAATACATATCAGATGGGTGTCAAAATGCTTATGTATATATATAATTATTTATATTACAACTTTCGACATAAGGTAAAAAGTAGGTTCTAAAGTTTTTATTGAAAAATTAAGATTTTTCTCCTGTCAGTTAAAAATTCTGAATAAATGTATCTTATTTTTTCTTAAATTTCTTGTATAAATATAAAAGACAAATTCAGAAGGAAAAAAAAAAGACAAACCAACAAAACAAAACAAAAGAGCTCCAACCTGCAAGTGATTCCATGGAACAGTACCATTCAGTTAGATGCTAGCCTGCCTATTTTTCTTTTAACAGCAATCACATGTGGACATCCTGGGAATCCAGCTCATGGAATGACTAATGGCAGTGAGTTCAATTTAAATGACGTTGTAAATTTTACTTGCAACACTGGGTACTTACTTCAGGGTGCTTCTCGAGCACAGTGCCGAAGCAACGGGCAGTGGAGTAGCCCTTTACCCAACTGCCGAGGTAAGAAACTTTTTCATACATTCTCTGCTCTCTAATGACTTATTTCAGGCATGATCCTTTACCCTGCCTTAAAAATATTGGGATATAATTCAGAAACCTGACCTTTACGAACTTATTGACACCTCTATTTCAGTTTTTGCATTTCTGTATTGGAAAATGGAGTTAGGGCTGAGTATTGGGGAAGCCTTTTCTGTATTTTACCTCGAAGTTCTCAGACTGCAGTCCTCAGCATTTTGTTTTTAGTTGTATAAAGTGCACTTTGTATCACAAAAGTTGTATTACATTAATAAATCACAGTTGGCTGTCTAGCCTGAATTAGGTACACTGGAGTACAGTTTCCATAAGTGGTCTCTTACTCCTATTAAAACACAGTTATGCAAATGATTATTAATGCATCAAAACACTATTAATTCTTCTGTAATTCCTAGCAACACCCAAGAGATGTTCATAACTTTTGTACGTGTTAAACCTGACTTTTCTTTGCCCAGAAAGCAATGATAAAGTAAGATTTAATTCTGCTTGGGATTTTTGTGAAGACATACCTGAATTTGCCTCCTAGTATGCGCTGGGAAAGATGGAGATGTTTGAGAGATGAGAATGAAGCAAGGGTTTATGTTATGAAGAAACCTGTGTATGAAATGCACATATTAGGGAAAGACAAAAAGAAACCATTTCAAAACACAATCCAAAGTTTTCAGATATCATTGAGTCCTTATCATTTATTTATCCAGATACCAGTAATGTAATTAAGATTAAAAGGGAAACAAGTCTCTGAAGTTACCCTATTGTTACTCTTTCCATTTATGGCCATTGTTTTTATTTATTTTTTTCGTCCTTTGGCTGTTGTTGCAGAATATGGAGCTAATATCAAATATTTGCTCTATTCCACCAATATCTTTATTAGACCACTAAAATCTGTTTATTGGTCTAGGGTTTTTTGTGTTTTATGCCCCAAAATAGCTTGTATTGGTGTAGCACATGCTTTCTCAATGCTGAATCCAATAAGATACCAATAATATTTAATGATATTGTGAAGTGTGTTCTTCTGAATCACTGAAGCAGAATTAATATATTCTGGCTATAAAAAAGATGCAAATTGTCAGAGAGGTGAAAGGCAGGACATGAGGTGAATCACGTAAGATATCCTGAAAGATCTCAAAAGCCTGGAGAAAAGTTTTTGAGATACTGTATGTCGTTCAGCACTCTTTTCATGAAGGCTCCAGAAGGAAATGTGTTTTAATGTATCTAATTTAAAAATGTTCTTCCTGGTCGTATTCCCTTTTCAAAGCAGGAATTGTCTGGGTCCATTTATAACTTTTAACAACAGTACTAATTTCCAAATGTGTAAACCAAAACCAAATAAAAAATGCTTAGTCTCTGGGGAGAATGGTTGTGGATGGAATGATGCACTTCACTCATAGACAGAAGCAGCAATACATTTATTGATATAAAACAGGGATTTAACAAAGTCTTTTGGTAAATGTGACAGTGTTTTAACAAGATTCAAGATGGCAAGACACTGTTGGTTATTTACTGCATAGAGTACAGGGTCAGACAGAGCTTTCAGGGAGACACTCCTGTTGAGTCTTGAGGTTCAGAAAGGACCCCCCTGCTTTCTGAACTCCTTCTCAGAGAGGAGTCTGGGTGCGGCTGGATCCAGTCCTAGTCCCAGACTTGGTCAACAGTTTATGTCTAAAGGATTACATATGAACAATCAGTCCTTTACATAACTTAGCTAAGATTTCAAAGTTTAGCATGCTTAGTCACTTACTGAGGGTCTGTTGTGGCAAGGAATCTCTGAATCTCGAGGAGTAACCTTGAGCAATGTCCCTACTCAAGGGGTGATTCTGGCATGCAGCCTCCTGCTGTTCAGGAGAGCTCAAAGGGCTCTTGGGCTGTTCACTATTTATGGGGGTAAGATGACAGACCTACAGTTATATTTGCATATTGACCACAGTACCAGCATTGCTCAAGTTAGCCCTTGGCTATTGTGTTGTTGTTATCTGTCTCCCTGAAACCACATTGAGCTAGGTGCAGCTGTCATGACTACATGCACCCCTTACAACCACCATGGGTGGTTATCACTTGGGGAAGGTTATAGGAGATAAAGATCAGGCTGACGGGGGGGTGGGAGGAGAACACCATCACAAGAACCTGATGATTTTTCCTGGTATGGAACGTGCAAAGAAATAGAACACAAAGATCAATCAATCGATCAATTGATCTATCTATACATGTATGCATATATATAGAAAAAAATATACATTATACCTAAGATAGATTTTTGAGTGTTAAATTGGAATTGGCAAGGCTGGCAAGATTTTACTTCTGTGATATAATTTGGCAGATCTTTGCTACATCATGAATCCTCAGAAAAGGAATATCACACAAGTCACAGGCTGATGAACCTTTCAGTTCTTTGGGATGGATTGCATCTCATGCCTGAAAGTTGACTACAAAATCAAGAAGCTAAAGATTGCTTTACAAATTTAAAACAACCGTGATTTCTTTAAATAATCTCATCTTCCACTATTGAGAATGAGAGTCTGGAATTCTATTGTCCTCTCTGATTAGACACGTGCAAGTTAGACAACTTGTTGTAAAGTTAATACTAAAGCAGATCAAATAACTTCTCCAGAAATGCAATAGCTAGTAAGCTTTTCTCGAATATTTTCTTGCACTGGAAAAATGATCACTTAAATGTTAAATCAATGTAAGTACTATGCTTTTCATCCTTTGTAACTTGTCATTAATGTACTAAAGGAAATTGCAGTCAGTGAAGTTGTGCTAAGGATACTGACACTGGGACTAAAAATCATGTAATAAGAAGTTAACTTCAGCTATTGGTAGCTTCATTATCTCCACCTGTTGGTTTATTAAAAATCATATTGTATTACAATGGTTGTTCCTAAGAATAATAATTATCTTTGGTGATTAGCTCATCATATTGTTTCAGAGATAGCTGATGCAATTTCAAGCTCAGTGTGTGTGGAATTAGATCTTTCATTCTCATTAAAACAACACAGAGATGGCAATTTCCTCAGTCACTACCCTCAGAATTTCTTCAAGTGAGTTAACTAGCATAGCAATATAATTATTGGAACAGAGAAGCAGGAATTAGCAAACTTCCTGTTTAGGCTCATGTACTTTTTTTCCATTTTATAGTGTTTTGTATTGCTAGACTTTAGTGAACAAACTCCTCTATCTCATCTGTTAGGCATTTAAATAGGGTTTTAATTGCTGAAAATATACACTTTTTCACATATCCTGTAGATGCAGTCCAGATCTGCTCTATTTGACTGTCAGAGTCAGAGATTGCGTGATTTTACTGAAGCTCAACCTCATTTACGAACTGAGTTACTCAGCTACTTACATTGAACTCAAGTACATTTATTAAAAAAAAAGCAAGTGAAAGTGAAAGAGAAAAAAAACAGGAAATTTATGAAGAATAATGCAAAGGCTGAGAAGATTTAAAAAATAAGAACATAAGAATTAGGAGCTTTACAGTTATTCCAAGATTATTTCACTTGTGTCTCCTGCCCACTTTCATTTTCCTTAATTCATCACATGAATTTGCATTTGATCCAGGCCAGTTTATGGTCTGAAATCTTGTTAAGAAAGGTTGGTTTTCCGAAAGTAGTGAGTAGTATAGATGCAACTCTGCCAAGATCCATTCACTTAAGAATGTCAAACTCCTATCAGAATGGAGCTGCCCAGCATTCTCTCAGTTGGATATCTACAGTTTTGTTTATTCTCATTTAGGTGGTGTAAAGTTGGACTTTTGCCTTTCACTCAGTGCTTCTTCACTTCATTCTTCCCTTCACTTAGTACTTATTTCTCTATAGTAACAGGTATTTTTCAGTGACTTGTATCTCTTCCATCATGAACTGTGAGGACCCACCTAATCCTGTCACCTACTGCTTGTCTGTTGCCTCACTATAGCTCTGTATTACAAAGCATAGAGTTGTTTAGGAACTCTAATCAATAAAGATTTAAATGTCATTAAATTATTAACTTAAGTATTTTTATAATTACATCTTGAAATAGTGGTCAGTGTAGGGACTGCATAACTAATTGTTTTTCTTTCCTGAAAGTTTGTTAGTGTATGATTTGAGAGAATGTAATCTCAAGTTAAAAGAAGGAACTGGATTCTTTTCTGTCCTCTGCATCAGCAAGAATTTTATTTAAAATACAATTAAAACTGTAAGTATTACTCAAATGTCACCACTTTTGTCTTAGAAATTACAAAAATGAAGATGTACAAGAAGTAAACAACCAAAGCTGACTCAGAGCCTTGGTTGAGCATAAGAAACTCACAATTAGTGGCAGAAAAAGAGATGGTCACACTAATACAGAAGTGTTGAGGCGTGATCAACCTTGAACTCCAGGTTGACATTTAAGGTGTTTGAAGAAGAGACAAGTCATAAAGTTTGCAGTTTCTCTAGATTCGAGGTGATCAACCTTGAAATCCGTGTTGACATTTAAACTGTTTGAAAAAGAGATGGATCATAAAGTTTGAGGTTTCTTTAAGAAATCCTACTTTTGAGTTCTGTAGAAGAATATACTATCTAAAGTAACAATAACTGTTGTAAATGTATTTGCACATTACTTAGTTGTAGTGCAAAGGGAATAGTCAATACCAACTTCAATTTAAGCATATCAGTGCTACAGTATTTCTATACCATTGACCTACTACATGCATTTCTCATCTAGAAATTTTGGAGGTTTTATTTCAATTATATGACTTTTTAAAAATGTATTAATTGTCTTGAGAATTGGTATTGTTTCTTGGTTTAGGTTAGTGTGGTGGATTGACCTTGGGTTCAGTATAAAGTGGTTTTTCTCTGCTGTTCCTTCTTCCTCAATCTTTTCTTCTTTTCTGGCATGGGTTCCCCACAGGCTGCAAGTCTTTCAGCAGTATTCATCTGCTCTGGTGCGGGTCCTCCATTGGCTGCAGAGAGTATCTGCTCCCCCATGGACTACCTTCCCTTCTGACCTCAGTGTTCCCTCTATTGTTTCTCACTAATTATTTGTGCCCTCCTCCTCTATCTGTGGCATTTTCTGCCCTTTTCTGCATATATTTTCACAGAAACACAAACTTCCCTCATGGACTCAACTGTGATTTGAGGAGAGACTGAGCTGGAGTTGTTCAGCCTAGAGAAGAGAAGGTTCAGAGGAATCTTAAAAATGCTCATCTAAAGAAGGGTATAAAAAAAAAAAAAGACAGCCAGACTTCTTAGTGGTGCACAGTGAAAGGACAAGAGGCAAAGGGCACAAAATGAAACTTAAGGAAAAGCTTTTTAACTGTGAGTGTGGTCAAACACCTAAACAGATTGCCCAGAGAGGTTGTGGAGTCTCCATTCTTAGAGGTATTCAAAAGCTGACTGGACAAAGCCCTGGGCAGACTGCTTTAGCTGTCCCTTCTGACTTCAACTATTCTGTGATTCTATATAATTTATGACTAAAGAGTATGACAGATGCATTTGTAGAATTTTGCTGAAGTGCTATGTGGCATCTCCAGACCTATTTTTCTGCTGATCCCAGTGGTTTAGGCTACTACATAACACAGAGTTATCAAAAATAGGCAGACTGCAAGCTTTTCAGATTAAAACACAGTCTCATAGATTAAGGTAAATTGGAACCACTTTATGAGACTGTAACCCTGATCACCTGATCTAGGGTAACTAGATAGGTAACTCAGATAACTTCTTAACCATCTCTGCATGACTCTCCAGCTCTCAAAAAACACTTAAAGGTACATGTAAGAGAAGAGGATACAATTGTTTTCCCCAATTTAGATGAATACAGAACAAAAGGAAAGGAATTTCAATGAGTAAAAATTTATTCCACATATTGACTAAACACTATAAGAGATTATCTAAATCCCAAGGTCCCGACACCCTACTGTTTCTTGCCTACAAGCATCAAAGCTTATGCTTAACTTGACACTGTTAAGAACTCTAGCTGAAGATGTCTATATGCCGCTGCTCACAATGAATTTAGGAATTCACTGTGAAACAAAAACTTTTGATATTCCTTCAAAAGAATGGAAAGAGAAGTACAGAGCAGTCTGGGTCAAACATACATATCAGCCAGGCATGTTCCTGCAGAACACTTCTCTGCATGCATCTACCTGGTTCAATTCTATCCTATTTATCTGTGAGTCTTCTATTCTGTAAGCTGCCTCCCTATAAGCTCATGGCATAATTACCTTTACACCATTTCACTGGGAGCAGAATTTGATATACCATTTAAGATTTTTACTTCAGTAAATACTATATTTTTGGACCACATGCTGTGAAAATTGCTGTAACATAATTTTATGATAATTACACTTTTTATTTATAATTTCGTGTAGTTTGGATTAAAAGATGGATATGCATAGTTCAAAATTATTAGAGATTCTTTTTGCCAAAAATCCTTAAATAAAATGAATCTTGAATTACATTATTTACATGAAAGAAGAGCAAAAAGTCCAAAACAAAATTCTGCCAACTGAATGGCATATATCAAATTTACTCTTAATGAATTGATTAGAACTTGCCTAAAGCAAGTAATAGCACTTCTTCTGGCATATGCCTTTCCTTCTAAAATTGCCTTTTATCTAATGGGTGAAAAACATTTGTATTAAATTTCATTTTAGTGATGAATTATGAATTTGTATACAAAAAAAAAAATATCTTCCAGCTCCTTAAATATACTGCTGGAAAGAGATTGATGTTTCTGGCAAACCTGTATCATTTAATTCAACAGAGATTTTACGTATGACCTTTCTTTCAAACCGTGGTTGAGTTCACTTGAGTCAATAATGAACTTGGCTTCACTTCACTGAGACTCTACATGCAGTTACTACAAAATATAGATTACTGCTTGAAGCTACTGCAGAATATTATTTTATTTTATTTTATTTTATTTTATTTTGCAACTGAGCTATTACATATGCACGGGAAACTGATCTTTTCAGAAAACAAAACTGGACAGTTCTCAGGAACTCTTTTGCGATGATGCATTGCTTCTATCTATTGTGTCCATAGTAGGCAGGACAGGAAAACTGGCAGGAAATTTACCAAGGAAATTATATGAGATTTTTTTGCCTGACAAAAAAGGTTGCAGAGGTTTGAGCTAGCTCACATTCTGCAGTCTGTATCAGTAAGCCCACGCTATTTGTTAGTAATAAAGAATTCAGGTCTCTCTTTGTTCATTTGTCCTGGTTTTGTACTGAATTTCTAATTTGAAAGGTTTTTCTTTTTTTTATCTCATTACTGATAGTTTCGAGAAAATATCTATTTGACTCTTTGTCTTGTCAAGAATCTGATATTACAAGGAACTGTCAATTTTGTCATGTTTTCTTTAGTGGGTATATCATTTGAACCAGTGGTAATATGTTCCACTTCTTCACTGACAAGAAAAATAACCTTTCTGATGACAGCTGATAGAAGGGTGGGCGAGAATGAGACTGAAGACCAATTCTTCTCATCCAAAGATAAAGCAACTCTGAACCTAAGCAGTTTTCCATCTATGGTGGTATCAAGGTTTCATATAAGCTGAGAAAATTTTGTGTTTTGTTTGGTTTTGTTTTTCCAAAGTCAGAGGCCTTTGTTAAGACTTTTGCATACTTTGAACATTAGATATACCTAATCTGTTCATGTTGATAGCATGTTGATAACCTTCAGAAGGATAATTAGAACTTGACTAAGTTTCCTAAATAAAGAGGTGAGGTGCCATGGGAGATGTCATACAGTGTCTGAGATATTTACCTGAAGCTGGCAGAGATGACACAGGACTCAAAATTATTCCTGCAGCTCTCTGGAGTAGCACCTGCCTGGAGATTAGGCAAAGACATCTCAAGAGGTAGTGGAAACATCATTTGGGACAACTGAATAGTTTCTCTCACATGTGAAAAACAATGCTCTGATTAAGAAAAATCTAAAGAGAAAGACTTATCTTTCTGATGTACCTGGTAGTGTAATGCCTGAGTTCATGATGGGAATGGATCTTCTTTGGAAGAGATTTCGTATGTATATCATACGAGGGGGAATGGCTTCAAACTGGAAGAGGGTAGATTTAGATTAGATATTAGGAAGAAATTTTTCACTCTGAGGGTGGTGAGGGACTGGAACAGGTTGCCCAGAGAAGTTGTGGAAGCTCCATCCCTGGAGGTGTTTAAGGCCAGGCTGGATGGGGCCTTGAGCAACCTGTTCTAGTGGGAGGTGTCCCTGCCCATGGCAGAGGGGTTGGAACTTGATGACCTGCAAGGTCCCTTCCAACCTAAACCATTCTATGATTCTATTCTATGACCTGAGAGACAAATACATGCTTTGGAAATTAGTTAATCTGGTGTTCCAAAAAAAAGTGTTGTTTTATAAAATTGGACCCACTCAGTTCAAAGCTTAAAAAAATAACTGCAAGTTATGTAATTTCTTTTAACATAATTCTTCCTCCATATTTATTTTAGTATAGAGTGGCTAGTTAGTTATCAGAGCACTCCAGCAGAAATTTTCCAATAGAAAACATAAGGAAGACTGCATTTTTTGTAAAAATGAGAGAATATTTGGCATGTTTATATCAATGGCAAATATTTTGGAATGCAATTAAAAGTGAAATGTGTCTTAGCTTTTCATCTCGCAAAAAACCAAATGTGAACTACATACTTTGTTGGACCTATTAATGTTAGTTAAGGTCTTGTTTATACCAATGTATTATTTAGCAAATTATTAGTGTTAATTTGCACTATTACCAACAACCTTTATACTACATTAATTACAGCGAGAATTTCCTTGGCCTGAGTTCATCAGAAACATGATGTCAGGGTGTTAGATTTTGGATAGATTTTAATAATGTATGTAAAAACAAAAAATACTCTGCTTCCTAAATATTTTAGTTCTATGGTTTACATGGCCAGAATTTCTATGATAAAGTCACTCTCCAGGTGGCCCTCATTGAAAAAATAACAATCAGAAAATCAAAACTCCTATGTATTTGAGACTTTTGCAAAGCGAAGTTGTAAGTTGAGTAGGTTTGTTTTGTTTTTTCTTGACTTCACTAAGCAGTTATCATTGTTGTGTATTGTTGACTTTGCACTGAACTTTACTAAAATTCTGTAGACTGGCAATTTTGTAATCTTGCTTTCACAAGCAGTGCCTTCTTTTTTTTATAGACAGCATTTCTTAGTATTTGTCATGAAGTCAGAATGAATCCTCTAATGTTATTCACTGAATGACAGTCCCTATACGTTTTATAGATACCAACATCAATGCAATACTTTTCAAATAAAAAAGTTTAAAAACACTGTTGATCCGATACGAAAGTTTTAAAAAGCAGCTTAACATTGTTTCTGTCAAGGAAAAAAAAAAAGAGAAAGAGAGAGTGAGAACAAGAAATGAAATACTGTGAATGATGTACTTTTTGATGATCATTCAACTTTTTAACAGAAAACTGCCTAAAGGACTCTGACACGGTCTTTTCGCTTCTTTGTCCTCAAGGGTTTAAATCTACTCAGTGTGAGGTTCCAAAGTCATCAGGGCAGACTTAAAGCATTCTTCTGCTTTTCTCAACAGACTAAATTGAGAGTGCCAGAATTCATTTCCCATGTAACCCTTGACAGCTGTCATTGAGAGAAAGCAATCTCCATCTACTCTCACTGTGATTTCCAACTGAGTCCCCAGGGTGAAAGGCAATCAGGGAAACTACTGCCTTAGCTCTGCATGCTGGCCAACTCAAATGCTTTTCTAAAGTACTCCTTACTGCAGCCCTTCTTAGCAACAGCACACTCGTGTATTTAAAAATCTATAGCTAATGTTAAATGGCACTGCAGGCATAATTCTGTTTACTTTTTAGCGTCAAGGATAGTATTATCTTGCATAATAATTTGATACAACTTCATGTATGATGCAAGAATTTTGTTGCTCGGAGTACATGCTTAAATTATGCATTCAGTGGCTATTTTGTATTTTATTCATCACTGAGTTGGATAAACAGATACTACTGGTACAAGAATGAGAACACTGTATCACACAGACAAATTGATACTTTGGGACTGTAATATATTCCTTGAATATTCCATATTTCTGGTCTGCATGGAGAATGAAGCTTTTCTATTCTCCCTATTGTGTTTCAAAGATAATTTAGTTAGAATTGCTTTTGGGTAGCTTTAGGGCAGCATATCTTCATGAAACAAAGTTATTTTTTCTTAATTTCTAATACTGGCTTTTCAGAAGCTAACTTTGCAGGCTTACTGTTTAAACCAAGGTTTCAATTTTAAGCAGTTGTATTTTATTTTGTTTTATTTTAATAATCTCAACTGTACAAGAAAAAGGGACAGCTGTTGTGAATGCTTTTAAAAATTAAACCTAGGGAAAAACTTGAGTAAAACATAGGATGGGAAGAATTTTTGAAAAGAATTCTATTCATGAATGGGCAAAACCTTCAATAAATGTGAGAATTTTGCAATATGCTTCAGATGTTTCTTCTATTTCAACAGAACAGTATGATATTAAAATTGGAAGAATTTGGCCAAATAGTTTCAGTGTTCTGTTTCAACTAAGCCAGTGTATATTCGAGTGCAATAACAATGATTTTCACTAAATTGCAGTGGAAAAAACATTTTTGGTCTTTCTTTTGAACAAATTCTAAAATGTCATTTCACTGTTTATTATACTGCTTTTTACTTTTACAGTATTTTTATCTGTGCAGTATTTCACTGTTTATTTTTAAATAAAACAGTTTATCTGTTTGATCAAGAAATAAAATAAGCATTCAGTATCATGGTTAAAGAAATAGTACTTTCCAATATTCTGGAGTTCTCACAACTCCCAAATGAGATTTCTATGTGACTGATAGTCCATGGCAGGTTGTCTGCCTTTTTGCTCTGGAAGGCCTCCTCCTCCCCATTCGAGCAAAAGAGAGTACCAGGGCATCTGCTGCATTTCTGTCCCTTATTCAGGGAACAACTGGAGAGAGTCCAGCATAGGGGAACAAAGACAACTGAGGGATTGGAGCATCTCCCTTATGAGGAAAGGCTGAGAGAGCTGGGACTCTTTAGTCTGGAGAAGAGAAGGCTGAGGGGAGACCTTATTATGGCATACAAGTATCTAAAGGGTGGGTTGAAGGAGGATGGAGCCAGACTCTTTTCAGTGGTTCCCAGTGACAGGACGAGGGGCAATGGGCAAAAGTTGGAACACAGGAAGTTCTGTTCAAATACGTGGAAAAGCTTCTTTACGGTTCGGGTGACAGAGCACTGGCACAGGCTGCCCAGGGAGGTTGTGGAGTCCCCTTCTCTGGAGATTTTCAAGACCCGCCTGGATGCAGTCCTGAGTAATGTGCTCTGGCAATCCTGCTTTGGCAGGGGAGTTGGACTAGATGATCTCTAGAGGTCCCTTTCAACTCTGAAAATTCCGTGATTCCGTGATTCAGAACTTTGGGCAATGCATTACTTTCCTCCCCTGACAGCAGCCCTGTCTTGGAGGCACTGTGTGAACACAGCAAGCAGTGTTCTTCACAGTAAAGTGGTTGCAGAGCATGCATTCTTTCTTCACATAGAGTCTTGAGAAAACATAGCAGTGACTTTTTAAAATGGCAGTGGTAGGCCAGTTCTCACTTAAGATGTGATAAATTCTAAGCTCTTAATCAGCCTGAAGATTATTAAAGTGACTTCTTTTAAAGGTTGTCCTATGTTCTGGAGGTGGGTATTCTGTATCGCTCCAGTTAGTGGTTTTTTGGTTTGAAAAGCAGAAGTTAAGATTTTTTTTTTATGGTCAGAAAATCAGAAAAAGGTGTAAGAGGGCATATAAGCCTCTAATATAGTCCGTAGTGCCTTCAATTGCTGTGAACAGATTTGATTCCAGAAACTGCTCCTGGGACTGTTTCTTTTATCCTGTTACTGTTTAATATATAAAAAAACCCAAAACCACCAACTATGGAAAGGTTCTCTGTATCAGAAATAATTTATAAATGAGATATTATATTTTCTTCTCAATGGAAAATTGTCCAAAAGTCAGAAGCATAAAACTAGGGAAAAGTTCAGATTTACAGACAATCTTTTGATCCAAAAGTATTGAGCAAGCATAATAACGCTACCGTGCCCTTTTAACAGAGCTGAAATTAAGGTGTGCAATTTAGCTCCTTTGTGTCGTAGGAGTAGTGAAAAGCAAAAGAAGCATAATGGCACTCCTGAAAATCCAGGTATTGGAAATTGATAACCCTCATTCAATGGAAATTAAATTGTGTGTGTATCCATGTTAGTAAATTCAAAGTCAGACAGACTCAACAGTAATGTAGATCACCAAAACAACACTTATATACTGCTCAATGCACGCATAAAATATTTTTAAAAATTGAAAAAACTGATAACACTTGACAGCCTATGATCATTGAAAGGTCAGAAATTGTACAGTAGAACATATGAATTCTTGCTGTACTTAGTGCTTTTAAACTTTGGAAGCAGAACACAGTAACTTCCAATCTTGTGAGTGTGAATCAAAGCTCTGTCTTGTATTCATTATCATCTGATCTAGCTGAACAGCATAGACCCCATCTTCCTAATAAAGAATGTAAATTCACACCTCCATTTCAAAACTCCTATTTCAGTTATTGTCATAATTTTATTTTGCTAGTTTTAAGGAACAAGAATAAAACTTTTTTAAGGCAGCTAAGCCCTGCAAGTAGCTTTGTGAATTGTTTAAAATTTAAATAGCAAAAAAAAATAAAATTGTACAAACATTTGTATGTTTGTACAAGGCAACTTATAACTATGCAGAGGATGCAGGCTAGTTCCAAAAGCAGAAGCTTTACAGCAGCATCTACACAGCACTACGCCACAGCTAATTGCCTAAGAAACAAGGTTAATTGGGATGCAGCATGCATTGCTTCTGGGAGTTGTGCTAGTTTCTGTAACAAAGAGTTGCACTGTGAATGCGGACATGTGAGCTCATTCAGATCTAGCTTAATATTTTGGGCTGTATGTTTTACAGACTTTCACTTATGTCTCTGTTTTATGGTGAGAGTTATATTGCCAGTGAAATAATTAGACTCAGTTGACATTGATTAGTTATAATGGAAAAAAAAAAATAGTAACAAAGAATGAAATCGATTTTTTGTTTAATGTAAAAAGAATAAAGCATTTTCTCTTGATAGTACATATATAGAGCTCCCCAGAAGCAGGATTTTTCAGGGTTCTTCAAAGCAAGTACAGAGACACAGGCTTCCACATCCAAATCTTTCACAGCTTCCAATAAGCAATAAGACTGTAGGACTTTGCATTTTTCCCTCTTTTGTGGGACAGAAAAAAGTCAGGAGGTAAAAAGGTATTTGTTTCTGTCAATGAAATCCCAGTGTAAACACATACTTCTTTAACCTGCATGTATCTGATTTGTGTATAACATTTATAAGGTTATAACACTAAATTTAAATAAAATTTGTTGTATGAAATATAAGCTAAACTGTTATAATGCAAGCTAAATGTAACTTCTCTGGTGAATTATTTCATAGGATTCACCATAAACCAGAATGAGAGTAGTTTCAATTTGGAGACTCTGTAACTTTACTACTCCTCAGGAAAAAAAAAGCAAGTCTGTCTTCCATTAACCATGGCTCTTCACCAATCTAGATAAGGCCTTACTAATGCTTTGTGTACCTCCTTGTAATACCTAATGTTTTTAAATGTATTTTGCTCTTCTGTGCAATTTTATCTTATCTTCAGTGTTTTTAATAACAATCAGTAGATGGCAAATAGGTTGGCTTCATGCCAAAGAGCGTTCGCCCTCTCTCACCACCCCCAAATATTACTTCTAAAATAATTTTTATGAAGGAAAAATTTGGATTCATGTTGGACATCCTCTAGACCTAGGTATATGCTTGTCCAGAATCCGTTGCAAGACTGAAACTATGAACATTTAATACTTTTAAGATTGTGCCTTTAAAAGAGGAAAGAAATAAAAACAATTTGAACTGGTTTTCACCCAAGATTAAATTTTAGGATGTTAATATTTCTTTAAAATCCTGATTCTTTTTAGCTGATTGAATAAAATATTCTTTCAATGAATGAACTTTTGCAAAAGCTAAGTTGTTCTAGTGGATTAGCTAATCAGTAAATTTAAATTGTATTTATGATAAAACTTAACCTTTTGAAAAAAGCTATGATTCAGGAGTAAAAAATGGTGCATTAGTGACTCCATATTTCTTACCTCTAAAATTATAATGCTATCTGACGTTCTTCTCCACTGGTTTCTTTTTCATGAAAATTAATTTGAACTGTATGATGTACTTAAAAGGTAGATTCCTGACATTGTTGAGCTGAGGTTTATAATGCTAATAATATTCTAAGTCTTTCTTTATTTATACCATTATGTTCAGAGTGAAGACAGGACAGAGGTTGAGGAGGCATTTGTAAATTTTCAGACAGCTTTCAGACGAATAGACAGCAAAGTTGGGAGTTTGCAGTGGAGGTGTCAGCATCTCATCATAATCTTCTGCCAAGAGACCATCATGTTCACTGCAGAGTATAAAACAGAGGATTCAGGAGGGCAGATATACCGCATATGCAAACTAAACAGTCATGACAAACCCCATAATTTTTTAGGTTTTTAACTGCTATCTGAAAAGTAACTTCATGCTTTTTGGTGCTCCTGCTCCACTGTCAAATATTTGATTTTTCACCATCTCCCTTTTTCTGCTCTACACATTAATAGCAGAAAATGTTCTTGTTAATGTTGGAAGCAAATTTTCTCATTACAGGAAATAAAAAAAGAAATTGTTAAAGTGTTGTTTAAACTATGTATTTGTTTGATTTTAATTTAGTTTCCTTTACATAAAAAATACATAAAAGACCAAACAAAGCCTACCAAGAGAACGATACAAAATTCCTTTAATTTTTCTTTTATCTTCAAACCACTTGTATGTCCATGACTATTACAAGAGCTACAGTAAAATCATAGTATTGTTTTCAAAGCAAAAAAAAGATCTAGAGACTTACTTAGGAGTCATCATATCCGATATTTAAAACCACAAAGGATATCAAATGGACCACAGTCACGAGCTGCTAGTGAAGTAATGAAAAAAAGGACTGTTACATATTATTTATGACATTGCTATTATGCATCAGTGATGACTGCTGTTCGTCTTACAGTGGTGAACTGTTCTGATCCTGGCTTTGTGGAAAATGCAATTCGGCATGGACAGCAGAATTATCCTGAAAGTTTCAAATATGGAACAAGTGTGGCGTACCATTGCAAGAAGGGCTTTTATCTGTTGGGCTCATCTGCTTTGACCTGTAAAGCTAATGGCTTATGGGATAGATCACTACCAAAGTGTTTGGGTAAGTGTGCATTCAGTTGGATTAACATTAAAGAGTCATCCATGATTTTTAGTCATGATAGACCAAAAAAAGTGTAGTCATCTACTGAGGAACAAAACTGGACTTTAGGATCAATGCATTGCAAATTGTACAGCTCAGTAAGAAAAAAATAAGACAAGATGTCATGCAACTTGTCATTATTAAAAATGGGTTTAGAGGGAACTGTGGAGCTATTATTTCAAATGCCAGAAAGTTAAGATTAATTTCCCCTTTTGTTGTGTTTTTAAGATATCTGAAAACAGCTAGGGAAATCTAAAATTATTATTTATATATTATCATTTAGATTGGTAGTCTAAGACCATTAATGCCTATCTGAGAATTATTTTTTTTCAGATGTATTGAAGTGTGTATGTGAGAACGAATCTATGAAATATTATACAGAAAACTTTTGCTCAAGAGGGTCTTTTCATAACATCACTTCATACGTCCTCCATCACTTTTTCCTCAGAGAGGGGAGAAATCTTCTGGTGTTTCCTATAATCAATGATTTTGAATCTAATTCACCTAGAATAGCTGCTCATCTTTCCACATCAAGTGTTCTGAAAGTTTGATAGCAGTTACATGGCTTTCTGTTTTTAGGCAGAGCTTGAGGAAAGTCGAAGGTGTCCATTCCCTCAGAATAGGAATTCCTGAACTTGCTCTGGGCACTATTGTTTGAGGCCGTGGGAATTTTCAAATGAGCCTGGGAGGTGCCTACATTCCTCAGTCACCTAATGGATTAGCTGCTACTTATTTGCTGCTGATGGACTGAAACACTATCTGAATCCTAAATATCACCAGGACAAATTTAGCATTCTTTCCCCTAAGAAAAACTCAGTGAAATGAATAGGGCTCTTTCTATGAGAAAGATCTGTTTCTCTATTCACAGATGAAGTCACTCAGAATCTTTTCAAGTACTGTAAGAGAGATTTAATTTTCAAAGGTTATCAGTGATAATCTCTTTTTGCAAGCGTAAGATTGTTTCTGGTGCTAGGACGAAGTGCTTGGAGAAGCAGGTGAGATAAATTTTCATCCCAAAGTGGACACAATGTTTACCATGAACAATTCTTGTTCAAGAATAAAAAAATAGAAACACACTGCTCTTTTATATGCAAGGCAACACCTATGAGTGTCACTGCTTAAAATTGGATGCTTCTTTTCTTCTTCATAAACTGGGAAAATTTCATGCTACTCACTACTAATCATTATACAGCCACATTAAGGTGACCTGCATATGATTTTCTTCCAAAAACCCTGATCACCCACTGCAGCTCTTTCCAGAATTGTGGCAGGACTAGCATTGGCATCGTACTAAAGCACGCTCATTGAGGTAACTGATCTGGCTGGAAACTAAACACTTTTTTTTTTTCTGTGGCAGTACTGTTCAGCCAGATCAGTGTTCTGGTTTGGTTTACCATTTGCTACGTGAACGCTTAAGCCAGCCCAAGGAAAGCAAAAGAAACGCACAGCAGTGAAAGAGTGGTGGTCAGGACTATGCCTCTTGGCAGAATTCCATTGTGCAGTCAGTTTGACATTAACATGGGACTCAGTAAAACACAAATAATTTTGATTTCTGTCAGGAGTAATAGTCATCAGAATAACAGTCTTTTTTTTTTTTTTTCTAAAAATATATTTGACCCATAGACCATTCATTCAAGTAACTCATAAAGCTGCTCAAGTTCAATTGCTCCACTTAAGTGTTGGCTGTTTAAGTTATGTGACTGTTTACTGAAGTTATATACAATTTATTTTCCCTGTTTTTTCTTTCTCTACTGGAAGACCTAACTTTTACACAAAAGCATTCAGGATTTGATTTCTAGTTCACCATAGGATGACTTATGTTTCCTCATATAATAGATTTGAACTACTTGTTTGCAAGTTATTCTGTGCCAAAACTGTTTATCTGAATTTTTGCTCAGACAAAATTAACTTAAGCATAAACATGATTCATACTTTACAAAAATTATCAGCAATCCGTTTTCCTCTTGCTCACTTTAGTGCAACACATTGCTATAATAATACTACAGGTGAAGCTTTTTTATTTCTCTATACTGTCTAAACTGTGTCTGGTTATTGTATGGGTATGGTAAAGCTACTTTCTGTTATCATGTCTGTAATATATAAGCACATTGCAACATTAACCTTATTTGGTTTCTTCTTTCCCAACCTTAACAGAAATAATGTATTATTTGGAGGGAAGGACAGTGAATGGAGACAAATGAGGAAAGAACTCAGTATATTTTTCAGGGAAAGGCTAAACCGGGTGGGTTAGTTTTACGTGTAGTTTTATGTTTAATCCTACAAATGACCAGTAATCATCTATAGCAACAACAAAACTGAAGATACGAAGGAGTTGAAATCCAGACAGAAGTTTATTTTGTGTGGAACCAGCCTCATATGTAAAGGTTGTAATGATTTTTTTCAGTGCCATGAAAACATCTTATATTGTGCTCTTTCCTCTGTTAGCCATTTCTTGTGGACATCCTGGGGTACCTGCCAATGCAGTTCTTTCAGGAGACAAATTTACATATGGCTCCATAATTCGCTATTCTTGCACAGCGGGTCGAAGGCTCATTGGAAATTCTACTAGGGAGTGCCAAGAAGATAGCCACTGGAGTGGGACTCTCCCTCACTGTTCAGGTACTTGTACCAACCATCGTCTGGATATCACCTTGAGTCACATGGATAAGGCTATTCTCAAGCAATTGTTAACTACAGTCAAATATTTGGTTTGGGTTTTTTTCCCAAGTATATTTTAATTTCACCAATAGCCACTCAGCTGCATTGTAGCCATTTATTGGATTATTCTCATATGTTGTCTTATTCTCTTTGTCATTACTTCATAAGTTTTCTCTTTAGCTAGATGCTATGGTTATATACTGCAGTATATAGAAGCCACAAAACACTGTTTAAAACCTGGTAGAGTTCTGCTTAAAAAGGATGCATGTATTAAATTTTATTTTTATAAACACAGTTTTGTGTAAACAAAGCTTGTCACATAGGAAAATGTTGATTAAAAAACATCACAGCGCAGGTATGAGATTGTAAACTTCATACATTGTGTTCCTCTTTTCACTGACAGAAATATTCTTTATTAGTGCCACAATGTGCAAACACCATAAACCTCTACAGTGTTCTTGGTGCTGTCAGGAAGTACAGGAACAGTTTATTCTCCCGTAGACTAACTATGCAAATTTAGAAGAAGCCATAAAACATTACACGGTTTTGTTGAAGTCAAGAGCTCAGATGAGGCTACTAAGGACATCCACAGCATATTAATAAATTTTGTAAGAGAAACAAGTCTACACACTTCGGTATATAAGAAAACAAATACCTGACAGGTTTAAGAAGAAAATTTCTTAATGAGAAAACGGTTCCATAATTCCACATTATAGAATCTTCTTATAACTTCCCCTAAGCTCTTGGACACGCCCACTGTCGGGCTGATCTGATTCAATGTGGTTCAATTCAGATTTGACCTATTTTAAATAGGTGAAAGGTATTTGAATTCTGTGCTATGAGAAAGCTTGAAATAAGTGTTCATTGAAAATGGTCCATTCATAAGTTGGTTCTTCAAGGATGCTGAGAAGAATTTGAAACACTGGGGAAAGGGAGTGAATTTAAATCACTAATGTTTGTCTCTGTTGTCTGCTCCTAAAGGAGGAAAGAGTTTACTTCATCTTCTCACACTGCTAGATCTCACTACCATCGTGGTCTCTGTACTTAAACCTGAAAGGAATCTCTGCAGGACAATTGTATGGATAGTTTCCACACAGAATTGACCTTTTCTTGCTTATCTTAAGCCCACATTTATGTCACTTTCACCTTTTTATCCAGTAAAAAATGCCAGATCTGAGATTGCACTTTAACATTTCTAAGGTCAGAACCCTCTAGTGCTGTTACCCAACATTTCCCACCACAAGGGAAATTCATGTGCTGGTGGAAAGAAATTTTAATTTAATAATTCAAACTCTTCAGATATTGGTCATAAATATGATAGTATTTTTATAGACTCATATATTTTTTAACATTAAAGACCACTGTAGTCACCTCCTGTGATGGGGAAAATTTCTAGTGTAACTAAGACATTGTTACTGATGCAGACTTTAATTTTCTAAGTTTGAACACGATGTGAAACCATCTTGATTCCCTAGGAAAATGAGAAATCTATCGCTGTTAACTCAAGTAAAAGAAGAAACAAAGACTCCCAAACAAACAGCCAAAAAACCCTAAAAAGGTGTCTTATTCTTCTAAGGCATTTAGAATTATAAAAACACCTAAAATTTCCATGCTAGGTATTCAGGAGATTTCTACATTTTTAAAAAAAAAAAAATAATTTGTATTCATAATGTCAGTGAAAGAATGATTGTATCCAGGACAACTGAGGCAGCTAATTGAGATATGAAAAACAGTCCCAATATAACATTTGAAACCTGTAGTGTGCGTGGGGTTTATTTCTTTATTATATATTAACATATGTTTGAATGTGCGATAGTATAAATATGATCTCAGGTTTTGTTGTCACCTGGTACCTGTTGCAGTGATGGACACTTGTATCTTATGAGTTAAGTGATAGTTGAGATTTTTGTTTAAGACAACTCACACCCATTTTTCAGTAATGGATATGTAGTCATCTACACTGATGAATAAAAAAAGGTCTATACCTTCATATACTATAACTACCTTCATCTATACCCTTTGACTATAAACTTGCATAGCTCCAGTTTAAACTTTCTCCAATGGTTTTCACCCATCCCAAACAACACTCCATCAAACAATGCAGAAATACTTTACAAGTTAGTGTGTGCTGGGCATCATTCTCTACAGCCTCTTTGAACGGAGCCACCATTTTGGAGAGTGAGTTTAAGAGTATAGATGTGGACAGAATACACCAGCTGGCTTCAAGACACTCACACTGTTTACAAAGATGTACTTAGACAAGGAAATCTAGTTCCAAATGCTGTAGGGCAGGGTGGCAAGGACAATCTATTCTAGAAGAAGCTAGTACTAAGCAAAGTTGACACAACCGAAGCCCACGAATTAGGCTTGAATTCAGGAACTGTGTCTTTTATGAGGAAGCATGATTGTATCCGAAGCATGTGTCTCAAGCTTCCTATACTGAAAACCTTATGCCACACACATAATCGTAATTTCTGACTTTAGAAAGTTTTCATTTCTAAAATAAAAGTTTGAGTTTTCTCAATGTTTTGCTATTGTTATTCCTTTGTTCAAGATTCTGTCCATCTGAGAGGTGTGCATATGATGAAAAACCTATGTAAGAAGATACAGACTTCTACCTATGGAATTTACACAGATTTTGAAAAATACCCAAACCATTTTTAATAGAAATTCAGTCTAGATGTATAACTTAAAAATGGAGAACAAAGAATAATGTTACTATGGACAACAATTTAGACACCGAGGGATTTAAGAGAGATACAATTTTATGTCAAAATTTATAATAAATTGCTGATACTGAGACCATATTTCCTTGACCGTCCTGGGTAGCATTTCCTGTAGCAGCCACTTTATCTGATAAGGTAGTTGATTGGTTCATCAGACCGATAAGGACATGTTTGAGAGGTCTGTTTTGCAGCACCTTCTTTCTCTTCTAAAATTCTAACCAATACTTGCACAGGAATTTGAAGTATAAGGAAAATTATGAGGTGTCCTTTCCATTCTTGACAGGCACACAAGGTCGGGTACCATTTAGTCTTTTCTGGGGATATATGTATTTTGAATATATTTCTTAATAAACTTGAATGTGGTTCCCTTCACTCTTGCTGTTATCTGATTTTTGTTATTACAAGGTTTTGCTAGCAGAGTTCAAAAATAAAATACAATGTGTAAAAACCTTTATTTATGTCAAAAAGACAACAAATTTGTTAAACTGACAAAAAATTATGGGGGTGCTCTCTGTGTTCACAATTATCTTTTATTTATATCAAATTCTATGTTTAGGTCTGTATAGATCTGAGATAAGTAGTAGGCTAAAAAGACATATTATTTTCATCTTTGGCTTTGGTTTCATGCCCTTGCACTGGAAGCAAAGTGTTTATAACAGAAACAATGCAGTTAATAGTACTATTCACAAGAGAGTATCTTCACTACCACTACATTTGCACATAACGTCTCTGCCAATCATTCTGCCCTGTTGTGTTTTACAGGAAATAATCCTGGCTATTGCGATGATCCAGGAGTACCAGCTCATGGGTCTAGACTAGGGGATGAGTTCAAAATAAAAAGTCTGTTACGTTTCTCATGTGAAATGGGTTATCAACTGAGAGGATCTGCAGAACGAACGTGCCTCCTTAATGGTTCCTGGTCAGGTGTACAGCCTGTGTGTGAAGGTAGGTATTGGTACCGTTGGCATTTATGACACCATTGGATGATATTTACTAATGACATTTTATTCTTTAGTTAAAAAGAAATTCTATTCCAGAAATATGCTTTCATATTGCTCTGTGGAAATTTGATATAACAGAGTTTGCAAGCAATATTTTCAACTTTTCTTTCTATAGAATGTCTATGCATCAAGGACTGAACAGACGATAAAATAATGTTGTATTCTTAACTAAGTATAAATTAATGTATATTTCTCCACATAAATTATACTAATTTTTTACGAGATATACTATTTTTATGCTAGCTGTTTAAGAAGAAATGCAACAGAGAATATTTCTGGAAATCATATTTTAAATAAGATAAAAAGTGTAATGAATTTTTAAACTTTTTATGCACTGTCAGAATTGGAAAGCAGTAATGGAGACTTTAGATTTAGTTTTAAAATGACTTCTTGTTTTCCAAGAATGTTTGAAAAGTTACTTTATCTAATTCATTGGAGTTCATGGATTCTGTAGTACCTGTTGCCTGCTATACTAAATGATAAAATGGAAGATAGGAAAAAATATTTTTAATACATTTGTTATATTTTTTCACCTAGGGATTTTATCACAGTGACCTCATCTAACAATTGTTCTTTTGCAGTATTCTTCAGCACAGACTAATCTTCTGTCAATTTAGATATCACCATCTCTGTATGAAAATGGTAGTGGGCACAGGATCTGTATTTTCAGCAGAAAATCGAAGTTTTGCAGTGTCCTTCCTTATTCCCTTGCATGAAGACATTAAGTATAGTAGGACAGCAGCACTCAGTGGCAATTAGCAGTGTTTGAAATGCCGCTGTTTTTTCTTTCTTTATCTTTTTGCTTCAAACTTCTGCTTTCAGAAAAAAAAAAAAAAAACAACACAAACAAACAAAGAAAAAAAAGCCCCTTTCATTCCATTTTTCTATTCTCCTTCAATTGTTCCTGTTGAGTATAAATAAGGATAAAGATAATGATCCGCAGGCTGGAGCACCTCTCCTATGAGGAGAGGCTGAAAGAGTTGGGGCTGTTCAGCCTGGAGAAGAGAAGGCTCCAGGGAGATCTTATTGCGGCCTTCCAGTACCTGAAGGGGGCCTACAGGAGAGCTGGGGAAGGACTTTTTACTAGGGCATGTAGTGA